>VZTE01000108.1:109105-132165 GCA_013397775.1 Eulacestoma nigropectus
GGGCGGACGGGGGGGGGGGGGGGGGCCGAAATTCCATTCCTCTCTCTCCAGAGCTAGGCCCAGCTCCTCAGTTCCATGGACAGCCGGTTCTTGCTGCCGAACGTCACTTTGCAATCCTCCAGGCTGAGCAGAGCCCACGGCTCCCGGCCCCGAGCGGTTCTGTGGGAGAGCCAGGCCTTGGCACCGCGCAGGGATTTCAGCCGCAGCAGAACACCTCAAGGTTGCTCCAGCAAAGGCGACTCCAACACCAGCTGTGAGTCACGGGACAGCCAGGAAAGGAGAGGCCTGGGAGGGCACCACTGTCAACAAATCCTCCCCTGCTCGAGTTCCACCTGGAGGATCCCGATCAGGATTCACGGCAAAGAACAGGGACTGAATCCCAACCCCTGCCCAGGCCCAGCACCAAAGATGGAAGCTCTGCTCTAAAAAAGGAGCACAAAACACGCTGCAGGTTTGATTTGATCAGAGAAGCAGAGTCCCAGGAACCTGTTTCCCTCCCAGCAGCTGACCAGGGACCACACATCCACGCAAAGCTGCTCTGACACGAAGCAGAGCGGCGCAAAAGTTGTGGGGATTTAATTCTCCTGCTTTTGGACTCCGAGGGGGAGCTGAGGACTTGGCAAAGGAGGGGAATGAGTGTGTGCGTGCAGGCTGGGATGACTGAGCCCGTATCCATGTGGATGAGCGAGTACGTCTGAGCAAGTGGGCTGGAGACGTGAGCGCCACGACAGCAGCGCATCCCGAGCAGCTCCCGCTCAGCCCTCGTCCCAAATCCAGGCTCGTTTCCACGTTACAAATTGCAAAGGACCCACAATCACACTCGAGCAGGCAGAAGGAAAAAAAAAAAAAAGAAAAAGAAAAAGAAAAGAAAAAGAGAAAAAAAGAAGAAATCAGACATGAGAAGGGAGGACCAGGGAACAGGAAGCCAAACACAGAACTATTTCCAGGAGGAATAACAGCCATATGGAAAAAGTTACCAAGATGATGAATTCTGCCTTCAATATGTTCAAGAAAGAAACTGCATCAGACCCAGTCTGGGGGTGGCCAGATCCTTCAAGAGGGGAGAGAAAAAAAAAGCTGCCACCCCAGCTTGAACTTGAACATTTGGTGTTTCATTTGCATCTTGGAATGAGGCGACAGTTATCAGTCAAACTTTGCATTCCTCGCTTGGATCCCTGCCTTGCCGGGTCACATTTGTGGCTCTCACATAACCAGGAATCCCCCCGCTGCAATATGCTGCTTCTGGCTCGGCCCTGCAACCAAATTCCAGAGCAGCTGACATGGAAATTTACCATCAAACAGCTATTAAAGTTTTACCTCAGGCTGTAAAAGCTGGAGTTGATGTGCTCTGCATAAGGAATGGCAATCCGCCCTGGGCTCACGTGCCGCGTGGCACTGTGCCACTCTGCCGTCCTCACACCCCGGAATCCAGGCTGGAGAAGTGCAGGGGTGGGAACCAGCCCCAGCCCTACAAATCTGCAGCTCTCTGGAGGCTCCTTGGCTGCACTGCAAATTGCAAAAGCCACTGAACGAGCCAGCGTTCCCAAGGATTCCTTCCGTTGGCTTTGCGATCCCATCGCACCCAGGTCTCTCCCTCTATTTTCGCATCCAGTTTGATTTCCTCGCTTGGAGGGCTGGGGGAAAGGGAAGCACAGAGGGAGGGTTTGCACGAGGACACCTCAGGCAGAGCAGCCCAGCAGCTGCCCTTGTGCACTTTCCCAAATTTCTCCCTCCTCAATTCCCAGAGGTGCCCCCTGAGGCCGTTCCACCGTGTGGAGACACCTCTCTGATTCCAACCTTCCAGTGCAGGTACATCACTCAAGTGCTTAATGTTAATTGGGATGAATCCAGGTTTTTCTCCAATTAATGGCAATTTCCTTTTCTGCTTTGCATCCCAACCTCATCTCCTGTCTTTCTTTCCATGCAAATCACCACCCACCTGCCTCCAAGGGTGGACAGCCTTTGCCAGTACAAGTATCCAGCAGAGAAGTAAAGCTAGAAACTATTAACCATCACTGGGTTTTTTCCATCACCATCGAGCTCTAAACACTCTTTATTCAAGCTACAAGTGGGCTGCTGCACATCTCCTGCAGATGTCTGTGTTCAAGGGGAGGAAATACAGCAGCAGTGAGATCCTCTCGTGGCTAATAAACAGAGAGGAATTGCAGTTGGGTTCTTTGTTGCCTGGCACTGATGGCATTGCCTGAGAGGGGCTGATCTGTGCCTATAGTTTTAGTCCCCTCTAAACCCTACCCCAAGCACAACCACACCTCTCTTGCTCATCCCTTTTGTCCCCAAAATCCAGATAATGATGGCAGAGATTGTTGCTCTTCCCTGTTCCTCGCTATATCACTCAACACAGCGACATCCAGCTGATTTTCCCCTAATTCCTACCCAAAACTAAGCCCAGTGAGACATTTTCCAGCCCAGAATAATCCCAGCAGTCCCACACCATGAGCCCCACAGGATGAAACGCAAGGGAAGTCGTTTTGCCCAGGATGCAGAAGTGACTCTGCAGGATGAAGGAGCCCAAAGAGATTTTGCCACCAGCAAGGTTAAACAATTGCTTCTTCCTTCCTTCTCCCTAAAGTGGCTGATTAACTCAGGAGCAAGGTAAACAATAAACAGTGATTATGTGCATGGGGGTGATGATTCAGCCAAAGCAGCAGAGCAGCATTTGAGTAACAGGCTCCAAACATGGGCTTGATTTTCCCAGTGACGATTCCCCCTCGAGCAATGGAACAAGACATCTCAAACAGCCACGAGGCAACAGCACAACCCCAGTGTCCAGAGCTCCCCACACCAGCAACCCAAAGGGCTGACATGAAAGTTTAAAAAAAAAATTAATAAAAAAGATCAGCCCATAGGGGATCACACATTCCAGGAGCAGTTTTTTCCATCCAGGCAGCAGCGAACACAAACCAGCTGGGACATCTCAACTGGCGTGGCAGTGCCTAGGAGAACATGCTGTGTCAAAAGAGATCTTCTGGAGAAGTGAAAATGGAGCAGGACACCTGCAAAACATCTCCTTTCTGCCTGCATAGCCAAGCCCTGAAAAATTGAAATGGGTACTGCAAGAAAAATGTGCTGGGGGAAGTTCTGCGAAGCCATAAAACCCTGAGCCACCGAGGGGATGAAAGAAACCATGAAGGCAAGCGTTTGTGCTTCTGCTTTATGCCTCGTATTTTTGTTTTGCCTCATCACAAGCCTGATTGGATCCTGTCTGTTACTTGGATAAAGAGAAGATGGAAATGCTTTCTGTTGCATCAACAAAAAGCAGCATGAAAGAACTGCACGGGCAGCGAGCCAGCTGCGAGCAGCTCCGGGGCAGCGCGCTGCTCTGCAGCACTCCTCAAACTGCCTGGAGCCAGGGGGACTTCACCTCCCTCCATCCATGGTCAGGGTGATCTGGGCTTGGAGTGATGCCTTTTCAGGCTACCTGGAAACAGAGCCCAGACAGGAGTGAGGGAATAAAGGTGGATGTTTATTTGAAAGGCCTTCAAAGGTGCACCCTGGGGAGCCAAAGGCCACATCCAAGATGGACCTCAAGATGGACCCCGAGCCACGAGTTCTTCACACTTTGATAGGTTTGGTTCATTTGCAGATCAGCATCAATTCACCAATTAAAACTTTAGCTGATGATGGAATTTCTTCCATTTCTCCACCTCTCCAGAGGCCCTGGTTTGCACCTTTTGGGCCTAGGACAGCCCAAGTGTCCTTGAACAACGAGCTGGGAGAGGCTTTGTTGTGTCTGTCTGGCACAAGAGAGCAGCAGCCAACGGGCTACAGGAAACTTCAGAGTTCCACCCCAGGCAGTGCAGGATTTAAAAATATAAAAGCTGGAACCGAAGGCATCAGGAGCAGTTCAGTTTGCAAGCCCAAGATATTTTTCCAAACACAATTACCTGGGTGAGGACGGGGAAAGAGGCAACAGCTCCTCTCACTTTGAGGGTGGGCGGCTGGGAGTCGTACCAGGACATCGCCAAAATCCCAAAAGCCTGGTGAATTCATCCCCACCTCTGTGGCTCTCCCACACCTTGTTTGTTTAAACTTCCCTGCCACCGACCCTGTGGGTGTCCCCTGATGCCACCTGCCAGGGCTGTGGCACCAGCAGCAAGCGAGAGGTTAACAAATCCAAGGTTAACAAATCCAAGGTTAACAAATCCAAGGACTATACCCACTCCATTTAAGCAGAGCAGAGCAGCAAGGGGGCCCCACGGTGCTGACAACTCCAACAGCAAATTAAGAAGCTGAAATAAAATGCACCATCAAGCAAGCAGCTGGAGCGAGGCCAAAAATCAGAAATAGATGTAAAGAAAACTGGATCGAGAAATCAGCTCCAAGCAGGCTCATTGAGCTCAATTAGTAGAAATTAGAAAAGGAAATGGAAAAAGTGATATTGGAAGGGCAGAATGCATTCTGTGGCACCGGCGATGGCTGCTCTGTTTATTGTCTCCCTCCTAATCGTGTTTTTGCGGCGTGGGATTCGCGATCCCAGCTCGGAATGCCATCGATACAGGAGGACAGCCTGACACTTCCAGGCAGGAATTCACAGCTTACGTTTGCAGCAGCAAACCTGAAGTGAAATTCGGCGGCTGAGGTCTGTCCCCGTGACCCTGGTGACATTGCCATGTGCTCACAGCTCAGCACAGCCTCCCCAGCAGGCTGCAGCCAGGCTGGGGAACACGGAGGGCTTGTCAAGAGTTCCCATCAGGTTTCTTCTTGTACGTTTGAAGCCCTCACAGTCCTGGTTTGAAACTCTGCTCTGCAGCCAAGAGCACTGGTAGGGAGGAGCCATTTGTTTAAAAAGCAAAGAATACCAAAAAATTCATGGGCAGCACAGAATGACAGAATATTCTGAGTTCAAGAGACCCACAAGGATCATCGAGTCCAACTCTTAAGAGAATGGCCCAGAGAAGACAGCAGGAAACAACAGAAAGTTGTAGCCCTTGTGGTTATAGGCACTGGGAATGCTGCAGCAGCGAGCAGAGAGGAGCAGAGCCCACCCTGAAGAGGTTTGGGGTCATTATCACAAGCACTCAGACCTCCCAGAACAGCTCAGAGCAGCAGCCCTTCCCTGCCCACGACTCTCCTTTCTCAGCACCTCTACTGAGCCTGCCCAGCTCCTCCCTGTGCCTTTGGAGCTGGGAAAATCAGCCAAACCCTGCTCAGTTTTCTTTTGTGACCCACAAACCTGTCCCTCCAGGTGTCCCAGAGACAGAGAGGGTGGGGACACCCCTGAAGTGTTTGTGTTCCCAGCACAGGGCAGCACTGCCACGTGTCCCACCCTTCCCGCTGTCCCCTCATCTGCCAAAGACCTCACAGGAAGGCCTCCGGTTCATCCCTGAGCAGGGCTGCAAGGGATGCAAACCCCAAGTTCAATATGGACATTCCACAGCTGCATGCTGGGGAAGATGAAAGCATTATAAGTATGATTGCCTGGCAAAAGATGCTGAGAAAATGGAAACTATAAGTGAGATTGAAATGAAAGCAGACTTTGAGATACCAGGCCTTAGTCACTGAACAACTGGAAAACAATGGTATGGCCGACTGAAGGTAATCCCCTTTGATTGAACAATACCTTCTGCCAGCACAAGGGTCCAAGAGTTAAAGCAGACCCTGCCAGCTTGGCAGAAGGGGTCCAAAGAGTCATTTTTGGGGTTTAAAATATAACGCAGTATGGTAATGCAATGATTCTTATAGGCTGTATGTAAATGCTACAGGATTTGTACCTTGTACTAGATTGGTTGATGAAACTTAGAATATTCAACACAGAAGAAGATTTATTGTGTTGTAAACGAGAACCTCGCGCTCTTACACCTCTTACACATCATCTCTTACACCTCTTACACATGGGCTCTTACACTTCTTCTTTACTCTCTCTCTCTATTGCTTCCCGCTTTTCTGGCCTGCTTCCAGCAGCGGCTGGCAGCTCCCAGCAGCTCCCCTGTACCCAAGCCCTGAGCAATAAACCTCATGCTCTAAAACCCAACTTCAGAGACCTCTCGTCTCCATCCGTCCCGACCGTCCAACCAAGGAGATCCTACAGCTGCATCTCCTGTCTGGGGAGCCAGGAACTCAGAAAGGTTGAAAGCAGCTGCCTTGACCTGGTAGCTGCTGTGGGTCCAGGTAAAACCACTCGGTTTGGCTCGAGTTCTCCTAAATCTGGGAGAATTTGTCCTCAATCCTCAAATCCTTTGCCCAAAAAACCTTTTGCAGGGCCTTGGTTTGTAACTGCTCAGTCAGAGTTTCCCTTCAGCCCTCCTGCTGCAGCTCTGCCTCCATTCCCTGCCTCCATTCCCATCCTTACTCCTTGTGCTCAGGGGTTGGTGGTAAGGAAATTCATCCCCAGAGGACAAAGTGCTCCTCCTGGAACGGAGCAGGACCACAGAGTGTCCCCACAAGGAGAACAGCTCAGACCTGTCCCCAAGTGTGAGCAATCCCATATTGCAGAGCATGACAGGGCTCAAACCCAGGTACCACCGGTACCCTGGCTTGGGGGGCAGCCCCAAAGACCCCCCAGGGCAGGACTCCAGCCTTGCTGTCCCTTTACCTCCCTGGAAGTTCCATTCAGCTTTCCCCTGGCAGGGATGGAGATGGATTGGGAGCTGGAGGAAGCGTTCTCTCTCTCCAGCTCACTGCTTAAATTGGCTTAATTTCTTCAAAATGTTTTCTGTTATTGGATTTCAGAAGAGGAATAAAACCCACGTGAAGTTACACAAGCAGAAGTAAAGAGACTGATCCTTGGGTTTGCTGGTTTAAAGGGCTTGTGGGCACAAGCAGCCAGAAGTTTATTCCTTCAAAGAATTCTGTTCACTGGGGTCAGGTACGTCACTCCAGGTTTTTCGGGGATGAATCTGGGTTTTTCTCCAATTAATGGCAATTCCTTTTTCTCCTTTGCATCCCAGCTTCACTCCAAAGTGCACTCGTGTGCTCGGCAGCTCTCTAAAAAGCCAACAACACAACTCTGTCCTCCGAGGATGGCTCATCCCACATTTCGCATGTCAGTGAATTTGATGGGATTGACATTCCCTATCCCTGAGGAAGGGCAAGGCCAAAAAAACCCACCTGGAAGCCTCCGTGCTGGGCAGCCCCACACGCAGCACACACGGCCCAGCCTGGCCAGCACGTGCCCAGCCCACGAGCTGCTGGTCCCAGTCCAGCCCAGCGCGGCGGGGATGCTCAGCCACCATCTGATGGCTGCTTGGGGCCTTGTGGGAAGCCAGTGGGATTGATCCAGGTCCTGGCAGGCAGGTACCCATGTGTCTCAGAGCCGCTGCCTGCCAGGACCAGGCTGGGAGGGTGCCAGGCACGAGCGGGACGGGGTCCTCTGAGGTCTGCTGGCACCTCCCAGCACCTGCCCCGTGCTCAGGCACGGTGCTCCAAGTCTGGCACCTTGGAAAAAGCTTCTCATGCCCTTTGGGGATGCAGCTTTGTCCCTTTTCCATGCTCCAGCTGCAAGGGGAACAGCACAGAGCCCCAAAGTGATCCCAGCTCCCTTTCCTCCAGCACAGAGCCCCAAAGTGATCCCAGCTCCCTTTCCTCCAGCACAGAGCCCCAAGGTGATCCCAGCTCCCTTCCCTCCAGCACAGAGCCCCAAGGTGATCCCAGCTCCCTTCCCTCCAGCACAGAGCCCCAGAGTGATCCCAGCTCCCTTCCCTCCAGCACAGAGCCCCAAGGTGATCCCAGCTCCCTTCCCTCACGTGGCTCGGGGAGGTGCTGGAGGGGCTCTCAAGCAGCTGGGACTCCCCTTTTCCTTAAGCAAAGGGAAGTTGCTTTTTTCCCCAGGAAGGCCACGGCATGGAAAACAAACCAAGAGGCTGGCGTAGGCCTGAGGCTCCCAGGAAGGCATCAGGGTCCATCAGGAACAGCAGAAAAGCTGTCAGGGAGAAGGGGGCGAGGAGCACCCGGCAAGGAAGGACCGCAGGCGAGCAGGGGTGGGTGCTGGAGATGCTGGGGAAGCTGCTGAAGGGGTGGAGTGATGGGGAAAGAAAAAAAAAAAAAAGGCAAGAAGGGATTCTGGGTGTAAAATCTGAGACTTTGGTAAAGCAGCCGTGATTTGCAGAAGGGAAAAAGTGGCCAATCAACAAAAAAATCCTGGTCTGCCATCTGAGAACAGCAGAGGAGAGATTCAGACAGAGAGCGGCAAGCACAGAGCAGAGGAGGTGTGGGCCAAAAACCCAAAGCAGCTCAGCCTGGCTGAGGACCACAGTCCCGTGAGGCACCCAGACAACGCAGGGCAGTGGGAATTTGAACATCCCCAGCTGAAATTCCTCACCAGCTCCCTGCAGAGCTGCTCTCTGAGGGAGGGATTGGAGCCTTGCTCCTGCAGCGCTCAGGCTACGGCACCGCTCCCGAGTGGGCGGCGCAGCCTCAGCCTTCATGAATGAAAATTTCAAAAAAAATTAAATAAAAAAAGGCAATACAAGAAAGAATCACACCACCCACCAGCAGGTGCTCTATAAATACCATGGCAGGGGGTGTCTGCAGAGGAACTGGAGGCATTGACTTCATGGCGTGCTCAGAGCCACAGATGCAGCTTCATTACCATGTAAAGCTCTTGGCTGAAGCCTCAGAGCTGTGCTGAGCTCCTCAGAGTCTGGCCTGGCTCTTCTGCCCCACAAAGAGCAGGAAAACTATGAACAAGCCCAATTCCTTCCCCTGCAGAGCAGGGAGATTGTTGTATTTATACCACAGTGGCACCTCCAGGTATCCCAGCCCTGGGGAGAGTTTGCAGCGCTATGAGCTCTGCTTGGAAGATCCCGGATAAAAACACAACACCCAAAGTCCTTCCCCAAATATTCGAGGTCTGACTTGGGCTGAAGACAGCTGGTGCAGCTGACCTTCACTTCAGTATAAACGTGCTGAGCTTTGCAACAGCCAGAGCAGGGCAGAATTGAAATATTTGGCAAGCTCCAGCTGAGCTCACCTGCCTGATGGGAGGAGGAATCCCAGCAGAACCCTTCACAGGAATCGATTTAGGGGAGAAAGTCATTGCTCTGTGGCTGAAGCAGTGCTGCTCAGAGCCCAGATCCAGGCTGAGCTGCACATAAATCACAAAGCCAGCTCATTTCTGCATCAACATACCCCATAGAGCAGTGACCAGACCCCAATCCTTTACCTCCTGTAAGACCCCCTAAAAATCTCCTACGATGCAGATTGCAGCAGCATTCATTTACAAAGACAAAAAGATATAAAATCACATAATAGCACAAAGAGACCTGTCTGCTGAGAAAAATGTTTGGGTTTACTGTGGCAGGGAAAGAACATTGTTACCTGGAGAACGAGCCTGGAGGAAGAGCTGCAATGACGGGAGCTGCTGGCAGCAGGAGGGGAGGGAACGCTGGATGGATCACAGAAGGCAAAACAGGCTCGGGCACAGGGAGGAGCTGCTTGTGAGGGGCCCTGTGAGGAGTGACTTGTACCAACATCCTGTGAAAATGAGAGAACCTGGAGGGCTCTGCTGTGGTGCTGACTGTCTCAGCTTTGCCTGCACAGCAAAGCCAAGGGAACAGGGAAACCAGCTCCAGCTCCCAGGAGGACTCGTGGCGTTCCTCACCTTGAGCCTGTGGGTGCCCCTAAAGGAGATCTCTGCTTCTCTGGCACAGAAGGTGAAACAACCTCGAGTTGTTACCAAGCAGAACAAGCTCCAACCACGGCCCAGCCAGAGCAGGGACCACAGGGAACCAGGACTAGCCAAGCCCGAACTGTCAGCTGGAGCCACCAGAGAGGTTTTGTCCCCATCTGGCTCGCTGGGAAGAGCTGGCACCGGGATTCCCATGGATATTGTCACCTCGGTGCTCTGCAGACAGGGCTGTCCCATGGCATTACACAACCCACAGCAACCTCAGAGGCTCAAACGCTCAGCACAGCCAAGGCTCCAGCAAGTCCCAGGGCTGCTTTTAGGGGAAACAATTACCCAGCTCTAAAGACACCTGTAGAACCTCCCTTCTGCATTATCCTCAAGATTTAACTCCGTGTGAAGATGCTCACAGGCTTTAGCTGGCTGTTGGGAGCTAATGGGATGCAGCTTGGGGTTTAGCCCTCTCTGAGCACAACACACCTCAGCGGCACAGCTGCTCCAGCTCCAGCCCCAAAGGCAGCCTCGTGTTCCCCTTTCCTCAGGGGATGTGTTAGGAAAGGGAGATCAAGCACTTTGCCACAGCAACAGCAGTGCCCAGGGCCAAAGCGCAGGTTGCTGCTGCTCCCTTCCCTGTGAAAGTGTGGAACCAAACTCGCTGCTCCTCCAAATATTCTCTTCCAAGAGAGACTTGAGCAGGAAAAACTCACTAAAAAGAGATGTAGACAAAATTTCCCAACGTGAAGTTTATGTGCCTGTACCCTCACTGGAGCTGTATGAGTGGAGATCTTTATTCTGTTCCTTCACCTCTTTTAGAAGAATGCGACTTCAGGCAGAACCTCTGCGTGCAGAGCTAATAATGAAAATGGTATTTTGCTGCTCGTGGAGGGTGTTTTTGTACAATTATTCCTTGGATTAACTCCCACACCAGCTCTCCACATGTCTCATGTCATGGGACTGGGCACAGTTTGTGGTTTAACCCAGCGCTGGCTGATTCAGGAAGGGACAATTGGCTGAAATGCCCAACTCACCCGGGTTTGAACCAGGGAGCAAAACAAGAACTCAGTAATTGCTCTGTAATTCACCTCCCCCATGGACCAGGCCCAGAAAGGGCCAAACACCACTGACCAGTTATCAACAACAACCTTCTGATGATGTCAGACCCACAGCAAAGCATCTCAGCCTCCCTTTTCCAACAAAACTCTTTGCCTGAAGAGCAACAAGGTGGGGGATGAGGCTCCTCGTGGAGACCAAAACAAACCAAGCTTCCCCTGTAGTCACAGTCTGGCCCAGCCTGAACTGCCTTTCTAGATCCTCTAGAAAAAGAAAGGAAGGGGAAAAAAATTGCTTAGCAAGATGATTAAATAAAATGTTATCTATTCCAGCTACCCACCGGCTCTGGCTTTGACGTCAGAGCTGAATGCATTAACTAAATTTGTCGCTCAACAGCTAAAAATATCTAAGGCATTAAAAAAAAAAAAATAGGGCAGTGCTGGGAGAACTGGAGGTCCTCAAGAGGCACAAAACCCCTCCAGGTGGGGCTCACTGTGCTCTTGGGATTGGGATGTCATGGAAGAGCTATGGCTGGTGAACATCCGAGGGGACGGGAACGGGATGATGCTGCTGCTGCTGCCTGGCTGCTGTTGAGCCTCTTGGACTGCCAAGGATTCCCAAGGTGTTTGAAGATTTCCCCTCTTCCTCAGCTTCCCAACTGATGACTGACAGAGCTGGGATGCTGGAATGAATAATCCATATTTTTAGGGGTAACTGGAAGAAAGAAAATTCCCTTTAAATGACGTAACAAAACCGTGTGTTGAGTTTAGGAGCCAGCCTTGATCTTTTCCAGCCCCTTCCAAGGTTTTTCATCTTTGAGGGGGCTCTGCCTGCTCTCAAAGGGTGCCATGGACACCACAGGTGCCATTTCCAAAGGAGAGCAGTCAAAGCAGAGCAAACACTGGAGTAAAGCCTAAAGCAGCCCTTTGCTTTTGTTCTTTGATAGAGAAAGCTCCTGGAGACTCCAACATCCTTCGCCACAGCTTGCCCTCAGCCAGGCTGCTGCTTAATCCAGAATTCCTGAAGGGCTTGTTGCAGGATGGCAAATATTGAGCAGGGAAACCAGCTGCTCAGACATTTGGGGGGTCGTGAACTGCTCCAGGGTCGACGCAGCAGAGCGAAGGGAAAGGCCAGAGAACTTTGGCTGCAGGACAGAACCAAGAGGAAATAAGCCTGGGGTTTGTTTAAAGTCATGGAAAGCAAACTCTTACTGTTCGTGTCTGTGCAGGCCCTGATCCAAGGGTCCAAGACAAGCATGCATTGAACCCCAGGAATAAATCCTGGCTTAAGTGTGTTATCAATGTTTCACTGATAGGGACAGAGTCGAGCTGGTGCTTTGGACTTGGGACAGAGACCTGCAGCACAGGAATTACAATAAAGAGGTGCTTGGGTTACCTGAAGCCCCTTCTTGTTGCTGTTCCTGTGGCACTGAACAGGAAGCTTTGCCTCACTAATATTTTACAATATTAGACAGTTTTACTTCTTACTCTGCCAGAATTTGCATGGGAAAAACAACGGCAGGAAACAAAAATCAGAGGATTTCGTGCCCACCCTTGGAGGGGTCATTGTAACTGTGCTGCTGGATACTAAAAAACACACAGAGAGTGATTCTGCAAACTCCCATAGCCAAAATCCTGGCACTACACATCAGACACGAGTCAGGGAAGGAGCAGAAACAACACCACAAGTGATTAAGTGACGTTAATGGCTGTGAGGGTGGGGAGGCCCTGGCACAGGGTGCCCAGAGAAGCTGGGGCTGCCCCTGGATCCCTGGCAGTGTCCAAGGCCAGGATGGAGCAAGCTGGGATAGTGGAAGCTGTCCCTGCCTGTGGCAGGGGGTGGAACTGGATACATTTTGAGCTCTCTTCCCACCCAAACCCCTCTGAGATTCCATCAGGCTGCAGTACCAGAGCCCAAACACAGCTGGGGTGAAACGCACCAGGGACAAAAAATCTATTTCCACAAAAGCTACGGGTGATCCAAGGTTGCAAGAACCACCCGGTGTGGAAAGCTTTAATGGAAGAATGCATGGATAAAAGATATTTCAATCACCAGCTGGAATCTTTTCCTACAAACTGCTGACTCCCCTCACCTGAGCCCGGTTGGGGCCGTGTCACCTCCCGTGCCCGACTGCGGCTCCGCCACCTCCTCCTGGCTCTGCTCCTTCCCCATTGAGGGACATTAACATATGTCCAATCTGCTGAAGGTGAGGGAAGGAATTTCTCCCCGAGAAAGGTTAATAAACAAAGAAGTCCTGCAGTAACAATACAGCCATTGTGTGAACGCTTAATTGGATCAGCAATGCATCAAATGTGCCAACATAGGGACAAACCTGCAAAGGAATTGTTTAATCTCAGCCCTAGGTCACAGTCTAAATGAGTGCCTTGCAACAGAGGCTGCTTCTAATTGCACTGAGAAGCTACAACACGCTGGAAATAAAAGCTGTGGGTAGCTGGCTCTTATTTTAAAAGCAAAAAAGTTATTTCTTTTGAGATTCAAACAACTCGGACAAATATCAGCTGTAATATTCTTTAAAATCATGCATTTTAGCAGAGACAGGCTTTTTTAAAAAAACAAAAATAATACTTAGTCAGTGCCAGCCTGTTTGCAATCAGATTGGACTGGTGAGTGGAGGAATCCACCAGAGAAGGGACAGCAGAGAGAAGCTCTGGAGGTCACTCACCCAAATCTCCACCATCCTCCCACTCAATAGCGGGGGACACTCAGCATTAAAAATTTCGTATTTTTGAAACAGCTGCGAAATTGATGGAGTTGATTTTCCTTGGAAATGTCACAGTGAGCCAACACACTCCAGGAGAGCTGCCAGCACCGGCCAGTGAAGCTCCAGTGTTCAACTGGAGAGCGAAACTTCCACTCTCAACCCTCACTCGATATGGGCAGCCCCTGGGGAACTCGATTTACAGCACTGCTCACAACCACCCGAGCTCACTTTGAAGCAGGATGGAGCCTCAAAGCAGCTTCTTGCAACTAAGGGGAGCAAACTGCTAAATAAAGGGGTTTCTGGGTGCCTTGATTGTAATTAGGAGAAAATTAAAAAGCAAGAGGAGCTGCCACTGACAGCTGATGAGGTACTGAGTTCTGTAGATACTATAAACAGTATTTTATGTATACACTACGTAATAGACACTATAATATGAGTATTCAGGTAGTAGTTACTATAATTGTATCTACTCTTGGCACCCCCGAGGCTGCCAGAGCTCCAGGAGCGTTTGGACACCGCTCCCAGGGATGCCCAGGGTGGGGTTGTTGGGGTGTCTGTGCAGGGCCAGGGGCTGGACTGGATGATCCCGGCGGGACCCTTCCCACCCCGAGTATCCTGTGCTTCTGTACCTCACAGGATTTACTGAAGGGACCAAAGTTCCACAGGTATCTCACGCACAGGACATTTTTAAAGTGGCCACAGGAGCAAAGCAGCAGGAAAATGTCGTTCTCTTCCCATACCTATGGAAGATTACACATTTCACAGTGACCAGGAGGGAGTATTTCTCATGTTTGCTCTTTCTGTGGTTCCCTCCATCTCTGGGCAGGAAATCCATTTTGATGCAGGATGAGCAAAATGGCAGCTTCCCTTGGAAGCAGCCACTCACAGTTACAAACACCGGAGCAGCGACGTTTCCCATCCAGTCCCTCCTCTGAGGGCTGAGAGCAGGAATAACGAGAGGCAGGAGGAAGGAGCCGCGGCAAGGCCGGGCTTGGAGCACGCTCCCAGCCTGACACCGCTCCCAGGTATCCCTGCGGAACGGGCACAGCTCCCCGAGGGCTTGGGCAGATCTGGAATCCTCAGCACAGGCACTCCAGGGCCAGAAGCGTGGGGTAGGCACGACCTCTGGGTGGGCACAGACATCTTTACAGCACGGCTGGAATGTTTTCTTTATCCCAAGGCACCAGAAAACACCAATGGGAACAAGGTCCATAGACTGACACCCCAAAAACCATCCCGCAGCCTCAGAGCCTCTGTCTGTCCACGCCTCAGGTCCTGCAGCATCATCAATTTGTCTCTCTCCCACCTCATCCAGAAACCCCAGCCTGTTTTCCATGTGCTGGATGGATTTCAGCAATGCTCCAGCACACTCCAGGATTCAAGATCCAGGTTTGTTAAAGCCACAAAAGTTTGGGGAAGCCTGAGGGCGCCCCTAATTTGGGGCAGGATTGAGAGCAGGGCACTGCTGGGAGCAGACTGGGAGCTCTGCCCCAAAGGGGATGATGCCACTGTCCCACAGTGTCCCCCTGTTGCATGGCTCTTTGTTATTTAATCCTCTCAAAAAGCTTTTCCAGGCTCATTCCTAAGCTCTGGTTCAGAGCAAACCCCACCAAGCACAGAAAGGTCCCTCTGGAAATCCACACTGGGGTTGCTGCCACTGTCCTGTCCCCACCAGGGATCCTGAGCTGGAAGGGACCCACCGGGATCACCAAGTCCAACCCCTGGCCCTGCACAGGACACCCCAAGGGACACATCAGAAACCGGGGATGCCCCAGAGTGCTGCAGCATCTCACCCAAAAATCCCATTCCTGGCCAAACGCCTCCCCCAGGGTTTGCCCAGAACGCTCCTCTCAAGGGACAGACCTTTAAAGACACTGAGAGCACAAATTCCTCAAGTGCAGCTGCTTATTGAACTCAGCGTGGGCCAAACACAATCCCCACAGGAAAGAAAAGCCAGAGCAGCAGCACGGGTTGGGTGCAGAAGGGAAAGTGAGGTGGGAAACGCCTGGTCCTGGCTGTGATTTTAGGTCAGGTCAGGGAGGAGCAGAGCGGAGGAGGATTCTCTCCCACGTGGGGTGTGTGCCCAAACACTGCTGGGCATCACCAGCCCCTCCCTGCAGCACCCACCCCCTGCTACAGCACAACCCCTGCATCCTCGGGGTGAGGACAGAGTTGGGGTTTCTCCAGGCACAGCTTTGCCCTCTCTGCACCCCCAAAACCCTCAGTAGAGCCTGACCCCCTCCCTGCCCCAGTCCGTGCCCGTTACAGGGTTCTCACCACTCCCAGCACCTCCCTTCTCCTGGTCCTGAGAGCACTCATCCTCCCTCTTCCATCTCCCAGCCTGCATTATTCATGGCTGTCAGCAGTGGTGCAGAAGTGCAGCCAGAGACAGAACCCACAGACACTTTGGGAAGCTGTCGCCCTGTTCCCAGCTGCAGATCCCCCAGGGCCGGGCTCCAGCCACTGTGATGAGCTCTGGAAGCACCTCAGCCCTCGGTCCCCAGCCCCTGGGGGAGAGGAACCAGCACAAGAGCAGCTCTAATAGTGCAGCACACAGGCAGGGATCAAAAACTCCTGCTGAATATGGAGGAGAGGAAATATATGCTGGCACATAAAACATAAATGCCCTCACCCATCAATATTGATGTTTCCCTGTTCCCACAGAACCAGACCAAGGATAATTACATGCAATTTTTATGCTGCCTCTAACATACTTCAGTCTCTGCACATCAAAGCCCGGCTAGGTGATGCTACAAGGTGCCAGGAGTGTCGTGGATCAAAATGGAGCTGGTGGAGAGAAGCAATGGGTGGCGAGGTGGGGGAAGGCAGCAGCCTCTGCACGCTGCCGATGCTGCCTGTGGTGACAAAGGGAACGAGAACGGAGGTGATCACAGGCTGGGCCCAATTATCCCCTTGCCCGAGCCCGGTGCCCGTGTTGGAGCCTGGAAGGGCAGGAGGAGCTGGCTGGGAGCCTGGTGGGATATCAGCAGAGCCGTGGGATATCAGCAGAGCCAAGCACAGAAACACCTTCAGCAAACCCCAGGTGCCAGGGAGCAGGAGCAGGATCCCGGCCTGGCAAGGAGCAGGGAACAGCCGGAGGAGCTGGAGGCAGAGCCCTTCCCAGCCTCCCATCCCCAGCACAGAGCGAGGGCTGCTGCAGGGCCTCGGGGGAGCCCTGCTGAAAGCTTTTACGGAGCTGGCACGTTTCCACCCCAGCTCCATCCTGGAGACAGGCACACCCCCAGCCTCAGACCGTAAGTGCCTCTAAATCAGAGGCTGGGAAGCGTTTTCCACACCCTTGGGAGGCAAATGCAGGCTTTCCTTGATAAACGAGCCCTTGCTTTCCTGAGGCCACGGGAACATCCTCACCTGTGGCTGGATAAAAGCTGGGAGCACACAAGACACGGCTCCACCACACCACGCCCGGCTCCTGCTGCCACCTCTGCCACGCCACAGCTTTCCAGGGAGCGCCGAGGGATGGAATCACGCACAGCTCGGACCGACTGCCCCCAGGCCCCTCTCTTCCTTCCAAGACAAATCAAATTCCCAGCCAGCGGCACCCAGATGTGCCCGTCCCGAGGCCGCGGCTACGAGCGGCATCCGGAGTTGTAGCGTGCGGCGAAAGCGAACGCGCAATTTCACGTTTTCCCTTGAATGACAGCTTTAATGAAAGACATCTCAGCGCCTGGAAAATCAGCATAAATGATCAGTTGCTAATCTCGTTCTCCCAGTAACTCTGGGAAGGCAAAAATAGAGCAGGCAGAATAAACTGGGGGCTGCAAACGGGGGCGGGGAGGGAAGCGGGGGGATGTTTTGCTCCTCTTTCTGGGAGCTCACATAGCAATTGCCACTGATTAAAAAAACCCACTTTTCCTACCAAAGGCACGATTTGCTGAGCACTAGTGATGAACAATAGTGGGGGCTGTCTCCAGGCTCAGCAGAGGGAGCTGGATCAGTCACTTTTCGTGCAGTCTCTAACCTCCTACACCCAGCACATCCCTGCCAGCACCCGGGGCCTTTATCCCAACCTGAGGAGCCACAGATTGGGAACTCCCTGGACCAGAAACTTTGCAGGATGGGAACGGACAGGAACAGCAAAAGATGAGCGGGTGATGCAGATTTTCCACCTCTAAATAAGCACAAAGCCACGAGATCCCAGCTCAAAACCAACACCAAGAGGACACCTCAGCACTCACTGGACAGAGGGGTTTTGTGCAACAGAAGCAGAATCCCAGACTGGTTTGGGTTGAGAGGGACATTAAAACTCATCTCCTTCCGCCCTCTGCCATGGGCAGGGACACCTTCCACTCTCCCACAGTGCTCTGGTCATTAAAACTTCAGGCTAAAGCCCAGGGAGAACCAATCCCTTCTTGTCCCCAGAGCCCTGCTCCGATCCAGGCTGACATTCCCCACTTTCCAAGGCCAACAAAGCATCTTTTACTTTGCCTTCAACTTTTCCATCTCCTCTGTTCTCCTGAAAATCTAACCCTGGCCCTGTCACCATGGTACCTGAGCTCCTCGTGGCAAATTATTAATCTTTACAGCATAAGGAGGGACAATTTTGACATCAGAATATGACTTGTAATAGCTGCTGTCTGTGTGATAGCACCTTTTTAGCACTTCTTTTCATTTCTGTACTTTTTTATGAGGCTATTTTCTTTATTAGTGCATCTTTATAGCTTGTGCAACACCTTAAGTGCCTCCAAGAAGGGACTTCATAAATAAAATTTTAATAAGATTAATGATTTAACTCCAAGAAGAAAAGCCCACTTGGCCACGTTATGAATCACATGGTCCCTGTTCCATACCCTTCTTGTTTGTGCACGTCCTCACATAGCCCACAGGTTTTTCGTTTTGGTGCCACACTTCTGGCAAAACAGTTGGAACCTCAGCAGATCTCCATATTTCATGGGGGGAGAGCTAACAGGGCTTTTGCAGAGGTTATATTTCTTATTTTCTGCTGGATTACAGAGCCGAGGTCCAAAACTAGAACAGTTTATATCACTTTGCTCGAGGCTTCTTAAAATTTTAATGGCATCAGAGGCGCCAATTACCTGCAGCCAACAGGAGACACGAGAAATCCAGCCCAGTAGGCCAGAGGGGTTATATAAACCTGCTCCTGTGGCAATTTCATTTTCACTTGCACCACACAAACAGGAAAATTAGGGCTGGATCACTAAATTATCATTAAAGATGCAGCTATAGAGCAAAGCAAGAAGGACTTGACATGGAGCTGAGCCTCTTGTCCAACACACAGTCCCAAATTGCTCTGGTTCTCCAAGGAAATACAGCTCTTGTTTGGTTTAACTTGGGAGGAAAGGTCTTTAAAAGTCTCGAACTCAGCAGAAAGACCTGGCTGCCTTCCCTGGATTCTGAATTTCACAGCCCACCTTTAAGGATAACAGCAGAGCCTTTTTTTCCTCTTTCCAAAGAAACCTCAGCAGCTTTCCTTATCAAACCAACAGGAAAACAAGAGGCAGTTTCAGAGGGAGGCTGCAGCATCACTGGAGTTAAAACCTGGGCACCTTCCCACAGCACATCCCGGGACACCACAGCAGCCCCACAAACTCCCCCACCCCACCTCACCCAAACAGTTTTAAATACAAATGGCACATTACAAAACCCCAAAAAACCTCCATTCTCAAAGACACAACACTCAAAGACCTCAAACAGGTGCCTGCTGCTCCCTGCTTTTCTCCCAGAGGAGGAATTCAGGAGCAAACACATCTTGAGCCTCCAAGGTGGTGCCAGAATCCGGATCTCAACCTTTGTGCCCGAGCTCAGCCAGCACCAAGTCTCTCTTTGAAATCAGGGGAGAAGCTGCTCCTCCTCTGCCTTTTTCAACATTCCCCTCCCTCCCCTGGTCCCAGGATTCCAGGAGGGTTTGAGCCACCTGGAAAAGATCAGCTCCAGGCCATTCCTCACCTGGTAGCTGGGCCAAAGGTGTTTCAAGGCCTTCAGACAAAACCCCTCCTGCTGAACTCAGGGATTTCTCATTTTTCCATCAGTGCTGCCCACACCCTCAGGCGTTTTCCTATCAAATGGGATCTTCCACCAGGATCCTCAGGGAAAAAGGCAGGTGCTGCATTGACAAAATAAATTCTGCCCTGAAACAATTCCTGCATTTGGAGGCCGCTTGTTGAGCTGAAGGAAAGGGTGTGAAAGCACCACAGGGGCCAAGATTTGAGGACAAATATATCCCGTGGGTCTCACAGGTGGCCAGGCTGGATGTGTGACCAGGGCAGCAGCATCCCATGGGTGGTGGCACCCTGGGAATGGCTCAGTGCCTGGATGGAGGCAGCACTTCCTTCCCCAAAACAATTTGAGCTCCTCCTTTCCTTCTCCGCAGACACTTGGTACCACTCTGCTGCAAAGTCCTCCTTCAGCTCTGAATCCAAAAGCCTCCCAGAGCCTAAAGCTCCTTTATTTCTCCAAATCCACCTCCCATGCCCCATGAAACGAGCTTTCAGTGTATCAGCAGCAAAGACCTTTGGCACACGAAGTCCATTTCCAGTGATGGCCCGTAACTGCTTGTCAGAAATACCCTCATCAACCCACTTTGTATTAATCAGGGCTGTTCACAAAACAAAAACAATTTCTGCCTGCTCCCTTCAGGTAATTATATTTTGCCTTGCAGCAGGAGATTTTATTATGTTTAGTCCCATTTTATTTAGAGCCTGAAGAGAGACCACGACGTCTCAGATAGGAGCGATAAAAGGAGACGATGCTCAAGCCCAGCCTTTTGCAAGTCAGCATCTGACCTGAGTTCAAATCATTCAAGCACAATAGGGGGGAAAAAAAAAAAAAAGTCCTTCAGATTTGTTTCTGTTTGAAGAGGGCAGGAATGCTGGCTGAATCATGAACTCTGGGGAATACGGATGCCTCCCGAAGGAGCGAGGCCTTCATTGTCGATGTGCTTTAAAAAGAAAAGAATGTTCCATGTGGGCGTGTGCTGTTGTTTTCTTCCACTGTGGAGCAAGTGTCCCATCTTATTTCTTAAATGGTCTTTTCTTTGTTGAAGCCTCATCTATTAATAATCCTTCACTGGAAGGGGAAAGGAAAAAGCGAGCTTCTGTCAGACATACAAGCTGTTAGTCTGGGATGGACAAAAATAAACCCAAGCTGCACAATTCGCTGCTCCACAGGTCACTCATCTGGAGTTCTGACTGGCTGTAACCATAACCTTGCTGAACTTTCCTTGTGAAACGTGGAGTTGGGCAGTGCTCGGCATCCAGGAGTGTCCTGGAGACCTGGAGGAAATTGAGGAAGTTTCCTGAACTGTCCAACATCAATATCCTCTGCTTGGGGCCAAGAAAATATTTTGAAAACATAGAGGAACCAGGTCAATGGAATCCGAAAGATCGTGGAATGACAGAATGGTTTGGGGTGGAAGAGACCTTAAAGCTCATCTTGTTCCTGGGGCAGGGACACCTTCCACTGTCCCAGGTTGCTCCAAGCCCCATCCAGCCTGGCCTTGGACACTTCCAGGGATCCAGGGGCAGCCCCAGCTTCTCTGGGCACCCTGTGCCAGGGCCTGCCCACCCTCACCCTGCCTGCACTCCTTATGGAATTCCTTATGGACATTCAGGGAGCTGCCCTGGATTCAGGAGCTTCCTGAAGATGTGCCGTGTTTTCTCCATATCATTCATTCCAAGGTGGCTCTGAGCCCCTCCGAACCAGGGGTGGTTTCCCCTCAATCCCTTCTCCAGTCTGAGGCGGGTCCCTGGTGCCAAACTGGCCAAGGAGCTGAGGGTTGACCACAGGTGGCTGGACCTGAGCCCTCGGTTTGCTGATGCTGCTCCACCCTCAGACTGTGGGACGCGGGCAGCAGCTTCGGGAGGGACCCGGGATGAGCTTAAATTTGCAACTTCCCGAGTGAAACCCTGCCTTGCTTTCACAGCTCTGCTCCAAACCGCGGCCCTTTGCGAGGGAATGGAATGTGCTGGAAGCGTCAGCCCGGAGCCGTGGCGGCGGTGGGGATGTTAAAATGCCACTGGTGAGATCAGCCGTGCCTGGGAGAGGTGTGAAGTGTAGCAGGGAGGCAGCCAAGGACCTGCGTCACCGTGCGGGAGCCTGGCTGGTGGCACCACGCTGCCTGCGGAGGCACAGATGCCGTGTGAGCCCCACACAGGCAGCACTCAGCGGGCTCCGAGAGCCTTCCCGGCATGGGAATCCAGCCCTTAAGCCGGGCTTTAGCCCGGGGAAACGGGGGGGAAGTGGTGACAGTGACAGAGACGGAGCTGAGAGCCCGAGAATCACCAGGGCACGGCGAGGTGGCTCAGGAGCTGCTGTCACTTCTGCACTGCAGAGCCCCGGCATTTGGGGTTGCAGGGACTCCAGGGCAGTCACAGCCCCGGCATTTGGGGTTGCAGGGGCCCCAGGGCAGTCACAGCCCCGGCATTTGGGATTGCAGGGTCCCCAGGGCACACAGAGCCCCGGCATTTGGGGTTGCAGGGTCCCCAGGGCACACAGAGCCCCGGCATTTGGGGTTTCAGGGTCCCCAGGGCAGAGCCCCAGAATTTGGGACTGCAGGGTCCCCAGGGCCCAGCCCCAGCCTGTGGCACTGCCTGCCCCCTTTCTCCGGCTCAGGGGAGCAGCATCACTCTTTGCCATGAGCTCTGCTGCAATATTCCCAGTCTTCCTCTTCCCCTCAGGCCCCCCAGCCGCAGGAAAATGTGTCAAATCATTAAAATAATTCACTTTTCAGGTCCTTTCGAAAGCCACAGCCTGGTTTGCTGGGTTGGGGGGATCCCGTTTTCTCCCCAGGTCTATTTGTTTTCCCTCTGCAGCAAACACTCCAGCACGACTCAGGTGGGAGAACCTCAGCAAACACACTTGGTGTGTGGCAGGATCACAGCTCTGCACACAGCAAAAGGAAAACCCACCGCTGTCACAGCAAAGGGCAAGTTTGGAACTTTGTTTTCTTTGGAGAAGGCTAAAGAAAATATCTCCATCCCCAAACAGCACCCCAGCCAAAGCTGAGCTGCTGCACCGACAGTGGGACTGAGCCTTCTTCTTCTCCAGGGCCTGAGTGATGGACAGGATCCTGGGGGATGTCCATGACTGGCAGTTCCTGTGGGGAGGGATGAGCTGCAGCCGTGTGAGCCAACAGAAGGGAAGGTGTCCAGTCCCAAGAGCAGCAAAAAGTGACCCCATCATCCCTTCATCACCTTCCATCCCCTTCCCTCACCCTCCATCCCCTTCCCTCACCCTCCATCCCCTTCCCTCACCAGCACCCAAAGCCTTCAGGCCACCTTGGAGACAAACACAGGTGGGTCTGCTCCCAAAGGCCTCCCGGGCGGAGCGGGGATGGGAATGCTGCAGCTCCCTCGCGGAGGGAAAGGGTGTGAATTACTCACCTGGAGTCCACACAGATCCAGCCTGAACGCCCCCAGCCCAGCCCCTTTCCAACACCCTTCTCTCACACGTTTTCCCTCCCACATCGTGCACTGCATTCCAGCCAAGCCCGAGCTGGCTGTCCCTGAGCTTTCTGCACCGGGGAAGGCAGAGGAGGATCAGGAGAACGCGCGTTCCCGTGTGCTTCCCGGCCTCCCGGCTTCGGGCACCAAACAGCCGCAACAAACAATCCAAATAGGATTTCACGGGCTAATTCCCCCCACTGCCAAATCCAGCACCAAAAACCTTCCACCCCGAGCCATTCCAGCTCGGTGGCACCAAGCCTGACTTGTCGCCAAGCCCCGGAGC
>VZTE01000108.1:132597-157741 GCA_013397775.1 Eulacestoma nigropectus
CCCCCCCCAGCCCTCTGGATGCATCCCCAGGATGCTGCCGTGGTGCTGCCTGGCCCTGCACACCCCCAGCAAGCACCAAAAAGCTTTTTTCCTTGTCACCCGCACATTCCTTCGGTGGAGGGAGGGAATAACCAGCCTGGGATGAGACCACAGAGCCCCTGGACCTTCCACCCATAGCACAAATTGAAATCCATCCCCACTCTGGAGCCAATTTTGTGTGCAACAAAGTGTTCTCTGGAGAGGGAGATGTCTGAGAAAATCCATCCTCAACTGTGGCCTTGCCCAAATTCCTTGGAGAAAAGGCAGGAAATCCCGGAGTGTTTCACATTCACCTCCTTTCCTCCCTTCCAGGCTTGCAGGTGCCATGAAACACAACCATGACTCCCCATGTTTAGTGCAGCACCAGCAGTGCTGGGCTGTCTGGAGACATCACAGACACAGCTCCTCAGCCCTGACAGCGCCTGGAGACCGAGCTCCTGGGTTGTGTCACTGCCATGGAATCCCAGAATCCTGGAATGCTCTGGGCAGGAAGAGACCTTAAAGATCACCTCATTCCACCTCTGCCATGGGCAGGGACACCTCCCACTGTCCCAGGCTGCTCCAAGTCCTGTCCAGCCTGGCCTTGGGCACTGCCAGGGATCCAGGGGCAGCCACAGCTTCTCTGGGCACCCTGTGCCAGGGCCTCCCTGTTGGGTTACACTGTGTGGTGACAGAGAGATAAGCCCGGAAGGCCGGAGAGAGCCTCTGTCCTGGGCCCAGAGGTGACCCTGGGACTGTATCCAGGGCACCAGGGATGGGCGGAGAGAGGTTTGTGGCTTGTGGACAAAGCTGGAGCTGTGAGAAGTGAAGATTGGAGTTTGTGACCTTACAGGGTATTGTTTACCTGTTCCCATAATAGGCAATGTCTGTGCACTGCTCCAGGTGATGGGGAGACACTGTGGGGAACATCTTTCCTGTTTCCATGATGTTCTATCCTGTTCTCTGGGGGTATTTAGGGAACTGGCACTGCGCAATAAACGGGGATTTTCTCTTTGGCTTTGCACCTGAAGGAGGGCAGAGTTCGCCCATGCGTGATTGCTGCACCTCCCCACCCTCCCAGGGAACAATTCCTTCCCAATATTTCATCTATCCCTGCTCTCTGGCAGTGGGAAGCCGTTCCCTGTGTCCTGTCCCTCCATCCCTTGTAAATTGTCTCTCTCCATCTTTCCTGTTGGCTCCTTCAGGCACTGGAAGGCCACAATGAGGTTATTTTGAAGCCTTTTCTTCTCTAGGCTGAACAATCCCAATTCTCCCAGCCTTTCCTCCCAGGAAAGGTTCTCCATCCCTCTCATCATCCTCTGGACTCAGGAGAAGTCCTTTGGTCCTCTGTGAGTACAAACACGATGCCTCCTCCCATGTGGGGTTTCTTTCTCGTTCCCATTTTCAATAATTACCTGCAATTTCTCCTTGTGCTTCGTGAGGAAGAAAAGGAGCTGCTGATTCACTGGCCTGTTGTTTCTTATTTTTCACATCTCTCCCGTCCCCTTTTAGTCATCTTTTACATTAACTGACCCCAGATTTTTCATTAATATTGCTCCAGTGCTACAGGTTCTCATCCTGACAGCTTCCACTGCTGTTCCATGAGCTCCACTAGACACAAGGGTCAGAGAGCAGCTCAGGAAAGGGTCTTTTGCTGATATATTGATGTATTTTTTTATCCCAACATAATGCTAATGGGTTTATTCCTATTTTCACTATTGCCAGGTATTGAGGAGATTTTCCACTCTTTCTCCACAGCTTCACCCGGATCTCTCCCCCCTTTCCCCACAGTTACCACTCCCTTAGGGTGCATTTATCATCCAGAAACTCAAATTATCCCCTCCACAGTGTGAGCTGTCTTTCCATGGCTGTCAGCACCAATTCCTCCTGCTCCCATCCTGCCTGCTTGGTCCCCATCTCCTGAAATCCTTGGCTAAGCTCCCTAATTCCATGAGATTTTGACCCTTGCATCCTCACACCTCACTTTTCTGGACCATTAACACGTTCTCCATCAGTGCTAACCGAGGTTTCCTGCCAGAGGAGATGCAACAATTCCAGCCTTCCATGAAAGCTTAATTCCTTCTGAACCCCATTCCCAAAATCCAGATGTGGAGCTCTTGTGCTGGAGGAAGGAGCTGGACTGTCTGGCAAACCAGGGGTTAATAACTGGCCCACAGGTTGAAATGGAGCCTCTAATTGGTTTCAGATCCAATTCCTGTTCGTATAGGACCGAGTAAAATACAGCCCTGGGTCATCTATGGGCTCTTTACAAATGGGGATAAATAGGTTCATAAAATGAAACGTTAGGTAATAATTCCTTAAATTAAAATACTTCAGACGTGATGATTGGAATGTAAGATCACCCAGGACAGAGCCCTGCTTCTGCTGAAGAGCTGTAACGAGAAATTCACTTCTATTAAAAGCACTTTTCAGATGCTTTGAATTTAGGAACACTGGAAGAAAGCACTCAGAGACAGTGGTGAGTACAGGGGAAGGGGGACTTTGTGTGCCCAGAGAAGCTGGGGCTGCCCCTGGATCCCTGCAAGTGTCCAGGGCCAGGCTTGGAGCAGCCTAACAAGTCCAACCCAAACCATCCATGATTCTCTGTATAAAAAAAAACACTTTTCCACCTTAACAGCTCTAGAAATGGCTCCTCTTTGGAAGCTCCAGTGTGAAATGGAAGAAGCTCTTGGTCCTGGATGGCGAATACAACTGATTAAACCCTGAAAAATAAAACCACGGAAAAAAACCAATTTCTAACAAGATTTTAGGTTCCTCCCCCTAAATCAGATGAAACCTGTCCTGGGTGAAACTGGTGGGGCAAGCACCAGGAGAGAAGAGACCCTGAGAAATGAGAGGGTGAACACATCAAACCTCCCAGCTCAAAACAACAACGACAACGTTTGTAAATATTGAATGAGCGCACACTGAAGGCAGAGGAAATCCCAGGTGGAGACGAGTTGGAAAAGGAGGGAGAGCCCAGCTGCTCCTCTCCTGCCTGAGGCCTTCCAGGACTGGCCTACAACGGGCCCAGGGCCATCTCAGGCGAATTGTTCTGTAGAGGAGTTACAAAGAGGCTCTAAGAGAATCCTGCCCAGCTCAGAGCCCAGAAAACACCCGAGAAAAGGAGAGAGGAATGTGGCACTCAGGGCGGTGATTGGCAGCTGCCACGCTCACTCCAGCCAGGAATTTGTTTGGAAAACTCTGTTGTTCATTCTTCACTCAGCTCCTTTTCACCTCTCCTCTCTCAGGGAGAGGCAGAGGGTGAATCCTTGGTTTGGCAGAGGGGGTGGTTGTTGAAAGGGGTTTTTTGCCTCCAAAATCGTTCCTCCCCTTCCTCAACAAAGCCCCATTTTATGAGCCACAGCTTCTGAAAGATCATCAAAGCTTCAGAGCATTTCTTGAAGAGTAAAATGAAGAGAAGGCTGATTTCTTACAACTTCACTGAAATCCAAGGAAAACTGGGGAAAATTCCATGCCCCTCCGGATCATCAGCACAGAGGCTGAAGAAGATGAAGGAAAACCAAAATGGAATGAAATCTTCAAGTGCCTCTCCAGCAATTCGTCTGTCCTGAGAGGAACAGGGAGGCCTGAGGATAGAAACTGTTCTTTCCCTAAACCTCTTAAACTTGAGATAATCAGTGCAGAGTTGGGTTTTTTCAAACATTTTCCTGAGAAAGAAGAGAAAATAAAAGGTCTCTATGAGGCAAGAGTCACCTGTGCTTCCATCTCCAGGGAATTTTGCTTGGAGATGCATCTTCCTGCCTCTTGTCTGCCTTGGGTTCACCTCCTCCTTGGCTGCAGCCCTTTGTGATTTCCTGTGTTTGAAGCCTGCTCAAGCTTCTCTTTGTTGCACAAGAACCGGCTGTAATGCTCCGTGTTTTCCAGGAAAATGCTGGCAGGAGATCCATAACCTTTCAGCATCCCTTTCTTGTTTCCTTCTAAGGCCTGAACTCTTTCCGTGGCCCCTTCAGATGTTTTAAACTGAATTTAACAGCCAGGACCTGCCACCAGCAATGCCCAAGTGCTACGCTGAGGAATTGGGTTTATTCCAGGTATTTCTGCTGGAATTACAGGCCACGGACACGAAAGAGCTTTGCATAACACAATATCCTTCCTATCAACATCCTTCCCAAAAAACGGTTTCCAAACAGCCCAGATAAACAGAATAAAAGCTTCTTGTTTTTTACATCGTGCTTTTTTCCCCCCCAGAATCCCTTTCAGGGCTCGGTGCAAGACAAATAATTTTCATTTCCTCTATTCTCTTCTATTTACTTTGTTATGTTTCCCTGTCGGGTCCTAGTTCTTCCCAAGGCAGATCCCTTCTAATCCAAGAGGAATGCGTTTCAGAGGAGACTGGCAAAGGAAAATCCTAATTGCTGACATTTTCCTGAGGGGAAAATTGTATCTCTGAGTGCAGAAACAGCAGGAAAAAATAATCATTGCCTTCTGGAGCTGGACAAGGGAACTTTTCAGTTGGATGATCCAAACAATCTTTTCAGTTGGATGATCCAAATGAACTGGAGAAAATCATTTTATAGAACGCCAGAAGGGTTTGGGTTGAGAGGGACCTTAAAGCCCATCTCATTCCGAGCCCATGCCATGGGCAGGGACACCAGTGAAAGACCATTTGCAGACATTGTGCTTTCCCAGGGAAAAAGCATCCGAGAAAAGCCACTTTAGGTCAACCAAATATTTCATTTGACCTGAAGGTAACAGATTTATGGCGTCTGAGTCACTTAATTAATTTTTATTTACAGTTTAGATCAGTGCTATTTCCAAGCGTAAAGTCAAAAGAACCATTTCAAGTACGTAAAAGCAATATATTTCAAAATGAAACACTTCCAATTTTCTTCCTTCTCCATTTTTGGCTTGAAACGTCCATATTTCACCAAATGGATTAAGAGATTAAAAAAGAAGTCTCATGTCTTCTTTGTGGTGTTACTTTTTGCTCTGTGTATGCTCTTAACAGACTTTTTGGTCTCCAGGAGAGCCCTTTGTCCAGCAAAAAGAGCTGGAACAAATTGCAAACAGCTCTTAACAAACACATCCAAGTTTAGAAAATGAGGGTGAAGGAGACCTGGGGTGGCCCAGCCCCTGGAGAAGGTCCCAGCCCAGCTGAGAGCCCTTTGCTGCCTCTCCTTGGCAAGAGCAAACAGCCTTAGAGCAACTTTGTGTAGAGCTCACAGCACCCAAACCTGTGAAACATCAGCAGCAGCAAACCCAGCTCGTTTCCTACTAAATTTCCATGAAATTGGCAAAGACAATATTTTATTTCCCCGGGTAAGTCCTGTCTTTAGAAGATACCTGAGCTGAGGTGTTGCCCTGAGTTTGCAGTTCTTCGATGTTTTCAGTTTCTGTAAAAGTTTCTCACGCACTTTCTGTAAACATGGTCATGTTTTGTTAACTGTACTTTATTGGTTTTCGTTCCATTCTCCTAGGCGGAGACATCTGATGGATTTTTCCTTTGACCAGTGTGATTGAGGGGTGGTAATTTCTCCCTCCAATCCATGGTGGTTTTTAAGAACATAGATAATAAAGCTCTCTTGCTTCCCTCCTGACAAGGTGTCTGCGTGATTTTTTCGTGTCCGAGTGCGACATCTGGACTGAAAACATCGAAGAACTGCAAACTCAGGGCAACACTGAGGAAGCTCAGCCTTGCCCAGCACCGCTCGACTCAAGTGCCCATAACCAGAGGTCCTGTCATTTCTCACTTGAGTCATCTCCAGCCACCAGGACCAGCTGAGTCATCTGTCTGACATCAAAGGCAGTTCCCAGATCCACTTTCCAGCCCCTCTGGATGAACCAGGTTCCACAGCACTGAGGAAATCACCTGGGCCCAACCATTTTGAGCCCTCCAGAGCAGCCCTGTCCATCTCTCCCTGTCCCACATTGCCGTGTTCTTTTGCTGTTTCAGGTCAACATTTTCCACTTTGACTCTCCAGGATTTTCCTAAGGGTTTTCTGGACAATCCATCTGTGCAAAGAGGCAGCAAGTATCACCTCAGCTGCTCCCAGACTAAAATTTGGATGAAGAAGTTTGCAGACCTCACTTGGAACCATCTCAGGGAGATCTCTGTCTTCCTTTGAAATAAAGGATCATTCAGTATTTGGTCCAAAGTAATCAAAATAAATTGGAATGCAGGAAAACCAAGCTCTTGTGATTCTACCCTCAACCAGGTGGAGGACAAGTTTCTCTTGGTGCCCATGACTTACACGGTGGGACAAGACCAGAGCCACAGCTGATATTTCTGCCTGACTGGGACAGCATTCGAGGCTCAGGGAAACAGCATCATCCAGGAGGGGACAGGAATCAACTGATTGTGCAAGAAACAATCCCTTCCAGGAAACAAAATCTCCAGAAGAACGCCACTGGTGTCTGTCATTGCCATGGAGCCATTTTCAATCCGCTTTTTTTACGTCCCTCCTTTTTTGTCCCTCTTTACAAGATGGGAAGGGATCCTCCTAGGATCTAGGTTTAGATGGGATACTGGGGAGAAGTTTTTTATTATGAGGGGGATAAAACACTGGCACAGGGCGCCCAGAGAAGCTGTGGCTGCCCCTGGATCCCTGGAAGTGTCCAAGGCCAGGCTGGATGGGGCTTGGAGCAACCTGAGATAGTGGAAGCTGTCCTGAGATGGTTTTTAAGGCTTTTTCCAACCCAGGCTATTCCATGATTCCATGATTACTTGGGCAGGAGCTGTGAACAGAAGGGTCTTCTCTGCCCTCCAGCGCAAGAAGGTTTCTGAGACACAACTTCACCCTTAACTCATGACGCAATAAATTTCCATTTTTACGGATGGGGAAAGGGAGGAAATTTGGCCCAGGGTCAGCTGTGATAATGGAGGAGTTCTTGCCCAGCAGCACCTCATTCAGCCCATTTCATCAGGCATTTAGTCATCATTTAATCCAAGGATCCTCATTCATCCCGGGTTCTCAGAGTCCTGCGGGGAGTCTTTCACTGTCATCCGAGATATTTCAAGCTGGGGGCCTGGCAAGGACAGCTCCAAGGATGGCATCAATTGTCTGCATCAAGTTCCTTGACCCTTTGCTTTGGAGAGCTCCCTTGCACCAGCAGAAAAAGCAGAAGGGGGTTGAATGGCCCTTATGAACATGAAATAACCCAACAGCAGCATGAAATAACCCAACAGATTTATTTAGATCACCAGGGCCATCTCGCTTGTGATCCTAAGCATGAGAGAGAGGAGTTAAACCTCTTTTGAAATCTTCTGTTAGAAGAACTAAAGCAGATTCACAGCCTCCAGAGATTCATGAGGAGACAGACACCCGAGATATTATATTTAAATTTTAAATAGCTCTGGTTGATTGGGTCAGGCCTTGTTTAATGACACAGACTGATGGTCCTTCAGGTTGGGGTGGATTTTTCTTGAGGATTCTGGCTACAAGCAGTCATTATGACATGACGTAATTATGGAGGAGATTCATTAGCCCACAAAGAGGTTCAGGTCGTTCCACATACCTTGTCCATCCCTCTGCATCCTCAGATGCCCTAGATGGGATAAAGGGAACTTGTCTGTGTGACTTTTTGCTCATGATCTTTCTGTATCAAATGATAAGAAGGTGTAAAAAGCCCAATCACGGAGCTCAGATTTGTACAAATTCGATTGAATAGCACTGTAAAAATTAACAAATTGAAAATCTAACGGTGCAAACCACAAAATGAGAAACAGGGAACACTGACTGTTAGAGTGTGACAGAGTGAGCATTCTAAAAATCTGGGAGATACTCCTGTTGGTAAAGCTTCTTTTGGACACCAGAAACAGTTCCTCATCTGTAGCCAAGAGAGCAATTTTAGAATTCAGCAAGATCAAGCACAAAGCACTGCTGAAGTGGGAGAAAAGGCTTTCCTTGTAGACAGACAAATGAAAATTCCTGATGCTCGGTGCCACCGGTTGTTTCTCACATGAAATAAGCGGGGTCAGATTTTCCATCCTTGTGCCCGGGGCAACTGAGGAACAGAAGCAAACCTGGCACATAGAAGGACAAGAGCTACATTAGCCCGGGGCTGGAGTTCTTCCTCTCCTTTCAGCAGCAAAATTCCTGTCCTGAGATGTTCCTGAAGCACCTACTCACAGCCATAAGGACAGGGGAGAACATATTTGCGGGACAATCAGTGTTTTTGCTTCATGAGGGTCAAGAACAAGCTGATGTCACAAGTGCCAGGCTGAGCCTTAAAAAGCAACAGAGCTCTTGCAAATCACTCTGGTGTCCAGGACAAAGTCATCCAAAGATGTGCTCCAGCCACACTCCCAGCCTCCAACAGCTCCACAAAACCAATTAAAGGGCTAAAAACTTATCAGGACCCGCAGTCCTTGTGTATTTTTGGTTCAGACCAGCTTGAAAGGGACAGTTTGAAGGACTTTGGGGAATGAGGGACTAGAAAGCCTCATCCAGGGGTACAAAGGTTTCCTTTATGGGACAGTAATTACTCGGCAGTAAAGGACATTAGTTTGAAGTTAGTAAGGTTCAAGATATTCCATTATTCATCATGCACCCCGTTTGCAATGAAATCATTTCAAAGTGATGGATTCAGATTTAGGCAAGAGATGCTGGAATGGGACAGAGGATATACTTGCTATGTTTTATGGGCATAAAGAAATCCATAAATTTTGAATGTTAAAAAGTCATTCCAAAGAGGGAAAATATTTCAGCTGCCAATCTGGCTCTCTTTATCACTGAGGGAATAATTCCATGGGATACAGGAGCTCTGAGCTGGGAAATCTGTCCTGCAACATGGCCAAAGGATTTTGGGATCTGAAACCCACTGAAATCAGCAATAAGAGGGTTAAGGATCTGCCACCCACAGCAAACTGCTAAAATGCAAACCCTAAACCTCTGCCCTTCCCACTGGCAAAAGGAAAACTCTTTCCAAAGGTGGGTGACCCCTGAAAAAGCGGCTGCTCAGCCAGGTTATCATCCCAGAGACTGTGGGATGGAGGGATGTGTTGGAAAACTTCCTCTGCAGACCAGAACTGGGAAAGAGGAGGAGCACTGGGAGCTCCCTCAGCTTCCTGTTGCGCTCTCCATGCAGAGTTTGACACACCAAAATCCTTGGAGCTGTAGGTCCCAGTGACACACCCAGAGCCTACAGGAACAGCAGCACCACATGACTGCAGAACCCAGACCATTACAACAGCCTTAGAAGGGATGAATAAAGGGAAGGAAGAAGAAAATCTCTGTGTAGGTTTGCCCCAGAATTGAATTCCCCCGTCAGTCCCACAAGTCAGCCCAAATCAGGTGGGGTTTGCATCTCCCCTTTGGAGCAAGAGGCGCCCAAGTATTACCCCAAAACAACAGCAGTTTGCAGGATCACATGGCTAAGAATGTGCTGCCTCTCCAGAAAAGAGTCTCAAAAATGGCATTAGACTTGCTATTAAACAATGTAGAGAACATGATCCTACCTCAGCAAGAATAGAAAAAGAGGAGCTATTTCCTCATAACGATCTCGTTCCAAGAAAACTTGGAATATATGCTCAACGTTGCAGACAGCTTTTCCTATGCCTGCTAAGCACTTCTGCTCGAAACAAATATAAACCTAATTTCATTTTATATATACCAACAAAATGCAAATTGCAAGAGCAAGAGTCTGGAGTCTTCATCCTTTAGCTCATCTGTATCCCAGGCTCCCCACTTGCAAACGACGAATGTCTGCTCATGGGTTTTCTATTTTTTTTCCAACCAAATAACTTCTGCCACATTGTGTTTCTCTCCTGCAATATAAATAATGTTCACTTAACAGTGAATGCATTAGAGAACTATGTTTCCATTGAGTTGTCATTTCCAGAAATATTCTTCTTTTGGGTAGAAATTTTCCATTCTCGGTCTCGGCTGAAGAACAGTTTTTCACCCCACTTATTTTCTATTTTTTTCAGTATATCTTGCTCTTATTTTTAATTTTAAAGTAACAGCAATATCCCCCAGTAAGAAATGCACTGCAAACGCAGACTTTTGCCCAACCTGTAACTGGAGATTAATTTGGGGGCTATTTATAACCCAGCTGAATTTCTGAGAGCAGGTCAGTAGCGTTAAGGTGAATTTTCACTGGAACCAGTGCAAAGCATCAGGAATGGCACAGGGAAGAGGAGGGAAAGAGGAAGAGCCCTCCAAACTCCCTAGATTCCCATATTGTGGCAGCTGGGAAAAGCAAAACACTGGAATTGCTGCTGAGCAAGATGTGAACGTGGCATTGAATGGGGGAAGAGATGGAGACAGGGAGAAAGTCTTCCCTTACTTTATCGGCTTTCGTCCTTTTTAAGTATTTAGACAGTTCTCAGTTTGGACAACTGAAGTAAAACTAGAGAGGGAAGAGGTTTTATTCAAAGTTCTCACACGATTTCTTTCTTACTTTTTCTCTCCACAACTCAAACAACCCAACATGGAAACCAACTGGGTTTTGTCAGCTCAAATAAACCCGAGAAATCCTGCCCATCACACAAAGACTCGCTCAGCTCATGGTTGTTTTCTGCTGTGCTCCTCATGGAAGGAGTACAGGATCTAGGCCAGCAGCTTCATCCCCTCACCAGCCCTAAAAATAAACAGCGTTTGTTCCTTGCCCCTTTTGCTTCACAAGATCTAAGATGTTAAATATTCAAAAAAGCCGCATATAGAAACCTGATTCATCTCAATTATTCTTGGACATTTTCCTCCTAAAGCACGGATATACCAAGGGAAGAAGTAATGCCACGAAGTTTGCTCCTCCACAGCACAGCTCCGTGAGCAGCAACTTCAAAAACCACCTTTGACTAACAGATGGCAAAGAGGGCTCAGTGATGGGATGGGTGGTGGAAGGCTCCAGATGAGCATTCAGTACAAGTTGCATCAACTGTCAGCTTTAAGCTAAAATGTCCATGAGGACGTTCTTTGCCACCATCACCTACAGGATTTTTATTTCCTGTGTGCGTCATGAGACGAGAAGTCCATGAAGTTACCACCAGGCTCAAAGCCACACACTCCCACCTGTTTTTATTGTTTATAGTTTCCTACTTTTAGGTGGAGTTTTCTAGGTGGTGTCCGAGCCCTAAATCAAGAAAAACCATAAGAAAATTCTGGTGTGAGTTCATGAGAAGCCCTAGAAATCTTTCCGTTTGGATTGGTGCCCTAAAACTTGCCAGGGAATGAGCCCATGCAGGAAAAACAAGCCTATTGCTGTTCCCAAAAACAGGTTTTAAAGGTATTAAGTGAAAATTAATGGTTACTTTTGTCTTTGATATTCCTATACCTCCTCTTGCACCATAAAATAGGAAACATCAAAGTCTGTCTCACAGGGATGTTGTGAAATTGAGTTAATGTTGGTGTGAAGCTCTCAGACTGCAGCAATGAGGTCCATAAAAAAGAGGCCTGGAAGGAAATGAAGATTCCCATGTTCAGCCCACGGTTTGAATAAGACTGTAAATAAGACTTAGGGCTGTGCACTGAACAATAAAGATGGAAAATGAGTAGAACAATCCCTTCTGCCACCTCAAACAAAGCTGGAGCCCGGTGGAGGAGTGTGGGGGTGATCAAAGAGCAGCCAGGCAGGTTAATGCCAACATCGCCCCACTGCCAACAAACTGCTGAGCAGAAAATGGGTTTGGGGCACCGAGTCTGCTTTGCACCTGGACAAACACTCTGGGCATGGAGCAGGTGCCTGGTGGGACGTCTCTGCTCCAGGATTATCCCCACTGAGCGTTTCTATGCTCCCAGGAAGGTCATCTCCTCCCATTCATGGTCAGGATGAGGCAGACCTGGAGCCTTCCTCCCTACATGCTGTACCCGACAGGAGCTGAGCCCTGAGAGCAAACGGAGCTGGGACAGGACCCAGCAGGTGTGTGCTGCGTGCGCAGGTGGGAAGGGCTCAGGCACAGGTGTGTGTGGAGGGGCAGGTTAATGTTTGACAGCGTGAGGAGGCCGCGTGCACCCCGGGATGAACCACGTCCGTCCCACCGGGCACCTGAGCTGACCTCACCTGCTCCATGTGCTCCGTCACCGGCCTCTCACCCTCTGCATGGATGACAACAACCAAAGGCTTTCCATCAGGGATGGGCAGGGCAGGCTGGCTCGGAGCAGCCCAGCTCCTCAGTAGATGGAGACCCGTAAAATTCCCTCTGGACTCAGCCCCTCACAACAAGGACACTGAGGGGCTGGAGCGTGTCCAGGGAAGGGAACGGAGCTGGGAAGGGGCTGGAGCCCCAGGAGAGGCTGAGGGAGCCAGGAAAGGCGCTCAGCCTGGAGAAAAGGAGGCTCAGGGGGGACCTTGTGGCTCTGCACAACTCCCTGACAGGAGGGGGCAGTCGGGGGGGTCGGGCTCTGCTCCCAGGGAACAGGGACAGGAGGAGAGGGAACGGCCTCAGGCTGTGCCAGGGGACTTTCACCTTGGACATCAGGAAGAATTTCTTCACAGAAAAGGTGATTAAACTCTGGACAGGGCTGTCCAGGGAGGTGGTGGGGTCCCCATCCCTGGAGGTGTTTAAGAAAAGACTGGACATGGCACTCAGCGCTCTGGGCTGGGTGACGAGCAGGTGGAGGTCAGTCACAGGTTGGATTTGATGATCTCAGAGGTGTTTTCCAGCCTAAATGATTCTGTGACGGATCAAAACAACTCCAGGGACCACAACTTTGGGATGCAACCCTAAAATTAACCTAAGTTAGTTCAAATTCAGCTTCCACAGGCTGGGCCATCACTCCACACAGGCAAGCACAGAGCAATCAGGAAGAGTTATTAACAGAGAAAACATTTCATCCAAAAAGTGCATTTTTAAGGAGGCTCTGGCTCTCAGCTGGTTCCATCTGCCCAGAAATTGAGTAGCACAGCAGCAGGAGAGAAACTTTTTGCTGGCTAGTTTTTATTGAATTCCCTCACACACGTTCCCCCTGGATTTAGGTCAACCACAACACTTCAGTAACTCAAGCCAAGTTTGCCAAAACCTTTCCTTGAAGAAAGGGAGCATGGAGAGCATTTTGCGTGCCGACATTGTTAGCTCGAAACCTTTAGAGTCTGGTCTTTTCTACTTGAAAGGATGTCTCAGTTTAATTTCCCAAATAAAACTGAAGTTAAAAAATTAAAATTGAGAAACTTAAAAGCTCAAAATCTTCATAATCCAGATTAGACAAAAACATTACTCCTCATTTTCCCCAGTTGTCTTGCCTTTTTAATCTGCTTTTCACACGAAACTCAGTTCTTTCAGTGCTTTTGCATGGCATAAAACAATTCCCTTGATTTTTTAAGGAAGCTGAAATCACGGTTATTTGCACAACCAAAGCAGTTGCACCACATGCATTTCCATACCTCTCAGACAGCTAAATTTAATGAGTTAATTACGTGGGGAGGAGAGGGGAAGTGTAAGAAAGGCTGCACCTGGCAGCAGCCAACCATCTCTCCCTGCTCCAGGAGCAGCTCTGGAGCCCTTTCTTGAAGGATCTCTTCATCCTCCATTCACCTGCTCGATGCTGGAACAGGCTCAGATCTCAGCCCGCACATTTTGTCCCCATCTTAAATCTACGTCTGAAAAACTACAATGAGTCAAAAAAAAAAAAAAAAATGGAGAAAGCTGAGAGGTTTAATTACTTTTATCCCTGTCTGAGAGGCGCTTTCAAGTATAGCCAGGGTTCCTGGAATTGCAGTCCCAGTGCCAGGGAGAAAATGAACAGCAAGAGACGGGCTAAAAAAATCCCCGGCTCCCGGATATTTGCCTGAAACACAGCTCGTTTCCAAGAACAAGGCACGGCTAAGTCTGGCTGGGGCTGATCTCCAGCAACGCCCTTCCCATCACTCTGCTCCAAGGTTACACCGAGCCCGAGCTCGGGGATTTGCGGATCCTCCACACACGCACAGCTCGGGCCGGATGAGGTGGGAAGTGGCAAGAGGTGGGTTTGGTTCTGCTGCGTTTAATGAAGGCGCCGGGGGAGAGGCTCCGCATCCGGCACAGGCTCCACGCAGGAGCCGGCTCCCTAACGGAGGAGCTCCGGGAAAGGCACAGCTCTCCAGCCTCCAATCCCAAAAGCAAACGGAGCATCCCGAGAGTCATTTCCACAGAGTCGCCTTCGCGGGATCTGCAGCACCCGGCGCACGCCAAGCCCCCGGCGCTCCTCAGGCAGTGCCAAGGCAGGGCAGGCAGCCCCAGGAGCTCAGGTGCCAGCTGAGATCCCAGCCCTGGGACACTCAGGGCGATCAGACCCGAGTGGAGCCCTTGCCCGGGATGCAGCTCTGCTGAAGGGTACCAGCTCAGCAGTTCCATACCTGTCGCCTGCGTCAGCGCCTCGGCTCCAGCAGCGGGGGGTTCTCTTCAGCTGCAGTTTGTGAGCCCTTCAGTCAAGGCAGAGAAACCAGAAGGATGCTCACCCCGTTTCTACTTTAAATCTTTTAAAGATTTTGTTCTGGTTTTGCTCAAACCCCTCATTTGTAAAGAGGAAACCAGACCTAAGTGTGACCTCGTGAGTCTGGGGATGATGAGCTCTTTTAAATCACAAACTTCTCCTGGACAAGAGGCAGCACCCAACACTTGTGGCTTTCCCTGCACCTCACAGACACCCATGCACTGCCTGGCACTTGGATGCAAACACCGCGGGGCTCTGCCTCACGGCTCAGTCCCTCAGGCCACCCGCCTGCAGCTGAGCTGCCCATGCAGCGTTTGGAAACACTCGCACAAGGCAGCTGGATTCCACAGATCCCTTTCTACACACATTCCTCCAGAAAAAAAGATCCAAGAGGCCCAAAGTACGATGGAAAGTGCACGACAGACACACACCAAGGCCTTATCTCTGTCCCTCTCTTGAGCTGTCTTCAGCCTGAGTCACTGTGGCCACTACAGGCTCCTTCCCAACCCTGCCTCAATCCCTCATCCCAACACCACGAGGATTCAGGTGGAGCTTTCCCCAGAATATTCACTGCAGTCCCAGCTCCAGTCGTGTTTCCTACACCAGCAGCAGGGCCAAAGTTGTGCCATCGCTGCCAAACACGAGCTGTGTGGGGAGGAAAGTGGCTCTGCCCCTGCAGCACGGCCCCGAGCAGGGGGGCACCCATTAAATCCCACCCCAGGGAAGGGGCAGTGACCTCTCAGTGGACGATGACCACTCAGTCCCACCTTTATACAAGGTCCTGAGCAGCCTTACAACAGGACTCACTTTTCCATGCACCTCTCCTGCAAGGACATCCAGCCTCTCTCTGTCATTGTCCTCTTTCCATGGATAAGGATCCTCTTTCACAACCCAACTTATAATCAGTTTAACGACCCAGCAGCCATGGACAGAAAGTTCTTGCTCTCGATCCTCTCATATCTCCAGGCCCTTTGTCACATGGGAAGCTCATGGACACTGCGGTGTCAGCAGCAAGGAGTCCCAGACACCTCCAAGGTGGCCGATCAGGCTGTGCAGAGCTGGATGAACAAGGCCTGGAGGATCTCCTGGAGCTGCCAGCCATGCTGGGGTGATTTTAACCGAGCAGTCCAACACCATCTCTACCAGGACAAGGGAATTACTCCCTCCTAACTCCCCTGGCAGTGGCTTTACATCACAGTTCATGACACTGACACCCCTGTCCCTGAACAAGCTCAGCTTCTGCAGAGCTGACAATATCCAAGGCAGGTTTGGTCCACACAGAAACCTGGGAAGATCAAGAGGAATAAATGGCTGCAGTGCCAAGGACCCTGTTTTGCAAAGTCACTTTCCTTGATCCCATCCATATTTCAGCACAGCTCCAACTGAGCCCCATTAATGTAATTGATTCTTAATGGCATTCTCCAAGAAACCATGGGAAGATTTTAACAGGCTATTAGATGGAAATGAAGCCTCGCCCAAACCTTCCTCCCGTGGAACAAAGGTTTCCAAAGATGCAGGGGGGCTATTCCATTCCTGCTAATGGACAAGAAGGTTGATTTGAGGAAAAGGGACACTAATTCTGCATTTTCCACCCCTCACAGAGGGACACCGGAGGTTTGTAGTTACAAGGAAAGGGTTTCTCATCCTTCCCACACAAGCTGGATCAGAGGGCAGCCCTAGAGGGATCAGAAGCAGAAGTGCTGTTTGATGAACTGGAGGGCTTCCAGGTTTCAAAAAGGAAAAATAAATACAAATTTTGTCTGCTTTTGTCCCCTGGGCACCTTCATGCCAAGCAGGCCTCGGCTGATTGCTCAGATGTGGCCTTTGAAACCCAAGGAGCTGAACCTGGCCCGAGGTCGCAGCTGTGGCTTCAGCACTGCTGGAACCCTGGGGAGGCTCCTGCTGCAGGAAACCTTTACAGCCCCGTCCCTCTCCTGTGGAAAGAGGCACCAGGAAAACACTCCCAGCTTCTCCCTTCCATTCATGAGCCACAACTCTTGAAAATCCACCCGTGATTCCAGCAATTCGAAGCCAGGACAGGATCCCGAGCGCTGACTTTGCCATGCAGGACATTCCCCTGCCTCCACACCTGCTCCATCCAAGGTGGAGCCCCTCACTGTCACACCATGAGCCAGTGACAACTCGTGGACACTTTGACTCAGAGCATGCCACCTCCCCCAAAGGTCCAATCCTGCCTCGGGTTCGGCTCTGACAGACACCCACAGTTGCAGTTCTGCGTGTGCCACGCCATGGATTTAACACATTCCCCGTGGAACACGAACGCCGAGCTCCGTGCAAGAGTCTCCCACTCACTGTGAGTGAGCAGCTGCATTTCTAGAAGATGATGCTGTTACCATCTCTTTTACTTCTGATTCAAATTCTCCACACTGTAACATTTTTAAAGGCTTATTTTTACTTCTTTTGAGACGTTTTAAACTCACTACTTCTCAGTGCTGACAGCCAGCCTCCTTCACGAGTACGTTACAAAGCCAGGTACCAGCACTGCCTTCGTTTTTAAAGAGGCTTAAGAAATTTAAGAAATGTGGAAACAATGGGAAAAGAATAGCCTAAAATCCTTGATTAGCCAAAGACACGAGCAGAAGAGAAAAACAGAACGCCCAAAATCCCATCCATTGCCCAATCTGCTCCAGAAGAGAACCAGAACTACATTATCCTGGATCTGCCTCAGCATTAACTGCTCCCATAGTCTCATATCCTTCCATGCTTCAAATTAAAACAAGGAATTGGATCATGCCAAGCTTCCTCTGTCCTTTTCACCCCTTGTGAAAGGCAGGGGTGACCATCATTTTGTAACTGTCGTAATTGGCTCTGAAGCTGTAACCTGAGAGTGAAAAAAATTAAACAGTTTTTAAAATTAGGCTTGGGGTGGTCCTGTCTGTACAACTGGGAACCAAGCTGAGCGTTTCCAAATCCTCTTTCCTTGTACCTGTCCAATTTTAGTGCTTTATTGATTATCACAGAAAAAGAAATTTAAAGATTGGGATTCCTCCAGCCAGTCCTGGAGGTAAGTTTGGCCCCAGAACTTCAGGAATTTGGAATGCTTCTGCCCAGGAAGTGGGTAAATAAGGCTGAGATTCAGCATCAGAAGAGAAGGAAGGTGAAATTTTTCATTTCAGCACATTTCTCAGGGCAGAGATAAGCTGCAGAGATCTGTGATGAGGTTCTGGATGTTATCAGCTAAATGATTTTGAACAGATACAGAATCACTTACTTGGAGCACATGGATATGAACTTCTGAAAATAATGGGATTAAAAAGAAATTCAAGGAGTTTTCTGGACTTCAGTCATCATCCTGCAGCCAGAGCAGCCAGGATTCAGCGGTCCGTGTCTTTATTAAGCTGAAACTTCACCTCATCTTTTCTCCAGACCTACTTCTAATGACCCTCAGGAAAGGTGTTACCCACCTTCCACCAGCCAAGAGTGAAGATCCCTTCCCAGTGCAGCAATAACGCCCTGCAGCCTCACAGAGCCTTTGGCTGCCGCCCTTCTCCCAGCGCTGGAGGCCAGAAAAGCAGCAGAGATTTGTCTTTGGCACTGGGAGGGAGGTTTGTTGATGCTCCTCCCCAGCAGGAGAGCTTTCATGCCTGACTTGTGGCAGCTGGACGAGCTCTCAGGTCTGACTGAAGCCTCATTGAGGACAGGGCCACCCTCTGATTAGATAATTTCACCTGCCAGAATCTTCTCCTGTGTTCCAAATCCTGCAAAGCTGGGAGGCTACGGCCAAGATCCTCCCAAGGCAAGGTCAGGGGGATGTTCCACCAGGGAAAGGGAGCAGTGACACCCCTGCAGCACCTGGCCTGAGGGTGCCAGACCTCCCTCCTCCCGAAAACCAGACCTCCTTTATCAAAGTGACATCCCCATTACCAGAAACCACCTGGTTTTCATTTTAATTCATTTTAAATGAGCGACAATTTTCAGCCCCAGATCTTTTCCTGAAGCTGAGGCTCGCAGGGTTGGAGGGCACACTCAGCACTGAAGCATTGAAGTTTCTCTCTGAGCTGTGGCAGAGCTTGCAGGGAGATGTTTGATCCTCAAATCAGCTGTGAAGTGATGAAATAGCAGCACTCCTATTGATCCTGTCTCGTGTCTAAACCGACAAAGCCGTATTCCCAGGTCAGGCTGTAACAGGCTGGATCCTGCTCCCGAGCCGTGGCTCCCGCAGGATTCACAAGGAATTACAAGATAAAGAAAAGGACAATTATGAAACAGCCTGTTCACATTTCCACCTAACTTATTGCAGGGAGCACCAGGGAAAGGGCCTAATCATCCCCCTTCAAAAAAACCCCATTTCCCCTCTGGTGGATCTGAAGATGAGCTCAAGGCTGCTTTGGTCTCAAGACCCAAACCAGCCCGTTTCAGCTGGAGCAAATGCTTGTGATGATTTCCATGAGTTAATTACATTTCCATTAGTGAAGGAGTTCTAAAACTTTATTTTCGTCACTGGTGCTTTTTGACTCCTACACAAATAGATAGGGAAACATGATTTCCTCTCGGCTTTTCTTTATCTAGCTCACCCTTATGAGACTTTGCTCTTAATTTTAACTCTCTCAGCCTTTTCATTTCTCCTTAAATGGACATTTCTTTGACCCTTTATTCATTTTTGCAGCCTTTATCCTAAGCTCCCATACCCAAACTTTATTTAAAGATGCTGGTTCAGGGTGTTTGAGAGGGGGGAACTAAGCCAAAAGACTGAAAGATTGAACTGTCTTCCTTCTTTTTCTTCTTTTTAATTGGAAAATAAGCTGAGAGCCCCAATTTAAGTTCTTTTAAGTCCTTTTTGAACCAGAAGCCAGCTACGTCCAACCAAGTATTTCTGATTATCGGAGTTCTTCAGCACAGGAACATTTTGTAGCTGAAAAAGTCTCAGTCTCCTCCAAGCAGCTCATTTGTGTCCTTCACTTCTGTACTTCTACATCATCCCATGGACCATCAACGTGCTCCCAAAGCCTCAGCCTGACTCTGGGAGCTTCCAGTTGCACAGAGCCCTACAGGGAATTTATGTAACGAGGCAAAGGAGGGGAGTCAACTTTAACCCCTCTTCAGAAACTTCCCCAAGGAACAACCTTCTGCCCACGGGTTCCTGGTTTAGAGCAGCCCTGCCCTCTTTGAGAGCCCCAAGAACTGTTTCTATTCCCAGAGAAGCCCAGCACTGCTTCAATCTCTACTCCTGATCCTTTCCTTGCTTAAATCTCACCCAGCCCAACCTGAATTGACTCGAGCTGAGCCAACAGCTAAACCCATTATTGTCTAAAATTGGGTTTAACTCAGGAGTGACCTGAACTTCTTGCTCCAGAGGGAGGCTTTTAAAATTCTGCAGCTGATCACGAGAACCACCTACACAAACACACCCAGCCCTGCAGCCAGCTCGGAAACCAAGACAACTCCAGCGCTGACAGAATAAGAATATCCACCAGAAAAGCCTGACCTGTTTCCTGAACGCTCCACCCTGAGATCAAATGAGCTTGTTTCATTTACTAATCCAAAACCCATAACAGGTGATGTTTCTGGACACCAAAATACGGGAAAATGGAGGAGGGAGGAGACACAATTGTGTCAGGCATCCATTTAGCTGATGCTGACCACGCCGGGAGGGAAAGGTTTCTCCTGTGTATGGTTTAGGTGGCCGTGCTCCTTTGTGAGGATCAGGGGATTTTCCAAGGCCTCTAAGCTCACCCCAGAGGTTTGATGTGTGCCACAGGAAGCAGGATGTTCTCAGCCTGAGCTGCTGGGCTTCCCCAGGGCAGAAGAGTGGCCTTCCCACAGTCAGGAGCTCATCCAGTGGAGTCACCCTGAAGCCTGAGCTCCTTCACATGGGATCCCTTCCCTCTATCCCAACCCAGTCAGACCCTTCAGCACAGAGAAGATGCAAGAGAGCTGAAGTTAAGCAAAATATCTTGTGGAATCGTGTGGAAAAGCATCTCCAGGTGCTGATCCTGGACTTGGCTTGACCTGGAATTCACAGATCCTCTGGTTCCAGCTTCCAGCACGGAGCCTGGCCCTGGCCAGAACATCCCACACACCTCGTTGGCGGTCAGCAAGAACAGAATGGAAAATCAGTTTTCCAAACCTAAGTTTTCCAAATCCAAGTTTTCTTGGTGTTTTCAGAGAGCCCTGAGGAAGGGAACGGTCTGAGAGCACCCGAAGCCTTTGCGGTGAGATGTGGATCCAAGGACGTGTGTGCAGACACCGTTGGCGCTCAGGCTTAGATTACAATTAAAACCAGGCTGATTTTCCAAATCCTCGCCCTTCTCCACAATCACAGGCAGGTTCTTCTCCTCTCAGTTGAGCATTTTGCCACAAAGCCGGTCCCTTGGGAACTGGGACACAGCAGCAGAAGCACATTTGAGAAACAGGAGTCTGAGGTAACCTGCACCCTCCTCCTCATCTAATTACGGGACAGCACTCAACACCACACACAGGACTCGGGGATTTTGGGCTTGGAGATTTTTTTTGTTTGTTTGTTTTTAAACTAGGAAGCATTAAAAATAAAAAAATTAGAGCACTTCAGAGCTGCAGTTTGATTTGCTGATTTGGGGTTGAATTCCCAGCATCCACCCCTCGCTCCAAGAGCAGCTTCCAATGTTTTCCACCTCTAGGTGCCCACAGGACATGGTTGCCAGGGCAGGACCACATATTAGGAGCAGATCCCAAGGTCCAGAGTCCTCTTCCCACCTGCAGGCTCCACAATTGCCTGTGCAGCTGCTTCCCTCACAAGAGACACTATTTCCCTGCCACCCACCTGCCTTCAAGAGCCATAAAAAGCTAAAAATACTGTCTGGACTCTGGACTAATGATCCTGGATGCCAGGAGAAGCTTCCCTTGCTTTCATTTGGGATGGTCACTTCTACCTGACAGCTGCCCAGCTTCAGGGAGAGGTGAACATCCCCCAGTATTGTCTGGCAGCCCCCTCTTTGTGAGCACAAAGCTTCCAGGAAGCCCAAGCAGGCACAAAACAAAGATGGAAACCTGGATATTTTTGCTTCCTCTCTCTTTAATAAAAAGGGGGTTGTTCGTGCCTCAACTTCCTGGCTTCTCGTGCTGTTCCATCATTATCACTTCCCATCCCAGGTATTCGATACCTCGCAGTCCCTTTTAATAAAGTGAGAGAGCAGCACATCAATCTCATTATCTGCTTGCCCTTGAGAAGTTCTCTGACCTGAAACGTTTGGTTTGCCACCACCAGAGCAGAGCCAGAGAAGGATAATTTCTGCCAGGGAAGGGCTGTCCCCACCTGCAGCTCCTCTGAGGGGCTGGGACCATCTGCAGCCTTCCTCTAAGCACAGCCCGGAGTCCTCCTCTGCCCAGGAAAGTCTCCTGATTTAGCAGCCAGCCACACAATTACTCACCCACCCGCTTCTCTCAGCCTGCCTCCAACCACCCCCACCAAAATCACTGCAGAAAAGCCACTACAAGCAACAAAAAAAGACACGAGCCCTAATTAACACTCCAAGAGGCTCAGCACGGCCTGGGTCCCCCTTTGCCAGGAGAAACAAGCCCAGAGGGAGAACAAGTTCCAGTCCCAAGGAAGCTGCTGCCCCACTGGGCAAAACAGGAAACAGGGACATCTGCCAGATGGGTTTAGAGCCCTCAAACCCTTCCTCCCTCTCCAGAGTCTTCTCTGAAGGGAACTGCTTCTGCAGCTCCCCAGGAGCCCAGAGAGCCAAGGGACAGAGGATAGAACAACTTTCTGTTCAACCTGGGACCTCACACACCCTCCTCCCTCCCAGTTCCAAACTCTCTCTGCTTCAGAAAAGAAAATTTGGTTGCTTGCCTTCCTCCCTTGCTGCCCTCACCCCCCAGCCAGAACTCCAGGCAACACCTTACAGGTAAATTCCCTGTCTCTTGTCCACCTTTATCTGATTTCATTTCAGAAGGGGCCCTTTGCTTTCCTGAGCCAGCAAGTGTCCATCCATCACCAGAGCATAAAAGAAATTGAAAACAAGGATCAGCTGCATTAAAATCCATGAAGGCTTTGCTCCTGGCATGGCTCATGCACGGTGCTGACAGCGCTCACCCTGAGTCCATCACCACCCCGAGCGAACAGCTCCTTTTCCTTGTGACAGCCAGCCAGGACAGAGCTTGTTCCTCCTCAAAGCATCCCTTTTCCCAGCTCCTGTTGCTGCTCTGCTTTGCTTTCTAGCACTGAAGTGCCAAAATCTCCACATTGGGAAAGCAGAGGGAAATCTGCACTTCCCTGCTCCGACCCCTTCATTCCCTGCATCTTCAGATCCAGAGCTGATAAACAAAGCATTGAGCAACCACCTAAAGGGATGCTGCAGGGCATCTGAGGGGGTTGATTTCATTTGAATTTCATTTTTCTAATTAGTTCTGGGGTTATTTGGAGATGGAATATAGAATCAAAGGATCCCAGAATGGTTTGGGTTGGAAGGGACCTCAAAAGTGATCTCATCCCACCCCTGCCATGAGCAGGGACACCTCCCACTGTCCCAGGCTGCTCCAAGCCCCATCCAGCCTGGCCTTGGACACTGCCAGGGATCCAGGGGCAGCCCCAGCTTCTCTGGGCACCCTGTGTCAGGGCCTTCCCACCCTCCCAAGGAAGGATTTTTTTTCCTAATATCCCATCTAAATCTACTCTCTGCCAGTGTGAGGCCATTCCCCTCATCCTGTCACCCTTGTAAACAAAGTACAAAGAGCCAGTCCCATGGGACCCCATAGCTCTGATATCCTCATTTAAGGGCTTCTGAATGCTCAGGAAAATGCACATGGAAAAAAAAGAAATGCTGGAGCCAAAGCAGCCATGAATATTTCACAGCTTTGAGAATCCCAGCCCTCAACCAGGCCTTCCCTTCTCCAATACTTCCCTGGTCACATCTCCCCCCACACCCTGTCTGGGAGGTACATCCACCTCAGAGGGGAAGATGCGAGGTCCAAACCTGCTGCACAGCCCAGGCTGGGTGGTTCCTGCGCCTCCCACTCTGTCAGTCATCGCTGCATCCAAGGCTGCTGCTCCTCAAGCACGGCACCAGGAATAGCAGCTCCCACTGCCCACATAGCAGGATGATCCTGGTAACCAGCAGCGCTCCCAGCGAGGATGAACAGGGCTTTGTGCTGTCGCTAAATGAGTTGCCTTCCAAATTATTAGCAGCACCAGGAGCTGGGAGCACATTTCTCAGACAATCGAGATAATTCTGGCTTTTGTAATTTGTTCCAGACAGCCTGAGACATCCGTACCCGCACCGAGACTTTGTGCACATCATTTGGCGGCTCCGGGCCTGGCACACGCTGTCTCTGCCAGTCCCACCCAGAGATCCAGGCAGCTGATCCAACTGGCTCAAGAAGCCACCAGGACTCTTCGAGAGTGTTTAATCCAGGCTGATTGGAAGCCAAAAGGAATTAATTCTGCTCATAAAGGACAGAGCACGATCCTGTCCGGCGCTCCGTTATTCCATACCAGCCTTTAGCCACTCCTGGTGTTGGACAAACACCACACGGTTGTGGTCACTCCGTGAGGACACGGAGGAACTGGGAAAGGAGCAGAGCAGCAGCAAAGGCCTGTGGTGCACAGAAAAGCCCTCAGCTCAAGGGAGGTTGGGCAGCAGAAATCTCTGACTGGGGAAATGCCGGTGTTTCATAAAACCATAGGCATGCAGAAAAAGGAATCCTTCAAACCTTACTAGAAGGCACCAAGGGGAATCTCAGGTAGCTGGTGATGAAAAAGGGACAAGCAGCTCCTTTCTTGGGGTATGGCATTAAACCCTAGCCCCGTTATCCCCGATATGATGAAACCAAAAGTATAAACAAGCTCCAAAACACAACTGGGGATGGACCCCTTGGACATCAGGGTTTAAAAGCCTTTTTTTTCCCCCTCAAAAATCCCTAGACATGTGAATTTTGGGAATAGGAAAGTTCAGTGGTGTTTTATCCACGCCTTGTTCTCCATTCTTCCCCTCAGGAGGCAGCACATGACACCAGCTCTAAACCCAGCAGTTCCTCAGGCTTTGCATCCGAAGCCCAGGAGAAAACCTCCCATGAACTCCAAGAGGAGCAGGTCTGAACACTCCAGACCCTGAATCAGAGCTCATGGCTCCAGCTCAGGACTTTGGGAACAGGACAAATTTGTTCCCAAGACAACTGTGGATTTCTGAGATTTTCCACCCAAAACACGTTGCAGCAGCAGAGTTTAAAAAGTCCCTTTGCCTCCACCTTGGAAAAAGTGCATTAAGATCATCCAGTCCCAGGCCAATTGAGAAACTGCCATTTTGTGTGATTTAGAGCTGCTAATGGGTGATGTCATCACTGGAGCCACTGCAATCCCACAGAAACACGGAAATAAAATGAGCAGGAGCTATAAAACACGTGTTTTTCTCCCAAACAGCAACAGGCCTATCCCAGCAGGGCAGCTTTCACCAAGACTCGTCTGCAACTGATGGAGATCACAAGAAATCACTAAAAAAATTACAGAGGAAACCAAATCTTTCAAGAAGAGCAACCCGTTCTTTTCCCAGGCCTTTATTAAGAGCAGATCCTCAGGTTTCCTTGGAAGCAGATGAGAAATAGGCACCACAGCATAGCTGGGGAAAGAAACCGAGGGAGTGTTTTCTGGAACAACAAACCAAAGCCATTTTGGGCCACTATCTGTTAGACTCGAGTTTAGCTCAATAGGATATTGATCCTGGCTGCACGGAACACAGCCCTGATGTATTTCCTGATTAGCAAGTTCTGCTGTCTGCTTTTGACAAACAAAATCTCCCTCACTGCAGGTAGATAAAAAAATGTATTTATCAATAATTCCAGGGTGCAGGCATTGAGTAGCAATCAAAAAAAAAAAAAAA
>VZTE01000108.1:157801-169293 GCA_013397775.1 Eulacestoma nigropectus
AAAAAAAAAACAGGGTTGGAAAAAACAGGTGGGAAGGACTGCTGCATGATCACTGGAATATTTACATAAGGCTAAGTTCAATCGATGCAGAGCCTTCCCCCACAGCCTCCTCCAAAACACACCCAGACTCTGGCTGGCCTTTTTCCTATGGAAACAGAGAACGAGAGCGGAGCTGCTCTTTGCTTTTCTGGGGCTTAGCTAAAAGCTGAAAATGAGATCAGATTTTCTGACATTCACCGTTTACCTTCATAAAAACGGGCGCTCGGCCGGATTAGCAGGTACACAACTCTGTGTGGGGCATCATGGAACATTTTCATGATTTTTCATGTTTACACAGAAACAAAAAAAAATAAAAGGAGAGGACTTGAAATCCCTCTTTAATATTGAAGATCAATGTAAAACTGAGCTTGGGAACTGAGCACTGCCTGGGAAACACGAAGTAACATTCTCAAGTCGAAATCTTGCACATATGGCAAAGGAAAGCTTTTGATGGAGTAGCAAAATGATATTTCAAAAAGTGATGTCCTACCTATCTGTATTTATAAGAACATATTAAGTACCGGCTTAGCACTGTCCTTTTTTATTTTTCCCTAATAAATTACAGCTTGATCGTTTTTTGAAGCGCACAGATCCGAGTCTGCCTTCCACAGAAGTGAAAATGAGGGTCCCACTCGTGTCACCACCTTGCAGCCCCTCCCTGGAGGGTTTGTCAGCAGTAAATTTCTTGCTCGACAATCTGACTTTAAAGTCTTGATGCAGAAATGAGGAGGATTTTGTCTCAAATAAACAGCCCTGCCCACATTTCCCCTCTAACCTGAGCTCAGCCAGGCAGTGGGCACATAAAAGGGTTTCTGGCCACTGAAGAAAACCCAAGGAAGAGGAACTCCAGGTTTCCAGCACAGCCCCATGGCAACACAGGAGTGAGCTAAGAACTTAATCATGATCTGGGAAATGCAAAGCAAAACACACCAGGCTGCAGAGAAAACATTAATTCAACCCCCTGTGTGAAGCTGCAGAGCTTTCAGTGCTCCCTCCACCTGGGTTGGAAATAGTCAGGAAAGCATCAAACCAAGCATGAGTAACTCTGTTATTTTCGGTACCTTCCCCCTAACACCAAAAATCGGGCACGAGCTCAAGCGCCTTGTTAAATTACAAGGATTAGAGGTCTGGATTTCCTCAGTGGAGATGACTCTCGGACTCGACGCCGATGAGTTCAGCCTTTGCCACCCCTGCCCTGCTGCCTGGTGGGAAGCCCTCGTACAAGACAATTTCAGCAGGGCCCAGTTGGTGTCACCATTGGAAACAGCAGCGGTGACGTTAACAGGATGGCACTTCAAAGGCACCCGCGGGCTCGCAGATGGCACCGGGGGTCCTTGTTCCAGCTGCCTCATCAAGCTGATATTCCACAATTATGCTCCAGGATCAAACGGCGCTGCAAACAGCTCCCGCGAGAAACCCAGCGCCGGGGAGACGCCGGAGGCGCCGCACATTCCGGGGGGATCCCGCGGCCGTTTCAGCCGCCGCTGCAAAACTTTGAATGTCTCGGTTGTGAAATAAAGCCAACAAACTCTGGAGCCTTGTGTTTATGAAGGAAAAAAAAAAAAACAACACGAATTCAAACCATGCCTAAACAATATGGCTGGGATTCAGAAAAGCTTTTCTGTAGAGCCTTAACTTTCGGTAGAGAACCACTGGAGTCAGCTGAATTCCAGCACATACTGGAATGCTTTGTTGCAGGATAAATTCAACCAATGTCAAAGTCCTTTCCAGAATCAGGGCCTTGATTTTATATTTTTTTCTAACACAAACAAGGGTGTGGAGCTAACCAGGAATCAGAACAGAGCGTCAGTGAGAATAATTGTAGCATCTGTGCTAATTCTCTTCTCATCCGGGTACCCCCTGTGCTTCTAAGTGTGGAAATCTGATTCTCCTTGTGCCTCCACTGAAGTTTCTATTGATTAAATACCCAGCCCCAGCAGCAGGAGAAGCAAGCCCTGCATATTTATTCTCTCCCTCTTAATACATCAAGAATTCCCTTCGGCCTCTCAAGTGCTGTATCACAGGGTGCCCTGAATGCAAATGGAATTACAGTGATCATGCAGCTAATGAATACATTTGTATATGTATGCAAGCACTTCCTTGCCCCACACCACCACCAGGAGCAGGGAATATCCACATTCACCTAGCAGGGAAGGTGTGTGGAAGGATGGATTTGGGAAGCATATCAATACCAGCAGCCAGGCTGCAGTTTCTGGGGAAAAATGAACTGAAATCCTTCCAAGATGAAGGCTGCAAGCTCAGGACCTCACGCAGACCTTTGGATCGTTTCCTCCAAAGCTTTAAAGGCCAATTTGTAGACTAGAAGTGTTCATGTTTATGTTTTCATTATCCACCAGCATCACCCTCTATTTATATAAATAGACAGAAACTGCTGCAATGCATAATGTAAAATATTGTCAGCATTTTCCAGGGAGAAATCAGTGATATCATCTCAAACCAGGGTACAAAATGCACACGCAACCTCTTCACCTCCATCCTTAATAAGACATTTTGAATTCTCTTCAAACACCTTTGAATTCTTTTGAGAAAAGTTATTTTAGAGGGGAATAAATTCATTCCTGCAGAAACTTGGCTGATTTCAGAGTTGTAACAGCCTAAAAACAGGACGCATTTAATTTGTTAGCGCACTCTACATTGACTTTTAAAGTCATCCTGTAACGTCAGAAAATAAATTGATTTAAATCAGGTTCAAGTGCCAGGGGCAATTAGAACCTGCAAAGTCAAGGAAGTGTCAGGAAATGTCAGGATCAGATACACACTGGAATATCTACAAAGAAATATCCTCAAAACCACTTTTGAGCCGGTCCAACCGCTTGGCAAGTGACTCGCTCAGCACAAGAGCCATCCTTCAGGTTTGCTCCAGCCAGAAATGCAGGTTTTTAGCACCATTTCACTCCAGTCAATCCCAGCCCAACCCAGAGCAAACAAACACCACGAAGCAGAGCGAGAGCCCCCGGTAAGCTCAGGGGGAGGGGAGGTCGCTTACCCTGTGAGGACCACGACAAAATCCATCACGTTCCAGCCGTTCCGCAGGTAAGAGCCTTTGTGAAAAACAAAGCCCAGGGCGATGATTTTGATACCAGCTTCAAAACAAAATATTCCAATAAAGTACGGCTCGGTGTCGTCCTGGAAGAGAAGGAAAATTAAAGGAGTCAAGGAGATATCCGTGTTCCTGCCCTGATAACCAGCCCTCTAAAGAGCTACAGGCACCAGCTTCACACCTTTTCCACTCTTTGAGCAGAGCTGCAATTAAAAGGCTTAAGTTTACTGGAACTAAGCTCAGAGAGGAATTTCATTATTAGTTCTCTGAAATTAATTTTCTTTTCAAATTGGCAATTCCATTGGCCTTCATCCTGGTGGTTTCACCCCACACTTTGCACCTTTACGGAATGTTCTGGAGGGAATTTTGATGTGGAAATTTTGCTCCGAGGGTATATTTAAATTAGAGATCACAGATTTCTGGAGTTATTGGCATGGAAGGTGGTCCACAGTTCATCCAGGAACCTGAAACAAGAGGGTGTCTTGGGGAGCAACAGCCAGCACAGCAAGCCTGACAACACAGACAGGAAATTATTTATTTATCATTTATTCCATCAGTTCTTTCTTCGCTCTTTCTCCTCCATTTTATCAATTTTCATCGCTGCAGCCTCATTTGTTTTCCTTTCACTGGGGATCTGGTTCAGGGAGAAATCCCCAGTCCCTCCCATGAACAGCAGGAGTGGCAAGATTTGTGTCTCAGGTCCATGGTGCAGACGAACACATCCCTTGGGATCGCAGCTTCGTGCCCTTGCTCACTACAGAGAAAATCAAGCTCAGTCTCCACTGTTTCACTAAACCCTTTATTCAATCTCTGCCCCGGATCTCTCGGGATTGGGCTCCACTGACAGGAGTTTCACCACAAATTCAGCACCAAATGGAAGCGCATTTGGAAGGAAGATTTGGGCAAGAAATGGGAACAAAGCAAGAGGCAAAAGCGATGGGCATCAATTTCAAGAACATGTTCGTCAGCTTTGGCACCAGTAACCAATTCCAAATGTGCCTTAAATCCTGGTTTTCAGCTGAATTCAATGGAAGTAAAGCAGCTGTACCCAAAAAGAAGCAAACTTCCACACTGAGAGATTAGAAATCTCTTTTCCAGTGGCTTTGGCATTTCTGGCCACCAGAACCAAAGAGCTGAGCTGCTGTTTGAGGCACGGTTGTTTATATTTTGCAATTCTCTCAATGACAAAAGGGGGTTGTTTGTTCTCTGATGGAAAAAGAGGAGGAATGTCGAGGCTTGTGGCCTCAGAACCAAGGAAGAAGCAGGTTTGACACAAGCACAGCAACTCCCACCCAGCTCTGGCACAGACCCACACTTCAGGACAGCACTTGCTCCAGAAATTAAGCTTTTCACCCCTAAAAGTTGGGCCTGGTCAGCCTTGAGAGGTGACACAGCTGAGAGGGGCCCTCATCCCTGCATGTCCCTGACTGCGGGGAGGGGACAGAGCACAGATCAGGCTCTGCTCCAGGGGCCCAGCAGTGGCACCAGAGGAACAGACAGGGACTGATCCCAGCAATTCCCCCTGCACAGGAGGCAGAACTTCTGCCCTGGGCAGTGCCCAGCCCTGAACAGAGACCAGAGAGGGGCTGGAGTCTCCCTCACTGGGGATATTCCAGAACCATCTGGACACAATCCTGTGCCCTGTGCTCTGGGACGGCCCTGCTGGAGAGGGGAGGTGGCACCAGACGAGCCCCTGTGGTCCCTTCCAGCCTGACCCACCCTGGGATCTGTAACACGACAGCACAGCCCTCCCAGGGAGGCTTGCCTGGTTAAACCCAGCTCAGCAAGGCCTCCAGAGAGCTCCAGTCACCGAGGATGCCTCCAAGCTGCTGGGAAATGCAACCTCTGGAGAGGCTTTTCCGTCAGTGGCTGAATTCAAGCTTTGTTCCCTGTATCCCCACACACCTCAGTGGGAACAGCTCTTCCACACGTTTCATCTCTCACCCTGTGTTACCTCTATTCCCTTCCACCTTTCCGACCTCACAGCCCCAGCAGCTGCTCCTCCCATGGCCCACGGTGAGCTGAGAGTCACCTGTGGCTACACTCAGGCACTGGCTGGCCAGGGAGCAACACAGAGCAGGGGCCTGCTGAGCTCCCACTGAGCCTCGGGTTCAAACGGAGAGGAGAAAACGAAAACCCACACCCAAAACTGGCTTCCCCTCCAGCCAAGGAGGTGTTTCCACAAGCAGCAGCACCTCCAAGCCCTCTGTCCCTCGCTGAGGCTGCTCAGAGGACACAGGAGCCAGCACTGCCAGACCTGCAGCTGCCCATCTCGGAGCTGTTTACCCACAGAGAAACAGCAGCAAGGGTCATCAGACCCTTTATGACCTTCAACAGAAATCCTACAATGCTCTTCCAGCAGCTGCTCCACAGAAAGAGCTGGAGGCATCCCAGGGCTCCAACCCAGTACAGAAAAGAGGGAACAAGGGAGGAGGGGTCAGAAATCATCCTGTGTGATTCCAGAAGTTCCTTGCTGCTCCTCTGCCTTCCCTCATGGACACAGGAGCCCTCTGACAGCCCAGTCCACCTGCTCCTCAACCCCCCAGCAGCTCCTGGTTCAACAGCTCCAGATAATCCCTGCACACAAAGGCCTCCCGGCCCAGCCCATCCCAAATTCCCATCCCACAACTACTCGCGTGCCTCTAAAAATAGCTCCTCTAACACACCCAAAAAAAGCTACCTTTACCCACATCCACTCCTCCACATTACTCCCTCACTTCCTTGAAGCCTGGTATCTACTCCAGTCTCTGCTCAATCTAGGTCAGGTGCCTGGTGATTACAGCTCCCAGCTTTAAAGAGCCAGGCTCCAGGTACTCCAGGGTTCGATGGGATGTGCTCTTCCCAAAGCTAGGGCTACACAGAGCTCTCAGGAAGTGGGTCAAAGGAGTTTTTGTCAGCTCCTAGGGAAGCAGGAAGGCTCACAGATGGATTTGGGTATTTGTGACAAAGAAAAACTCTCATCTGTAGGGTTGGCAGCGAGTAGCTGGGGAAATAAGAGGAGAAAGAAAGAGGGTCTTTTCTGAAGCCTGCCTAAATTTGCACTGATTCAGCCCAAGAATCAGGGCAGTAACAACGAGATGAAAAATAAAATTTATGCCCCACTGGGGAGAGGCCCTGCATCTGGAAAAAAGGATTCGCCTGACTGCGGGTGATGGAAGGAGGGAAGGGCGTGGGTGAGCGCCCTGTGCAGCACTGAACTGGCCCTGCCTCAGCTCAGAGTCCCTGCTAGGACACCCTGCAGCCCCTTCAGATGGGAGGCTGTGGCCCTGCTCGGGTTCAGGAGGGGCAGGGCAGGTGATAATGAGGATTCTCGCGCCTGCTTGGAAGGAGGGCGGAGAATCTGGGCAGCAGCCAGAGCTGTGCCAGCAAGTCGTTTGCTGTGGACACAGCAGAGCTTGAGACTGGGCCAAACACGCATTTAATCAATATGTTTCTGATCAGAAACAACTTCTGAGTCTGGAAAGTCATTACCATTCCTACTTCACGCCCTAGTGTCTTTCCTTGGCCTTCGGATGTGACGGCCTGGAGAGGTTTGGGTGCGAAAGGCTTTGTTCATGCAAAGGTTAAAATGAGCAGCTCACACGTTACTGCTCTAAGTGCCTGTGGATGGGAGAAAGCATTAAATCCATTAGCAAATTGCCAGAGCTGTCATGCTGAAAATCTGGGAAAAGTTATGTTCTGCCCTCACATCCAAAACACCCGGGGGAGACAAACACCGGCAGTGAACACCCCACAGCCCCTCTGGTGCCTTCAAACAGGGGCAGAAAAGGGATTTCCTGTCCTGCAAGTCCTGAAATCACCGCTGTCCTTCTGGGAGAAGTCTCCCGAAGCTTCTCACGGAAAACTGAGCAATTAGGAATAGACAGGGAGAGAAGGAGGTCTCGGTGTGGACAGCCTCGTGAGCAAGGCACCCGCAAGGCCATCCCGGGCTGGATGGGAAGTTCACATTCCCACATTTGGAGCTCTGGGCTGCTCAGAACAGCTCCCTCAGCATCTTCGCAGCTGGCACCACTCCAGTGTGTACAAACAGTGCAATGTTCGCTGGGATAGAGGGACACTGACTCCACAGCCCACCAGGTGCAGATGGACAGGGGCAAACCTGTGCCACTGGACAATTCCTGGTGTGAGGGAAACATTCCCGGCATCCAGAGCATGTGAGACTTCCAGCTCGGAGCAGGCAAGAGCCTCGGGGTTGGGTCAGTCTGCTGCTGGTGGGAAAATGAGTTTATTTCTCTTGTTGGATGATTGAGGACCTGAGCCAATCCTCCTGTTCGCCACTAAATGCTCTGATCACCAGACCGGTGCTTTTCTTTTGACCAGAATTTCCAGCCCAGAGCCAAGTAATGCTTTTCTGTGCATGCAGAAAATGGGCAGAGAGAGAATTCTCCCAACTCAGCCACTCGAAATGTTGGAATATTTCATGTACTGAGACATGTGCTCAGTTAGTCCTGTCTGGCAATAACAGGGGCACAGAAAACAGCCTGGTGAGATTGCACTGCAGGATCGTATCCTGCGTCTTGGGGAGATAAATAGAGGAAAATTTTGATTAAATACAAAAATCATTTAAATGTTTGTGTGGCTCCTTCCTCTTTTTCTCAGCTTTAACAAACAGACAATCTTAATTTTTTTTCTTTGTATCTGCTGAATAAATTATCTGGGTATCTTCAGTTTTCCTTCAACAACTCTGCCTACATCTCCCAGCCACAAAGGGCTTGTGATGTGCACCTCATATCTTTAATATCTGATTAACTCTTCAATGATGATCTCCAATTTGGAGATTTTGATGAATCCAGGAGAAGAAAAGCTGTATCCATTTACCATTATGCAAAAAAAGACCAATTCCATTCCTGCTAAAGACAGCAATAGAGCACCTGCTGTTCTGCATGGACTTAGAATTTGGCTCAGCAAACCTGCAAATGTATGGGAAATGTATGGGAATGTTCCCCTGCTGTGGATTAACATGGATTTGTAACATTTTCAATAAAACAACTTCCAGTTTATGGAAGTAACAGGAGAATTCTAAAGAGGTTTCACTTGAAAACTCAAAGAGAGTTTTTCTTACTCACGATGCTTATTCTTTCTAGCTTGTGTTGAAAATAAAAAGTATTTCATGCATTGTAAAGATTCTCAGTGTTACTCTGTGAAAAATCCCTTTATATTTCAGAGTTATGAATGTGCTGCAGTTAAAATGGCTTCAGAATACCTGGATCAAACACAACGGTGCTTGGGACAAAAATCAGGGCTTAGTTCTTCCCTCCACACCGAGACAGTGCCAACAGGGCAGAGATTGTGCATTTAACTCCCACAGCTCTCTCGTGCTGTCCGGTGGTAATGCCAGAGCCCCCCTTTGGAATGATTTAGGCAGGATCTGAAGGTGTGTGCGCTGTAAAATGGAATTAATACACTGGGGAAAAGGACAATAAAATGCCTCTAGGATTTCCTTATAAACTGAGGGAGATAGAGGAACATAAAACCAACATGAACCGAAGGATTGCCGAGCCAGAACATCCCCAAAACTACTTTTCCCCTCACTAATCCGTATGTTTATAACCACAGGAAGCACTTTCCCAGCTCAGTCCTGGCTCTACACCTGTGCTTTGCTCACACCCCCAGGCTGGCCTTGCCAGCCAACCCCAAAGCACGCAAAGACAGGTTTAATGGCACAAAGATCTACGTACAATCATTTATTCATTTTATCCTCATATCTTTTGAATTGAAAATAATTCCAACAGAGAGATAAAGCCCCCCAGCAGGAGCAGATCCATTTCCAAACCAGTATCAAATTCTGACCCCGACTCTCCAGATTTCTCACTAACTCGCTTTTTCCTGCTTCTGGACAATGAGATTCTGAGAGCTGCCCACCGGCATGGACCATCCTTGGGAAGTGCAGCAACCAATATTCAGAGGCTCTCGTTCCTGGCAGCAAGCCTAATGTTATCTTTGTTTGCATAATATAGCATCTACATGGAAAACACATATGGGTCCGTATTTATCCACCCTTTCAACATGCACCAGGATTAATGCATTTAAGCATGCAAGACGTTCCGGAGCGTTAAAAGTAGGAGAAAAAATCAAACCAAGAATTACACAGTTTTCCTACAGTGATGATAAATGGGAGAATTGTTTTGAAGCTATTCTTCTATTTTCTTTTGAAATAAGGTAATTGGGCTCATTACCATAAAGCCATAAAGCCTGCGGGTGAATTATTTTTCTCTGTAAGCTGGTTCCCTTTTTTTTTTTTTTTTTGGATAGGGAGTGTAATCATCTGAACCCAAAGTTTGCTTTGAAGGATCTGTGCTGTGGCAGGAAGAGACACACAAATCCTAAAAGGTTACTCTGTTCTACCACTCCCTGGGAAAATGAAAATTACAGGGAAGTTTGTTTGACTCCAGAGATGATTCAGTGCTGGTTTAGAGACAGCCTAAGTTTGAAGCCCTTCTGATCATCACACAAGGTCCAGCTCCCTCCTGCATCTGGGCAGGGCTGGCGGGAGTGATGAAGCATTCTTGTGCAGATGGGATCGGGAGGGGACAGTTATCCTTGCTGTGACAGATTTTTCCTGACTGTCGGATCAATGCCCGCTTGTTTTCGCGTGGATCTTTAAAATAGATCCAAACACTCCCAACACCCCGTGGCCGACTGCTTTCTGTGTTAGGCTAGGGACAAAAAAAGCTGAAAAGAAATGAATGCAACTCACCAGTCTCTCTGACATCGGTGTCTTGTCTCCATCCGGCAAATGTTGTTCCAGAGCCAGCACAATACAATTGGCTATGATTGTAGCTAAAATCATGTATTCAAACGGAGTGGGGACCACAAGTTAAAGAAGACACTGAACAACACAAAGAGAACCCCATCCAAGTCCCGTTTCTACCCACAGAGTTGTATTAATCGAGCATTCTAAGATTTCTCTCTTTTGTAAAGACATTTGGTCTCCTTGACTGCCTTGGTTCTTTCCGGGGTGTGTTCGGAAGAAAAGCAGGCAATTGGCTCCTCTCTTCTTTGAGAGAGTTAGAGACTCACACACAATCTGAGCTGCTCAAGGAATTTGGGAGTGAGAAAGCAAAAGGTCCAAAGAGAACAAAAAACTATTGATAATTATTGATTTTCAATGAGATTGATAGACTAAACTGCCCCCAAACAGATTATACATCTGAACACCGTCTGCTGAATTTTTCTCCAGAAGCATTTAACTTCAGCACATGATGCAAATATAAGTGATGGGCACGAAAAGTTTGATCTAGAGTCTCTACACAGGTCTAAATCATCGATTACTGCTCGATTGCAATGCCCACTTCCCAGTGAGAATAAAACCCTCAGCGCCTTTTTGGGATGTAGGAGGGAAGTGGGAAGGGGAAAGAATCCAAATCCGGCACCAGGTCCCCCTTTGCCTTTCGCCAGCATCTCCCACCCTGAGCTGTGCCAAGCCCCAGCTCTCCCAGGGCGGAGCCGCGCCACGGGCGGCAGCGGGGCCAAGGGCGGGCGATGGCTCCGCTCAGCACCGCGGAGAGATGGACCCAGCACCGCGGAGAGATGGACCCAGCACCACGGAGAGATGGACCCAGCACAGTGGAGAGATGGATCCAGCACCACGGAGAGACAGACCCAGCACCACAGAGAAATGGACCCAGCACCGCGGAGAGATGGACACGGCACCACGGAGAGATGGACCCAGCACCACTGAGAGATGGACCCAGCACCACAGAGAGGTGGATTCGGCAGAGTGGGGAGATGGATCCAGCACTGCTGAGAGATGGACCCAGCACCACAGAGAAATGGACTCAGCACTGTGGAGAGATGGACCCGGCACCACTGAGAGATGGACCCAGCACCACAGAGAGGTGGATCCGGCACAGTGGAGAGATGGATCCAGCACCGTGGAGAGATGGACTCAACACCGTGGGGAGCTCAGTTCAGCACCACGGGGAGCTCAGCTCAACACCACGAGGAGCTCAGCTCAACACCACAGGGAGCTCGTCTCAGCACCGCGGAGAGCTCAGCTCAGCACCAGGAACAGCGCCGAGCCTCACCACAGACACAACACGCTGGAGAGCTCAGTTCAGCACCACAAAGAGCTCAGCTCAGCACCGTGGTCAGCTCGGCTCAGCACCACCATCGGCCCGGCTCAGCACCACAATGAGCTCAGCTCAGCACAATGGTCAGCCTGGCTTCAGAACTGTGGTCAGCTCAGCTCAACACCATGATAAGCTCAGACTAGCACCTCGGTCAGCTCAGCCCAGCGCCGCGGTCAGCCTGGCTTCAGCACCGTGGTCAGCCCGGCTTCAGAACTGTGGTCAGCTCAGCTCAACACCGCGATGAGCTCAGCCCAGCACCGCGGTCAGCTCAGCCCAGCACCGCGGTCAGAGCCCAGCCCCGCCCGCCCGCCGGCCCCGCC
>VZTE01000108.1:171634-226337 GCA_013397775.1 Eulacestoma nigropectus
CTCCCCGGGGAAGGAGGGCTCGATGCCCCCCCGCCCCTGCGCAGCCTCCGCGGGCGCGCAGAGCCCCGGCCGGGGGTGCCGCCGCTTGGATGGGTGGGGGGCACGGGCGAGGCAGCCCCCGCGCCTGCGCGCCGCTGGCCAGATGTGCACGGCCCAGATGTGCACGGCCCAGATGTGCACGGCCCAGATGTGCACGGCCCAGATGTGCGGGCAGCGCTGGGCAGCGCAGCTGCCGGCACCCCGCCTGTGCCATCAGAACTCCGCGGCCGCCGAGGGTGGGGGGGTCGCAGTGTGAAATGGGGTGCGGGGCGAGGGGGGGCTCAGCTGGCAGCCCCCGGGGGCTCGGGGCAGGGCACGGACGGGTGCGGGGAGGGGATGCGGCCCCCGCAGCGCTGCCGGGGCTGGGGCGGTGCGGGGATGTGCGGCACGGGCTGGCCGCGAGCAGAGCTGCGCCCTTCTGCACAACTTACTTTGTTTCTCCTTGGTTTGAATGACTCCTGCAGGGCGCTGGATACCTTTAATCCCGTATTTATGGATGAAATCCTTTAATCCTGTTTATTCCAACACCCTCTGTTGCTTCCCTCCAGCACAAGTCAGGGAGATAACTCCTCCTTGTTCCTGGAGCGCCGCACGGCAGCAGTCACTGCGGTAGCTGGCGGGGAAATGCTTTTGCGTTTAGGCTAAATTTGGGATAGAAACTATTAACTTTGAGAAGGGACCCTCCGGAGAAGTCAGGGCTGTCAACAGGGGGACATTTTCACTTCCTCCACAGCAAGGAAAGCCTGGACTCTGCCGCCGATGTGGTTTTTGCCTTAGTCATCCAAGCTGTCTCCGTGCAAAACCAACCCACCGACCAGGCAAGCCTGGAGCAATAACATCTGCTGGCTTCAGGAGCCAGTCAGAGGGCTGGCAGCAGCCACAAGTGACATGAATAAGGTCTGGCAAGACGCGAGGGGTGACTCTCCGGAAGAAACTGGCTCCTTGCGCCGGGGCTGGGTGTCTGAAGGGCTCTCGCACTGCAGCACAGCCCGGAGCCGCTCCCGGAGGCAGCACTGGCAGCCGAGGGGAGCCGGGAGCGGCTCTACCGCGCGGAAAACAGCGAGGAAAGGAGGTGAATCACATCCTGCTGCCTCCAGGGTCGCACGCAGCAGGAGCCACCAGCCCCCGACACGGACACTGCGAGCCCTGGGGACCGGGGCAGCGAGGAGCAGCTCCGGTCTGGAGGTTGCTTTCCCCTGCGCTTGCAGGCGATGCAATAAAAGATCTTTTTCCCCACCCCAGGTTCGGGTAATTTGCAGATTAAGCTGAGTGCTGGAGTCTTTGGGAAAAACTTTGCCCGGGGACAGATGCTGGAGTGGTTCAGCATCCCTGTTCCGCCCAAACAGACCCTGGGCAGGGATTCAAACCGGTGTTTCCTCCTGGGAGTCTTCCCCCCTGAGCACTGCTGAGCTGATCCACGCAAAAGGGAAAGTTCCCTTTTTCTGTGCCTGGCGAGGGAGGGTGCAGGGAGCTTTTCCTTCTTTAAAATTTTCCCTAAAATAAACATTTTTATCCTCACTGCATTTTATTCTGTGATGGATTTATCTTTGACTTGAAAGCCAAGTTTCCCCCAGCTGACAGATTTAGTCGATTCTTTTTTATTAAACTCACTTATTTAGTGGTTTAATTTTTCACTTTTCTGCTTCTGGCCACTACATCTCCTACATCCTTTTTCAGTGGAAAAACCTGACTTTTTCTCAGCGACCACTAGAAGAGGAAATGCCATTTTCAGTAATCCCTCACCTCTGCAGATGGAAATCAGCATCTGGAGAAAAAAAAATACATTGGTTTCCACAAATCTTCATCCTCCCGTGCTTACAAGATCAGGGGGATGAATGAATGACACAACAGCTCTGAAAAGTCCGAAAAGAAGTAAAAGTGTTGTCTTTTGCATCAGGTTTTATTGAGAATCAGGGAAAATCCTGACCTCCACACCCCCTTCTCTCCTCCTACAGCCACCAAACCACTCTGCCTCTCCCAGAACCAACTCCCCACCACAGCACTGCAGTGAAATCAGCAGCCAGGGCAGTGGGGGTGTTTGTGACAGAGACAAAATGATGTGAGTGTGTCGTGAGGATGCTCTGTTCAACCAGTTTGCCCTTTCCTCGATCTGCATGCTCAGGGCTTTTTCCTGGATTGCTTTTTATTTCACACCCTGAGGAAGATCACGCAGACCTTAAGCACTGAAAGCCTTAAAGAAGAGAAGGAGATGGAGATTGCGAGGATTATTTGGCTTTGAGAGGGGGAGCGTCTGGGTTTAGTTGGGCTTTTTAAGATTAGGAGAAAAGCAGGGGAGTTAAGAGAAAGCAAAAAATTTAGAGCGCCGAAGCAGGTCAGACATCCATAATCTCCCATTACGGGAGGGCAAAGAGCATTCCATGGAAAAGTCTAAAAATGCACTCGGTCATGAGCGACTCCTCCTCACAAGCCCCGAAGACAGAGGTGAGTAAATCACTCAGCTCGCCAGCACTGCTTAGCGAGGAGCCTTCCTCCTCCCCGAGCAGCTTTGCCAGGCAACCAAGCGCTTCCCTGCACTTTCACCTCCATCCCAAGCCTGAGGCAGGTGACTGGGCTTAATGGAGCAGCACTTCCACCTGGCAGGGCGCAGCCGGGGCAGAGAAACGGCCCAGAACTGCAGGAGTTTTGCTGTGGGATGACCGGGACGCTCGGACCGTGGCAGGCACCCGTGGTGCTGCTTGTTTGCCCTGGCAGGGCAGCTCCCTGGGACAGCCTGGATCCATCTCTGGAGGGGTTTCTGATTAAATCACGATGTGGATTTCCAGCTTGCTCCAGAGGCAGCAGCACAGGCTTCCAGCGTGAGGGAGAGTGGCTAAAATTCAAGGACACAACCCCTGAGCAGGACAGAGGGGGGATGTTTGCAAAACCAGCAGCAGGAAAGGAGATTTCTGCCTTTCAGAGAGGGAAGGGCTCCCACCATGCCCTGACTTCCCTGGATCCTGCCCTGCACCTGGAGCAGCTCAGAGAGAAGGGCAAAGCTCACTTGTGTCCAGGTGAGCTCAGGAACTGGAGGCAGGGTGTGATTTACTCAGATTTTGCAAGGCTGAGGAACAGAGGAGCCTCTTCCATCCTATCTCGAGGCTCTGGATCCAGGGTATTGCCCAGCAGAGCAGCTCCCAGGACCACATTTCCTTCAAAAAGAACCAAACAACACGGACTGCACACCTGCTTCCAGCCCGGGAAGCTCCGGAGCTACAGGCCAAGAAAAGCAGCTTCCCAAGGTGTTCCTGGCCAGGGATTTCTGCTCTCCTCGCTCCCGTTTTGCACCAGCTGTGCTGGAGGAAAATCCTGCTGCCATGCAGGCAGAGGAAATTGTTAAAGCTGGTGCTCAGGTCTGCCAGAGGATGCAGAATGGCTTTATGCAAAAGCTCTGAGGAAGATGCTTTGATAGTTTTCATCGAGAATAAGAGAGCGAGCAAAGGGAAAGGAGGCCTTTTGAAGATGCAGCTCCTCCTATGCAAGTCCTGATCGTGGGTTCCGTGTCCTAAACCCCCAGGGCCAATTCCCCTCAGCTGCTGCACAAACGTGGAGCAAGAGAGACCCTGAGCTCATCGCTTGGGCTGGAGGCACTGCTGGCAAAGCCCCCGGGCTGGCACAGCAATTCCACCCCTGCACGAGGGGCTGCACAGACCTCCCAGGCTGGAACCACCCCAAGCCCGCGGCACCACGCGGCTCTCCCAGGCCACGGCAGACCACGGGTGGTGTTTAAAGAATCAGTTGAAATGGATTTGAGGAAAGGGGAATGGATTAGTGCTTAGAGCCCCCAGCAGGGCAGGGAGGGAAAGCAGGAGCTGGGAGTCCCTGCTCAGCACCTTCCCCACGTCACCTCCCCACCCTGGGTGAGCCCCGGGGCACCAGGAGCTGCTGTGCTCATTTTGTTCCTCTTGAACTGAACTCCTCTGTAGGTGGATCACGACTCAAAATCCAGCTGCTGGCTGTGGCAGGAGCCAGTTGAGTTCAGTCCCAGGTAGCTCAAAAATGAGGTTTCCAGCTCAGAAAACGCTTCAACAAGCAGGGCCAAAGTCTGAACAACACCACGCAGGAAAATTCACAGGAAATAACCAGGAAATCGATCACAGGACACAGGGAAGCAAAGCTGCCCGTGGGTTGAAGAGGGACAAGAAACCTCTGTGGTGCTCAGAGCTCCCTTCTGAGCTCCAGCAGCACCAGAACAGGGTTTGCTCCATGGGAAAGCAACGTGTTCACACACAGACAGTGCCTGCAGCAGGGAACTGTGAGAGGATGAGAGATAAAAGGGACTTAAAAGTATATCAGGCTTCATATTTTTATTTCCCTTGGCATTTCTAAGATCATTTCTACCCCATTGGTCTCCAAGACCTGCCAAGCAGGGGAAGACAACTTGACACCTTCTCTTCCATTGTTTGGACCTCAGTTTAACTGAGGACTTGATCACCAGGAGAGGGAGATTTGGGGAGTCTTTGCCTGTCTTTCAGTACATCCCTGCCTGTGGTAAATGATTAGACATCTAATCCTCCTTAAGATTCAGGTCTCTCCTCTCCTCAGGCTCTTCTGAACATTTGCCTGGATGCTTCTCAGCATCTCGATGTCAAAACAGCTTTTCAAATCTGACTTTCTCTGAACTCGAGTCGTGTACAGGCTCAGCTCTGTGTGAGCTTCACTCTGGAAATCCAGGAGGGAGAAGCATCATAAGAACTGACAGAGCACCAGGTCCAGATCTGCAGCCAGGTGGGCAAAAAAGCCAGAGAAATTTGGGGATTTCACCAGTCACTTTCCCAAAGGTTAACTCCAGCTGAAGACACAAACCCAGCCCTCTGTGCTTGTCCCTCACAGGAGTTTGCTGAACATTCTTTAAAGCTCCCAGTGCACCAAGTGTCAAATCCTACTGCAGCAGGAGTCACACCCTGCCTGGGTTATTCTCAGCGTTATTATTGGATCCAGACTGATTAAAGACCGAGAGATTTTCATCCTCTCAGCGATGGGCAAGAGAAACTATTCAGGCACAGAAAAGAAATGAACACCCAGGGAAACAGCTCCGTGTTCTCAGCTGCCACGTTTAGGATGAAATGCCCAAAGACAAAGGGCAGGAGAGCCCAGATTCCCAAAGTCCTCCAAAGTCGTGAAGAACTTGGGCACTGAAGCCCAGTATTACACAGGGAGAGCACCACACTGCAAAGCCTTCTCCTTCCTCCGCTGCAGGATGGCTGTTGCCATGGGATTAAGGGAGAAAACCTGTGGAGGTTTCTGCACCCAACAGCTGCAAAAATGTGTTTGCAACATCAGCAATCAGGGTCTTGCTCATGCCACACACCTGAGAGAGGGCGCGGAGGGGGAACAGAGAACCTCTGTGGTGTTTTCTTGTACTAAATAAGAGCCTTTGCTCTGGAACAGCTGGAAACAGCTGGCTGGGCAAGCCCAGCTCCCAGAGGGCATCACCATGGAGCAGAGAACATGGAGCAACGGCAGCACCAAACCTGCTGCAGCTGCAGTCAGTGAGAGTTCACTTCATCCTTTGGAAACGCCGGTGCAGCTCGAGCCAGGGGAGTGGCACCCACCTCACACATCACCACCTCTGCACGAAAACATCACAGGGAAATGTTTCCGGGACTATCTTCGAATCCATCCCAAATATTCCCATTCTCAAGTGGGTTTTGGCCTTTTTATCCTAGGAAAAGGAATAGGGTTTAGTGCCATGTGGTCGGATGGCAGAAAACAAGGATCGGTTTCCCATAGGGGGTCTTCAGCTCATTATGGCATGACCAGAATGGCTCCTGCATGCAAAAATGTGGTCAAGTTGCTTTAAAAAGTGGGTATTTAATTAACTTTTCCTGGGTGAGGTTGCAGACACCTTCACTCACGTCACAGACACAGAAACAAAGCCAGGGCAGGGGTAACTTCCACCCTTTCCCCAAGCCCTGCAGGTGCAGGAGTTATTGTGGCCACCGTGCTGCTCTTTGTGCTCTTACAGAGCTGAGGTTCGCTGGCCGAGAGCTGAAACCAGAGCTGGGACACCTGGGGGTCCCCAAGGCTTAGTCACGAGCACTTTTGACACCCCCCAGGCACACAGCCACACCTCCAGCCTTTAAAGCACCATTTCCTCCATCTCAAAACAGGCATCAAGATTCCTTTGCTTGTGTTTTCCCTGTTTCTGTTATCTCCATGATCCTGGGATGTTCTCTCCGCCTCTGCTGAGTGAGGCTTTAAACCCACCAGCCCACCTAAGACACCAATTCGAGGTCTGATGAGGTGCTCAGTGAGCTGCAGTTGATGGGGGAATGGCTGTCACTCTGTCTGGGGCTGGATCAGGAGCCTTGCAGCGAGCATAGGAATTTAAATAAAAAAGCAATGCCCACTGCACAGCCTTCTAAATCGGAAAGGTTAATGCACACGGAAAGGGAGAAACACAATAAAAAGCTCTGCAGCTCCAGATTAACTCTCACTTCCTAGGATCTGTTATTGTTATTGAGGGAGATGTCGAGAGGCAGGAACAGGAGCTGGCTGCCCTACTTCCGCTGCCTTGCACTGGGAGTTGGGGTTTGGGTTTGCTTTTACGCCTTTCAGGCTCTCCCCCATTTGGTTTTTTCCAAACCTGCAGTGAAATGCAAATGACAACGACTCGGAGGAGCAGCCTGAAAGCTGAATAACACTGACAGGCAGGGAATCGCCCAGGCTTGGGGCAGGTTGGTGCTTTGGAAAGTGGCTCCCAGCCCCAAAATCCATGGCCAGGCAGAAGGAGGCGGAGGGCACCCGAGGCTGCCCAGGAGACAGCTCCGGCTGCAGCCCCACATCCATCAGGCAGCCGATGCGTGCGGCTCGGCTGCTCCTTGTTTGTTCAGCTAATGGTGAAAGTTATGTCCACATTCCGGTCTAAATTAAGCATTCAGCTATTTTACAGACGCAGCAAGTCGGTCAGCCTTAGCCTCGGTAATTAGGGCTTACTGTTTAATTAATCTCTTGTGGTCACACACAGTCTCTCTCACTCTCTCCGTTGGCTCACCCGGCGCAGGGAAGAGCGGCTGAGGAACAGGAGGAGTTAATCCCTTAAGCTGATCCCCACTGCACAGACGGGAAGCGAAAGGGGGGAAGGGGAGCTGCTGTCTCTCGCTGACGGGAGAAAATTGGGATTACAAGTCCGCAGAACCCCTCAGGGCGCGCTGAGCTCGCTGCCCGTGAGCGGTGCCACACCCGGACAGGGACAGAGCACAGCCCCGGGGAAGGAGGGAGCTGCCCCACCTTTGTGTGCTACCGGGGCTGCTCTTCCCCCTTCCCACAGCCCCGCAGCCTCCCAGGCTCTCTCCGGCAGCTGCAGCCCCGGGTCGATGCCCAGAGACCGCCCAAGGACCTTGGGGGACGCCTGAGGAGCCTCAGCCCTGGCAGTGCCAGGGAACCAGAGGCAGCTGCAGCCCAAGGCTCAGGCGGGAGCCACGCTTTGAGTCGCTGCGAACGGGAGAGCGTGGAGGAGTCAGAGCTCCTCTGGAAACAGAATCACGGAATTTTCAGGTTGGAAAATGCCTCTAAAGTTACCGAGTCCAAGCGTTCACTCAGCACTGCCAAGGCCACCATGTTCCCAAGTGCCACATCCACAGGACTTTTAAATCCCTCCGGGGACGGTGACTTCACCACCGCCCCGGGCAGTCTGTGCCAGTGCTTGACAACCCTTCGAGAGAAGCAATTTTCTCTAATATCCAATCTAAACTTCCCCTGGAGCAACTTGAGACCATTTGTCTTACCGAGCTATCGGGGGGAAGCAGAGCGCAGCCGAACAGAAACGTGCTGAAGCCTGAAAATCAACTCCCAGCGTGCCAGAACAGGGGGAAAACTGTCCGTGGGCCAAGATCACCGCATTAAAGCGATAAATAAACACCGTGAGGATCTTCTACGGGTTAGAGAGCCAGCAGGGAGGGGCTAAGAGGGTGCTAATTAGTGTCGATCCCAAATACATAAGCAGGTGACCAGGTGCATTTTCAGGTGCTTTTCCCTTTCAGGATGTGGAGGAGAAGAGTCTGGAAAGACAAGAGGCCCCGTGGAGGGCCAGCAGCACACGCTGCCCTGAGCTGGTGGCCGAGGGGCAGAAACCCAGCGAGGCTCTGGGCTCCTCGGGCTGCGCGGGGCTGCTGGGAGAGGATGGGGAAATGCCTCGGGGGAAAATCATCACCTCCAGCCGCCGCCTCGCCCCTGCCCTGCCCTGCCCCAGGATGTCGAGACGAGCACCCCCTGTCCCGGGACAGGGACCGCCCAGAGGGGAGCACTTCCCATCCCTGTCCAGCCTCCAGGAGCGCCTGCATCCCGCAGAATCCGCTCCGCAGCCCTGGGAGCGGCGGCATCGGGTGGGTCTGGAGCCGCTCGCCGCATCCTCGGGAGTTTTCTGGGGCTCCAGCGCCCTCTGCTCCGGCACGGGCAGAACTGAAACTCCGCTCACCCCACGTGGGGCAGGGGCTGGGGGTCCCCCGGGTGTCACCCCGAGTGTCACCCCGACTGTCACCTGCGGGGCTCACCCGCCAGCGCAAGCCCTGGCACTCAGCAGCGCAGCCTCAATGCTGCAGCTTTCGGTCTTACACTTTGAAAGCCTAATTATTGCAAGGGAAATCTCCGGGGGAGATGTCCCCCCAGCCGGGGGACAGCGGCTCTTTGGGGCACCGGGAGCGCCTCTGCTCTGGCTCCATCAGGAGCAGGAGCCCCGGGAGTGGCGCTGGATGGAGCCGTGTGACAGCTCCTCCACCCTCGGCACGGCCACACGCGGCTCCTTCGGGTGTTTACAGAGACATTCGCTCCCTTTCAGCCCATTCCACCCCAAAAATTGCTGGCGGAAACTTGGTGCCTTTAAGTCTTGAGAGGAGCCCAGATTTAGGGAGCAGCTGGGCAGGGGGGGACACCTGGACATCTCCACCCAAATCTGCACACCGAGCTTCCACCAGAAATTTTTCCCCCACCTCTGCTCATGCCTGGAACCACCCAAACCTTCACCACGCCCAGAGAATCAGCCACACACTCACAGCCAGCAACAGTCAGGGACGAGGCACTTCCCTTCTAACAGGATGGACCCTTTAGGAGCTCCCGATGCTTTCAAACACAGGCACCATCACATCCTCCGACCCAGAAACTCTCCCAAGAACAACCTCAGGAATACAGCAAATAAGATTCAAGAAATAAGCACAACAGAAGCAGTTCAGAATCCACAGCCGTGTCCTGCTGGGTAGTTGGTGGAAAAGTTGCACCTTTTTCCGTATTTCCCCCAGATTTCCTCAGATAATCTCTGTGTTAGGCACTTATCTCTTCCCTTATAGATGCTCAGTCTGGGCTCCCAAAGTTCAAACAACAACAAAACTAAAGACAAAACCCCAAAATGTTGCTCTTTACATGGATATTTATGAAAACCTGTATACACATGGATGTAAATGTGTATTCACGTGTTCACAGCCCCGGGTTCTGCCAGGCCAGGCCGGGTTTCACCTCAGAACTGACGCAGGGCTGGCAGCACGGAGGGACAGCCCCAAATCCCCACCAACAGGTCCTGTAAAACCCTGCCAGGTGCCAGGCGGGCCCTGGGGACACCGTGGCACCTCCAGAGCCTTCGGGCAGTGCCATCACGGGTGGCTTTAGGGGCCAGCAGGTGACCAGAGCCTGCTGCCACCACTCAGCGCCAGGACACGAGGAGGTGGCACCTCAGGAACGCGGCTGCTGATTTCTGGTGCACTTGGGGATCTCCAAAAGCATTATTTATCTGCGTTACTGAGAGGATTTAATTATTCCTCCTCACATCAGAGGAGACACTGAGAGCTTCTGTTGCTGAGAAAATCATTTCAATCAGCAAGCAGAGCACCACCAAACATTTATTTCTTCAGACGGCTGCAGAGTTGATGTTTCCAACCTCACTGAACTGCACGGGCTGGCCCAGAAAGGAGGGAAAAACTGCCCAAATGCAGCAAAGCTGAGCAAGCTTTTCACTGGGAGTGCTGCAGGAGAGGCCCAGCAATGCCAGAAAATGGGAAATGAGGGGAAGAAACCTCAGCTGACAATTCCACAGCACAAGAACCGGCAAGAACAGGGGTTAAAAACAATAAATAAAGCAAAGCAAAGCTGATTGAGGAGCAGGAAGGCCATTTTCTTGTCTCAGCTTTGGCAGCAAGCGGAGCCCAGTGGTCAGAAGAGGGGCGTTGAAGGGATCTGGCAGCTTTTCACAAGCACTAAACCCACTGCCAGCTTCTGGAACACAAACACGCTGTCGATGTCTCTAAAGCATTTCCATCTTTAAAAACCGAGGCAAAGTTTCAAAAAGCATTTGTAGCCCTGTGGGATTCCCACAAGCACCTCAGCAAGAGGCACCCAAGCCCTGGAGCTCCAAGATTTTTCACACCTGACTGCGGTTTTTTTGCAAAATAACATTTAATGTAATTCAGAAAACCTGTGGGGTTCCAAAGGGAGGTCATGTGTGGTTTTAAAGGTTCAGTTCAAGCCCATGCTTGCATTATTATTTATTTTACAAAGCAACTTCTGTTACATTACTACTCCTGTGCCATGGCTCGGTTTTCTGCCATCACAGAAATTCCCCACGGTCTTAAAATAACAACAAAAAAAATCTATTATGATCCCAACCAAAAAAAATCCCAAACCCCACAGCCTCTCTCTCTCTCTCTCTCTCTCTCCTTGGCAGTTACCCCAGCTCAATCTGCTGCAGGACTCAGACTTTTCCTGGAGGAAGAAAACTGGGAAATCCAGGGAGAGCTGGTGCTGGGGAGGGTGGGCTGGGTGCAGGAGCCCATCCAGCACGGGCACTTTCACTCTGCCTTTCAAGCCAGGTGTTTGATGTTTCCTTGAAGATCTGAGAAACCTCTGTGATGCTCAGATCAAATGTTCCCTCAGCGAGCTAATCCAGGGCCTTTGGATGCAGCCAGGGCTGCTCCTCTCCTCAGGTTGGCTTTTTGTGTCTCCTCAGGTTGGTTTTTTGCCTCTCCTCAGGTTGGTTTTTTTGCCTCTCCTCAGGTTGGTTTTTTTGCTCTCCTCAGGTTGGGTTTTTTGCCTCTCCTCAGGGTGGTTTTTTGCCTCTCCTCAGGGTGGTTTTTTTGTCTGTCCCTCCGCCCTCCCCATGTTCCTGTCAAGGGATGGTGGTTGCTGCTCCTTGGAGAAATCCAGATGTACAGCCAGGATCTGCAGCCCTGGCATCTCTGCCAGCTGAAGGCAGTAATTACAGCTGCCAGGCCTTCAGGGGAGGGACAGCTTCCCTGCCAGGGAACGGGGATTTCAGGATCCGCTTGACATCGTCTCCGGGAACGTGAGAGTTACAGGGATCGGCGCTCGGGTGGAATGGAAACGAGAACTTGTGCCAGGCAGCTGAGGGGTCAGCTCAGCTCCCAGCACTGCCACCACCCCGTGGGTCATTTGTCCAGTGAGGAACGAAGGCCAAAACCATCAGGAGCAGGGGTCAGTCGATCACCAGAAGGGTTTGGTGAGGGTGGAGCGAGCTCTTTACACTTTAGAGCAGCAAGGACAGAGCTCAGAGCCTCGGGAGCTCCTGTGGGAGCGGGATTTGGGTGTCTGAGCAAGGCTGGTGGCACCTCCTGCACGGGCAGCAAGGTCGTGGCAGTGTCCCCAAAACCCCGACGAGCCCCCCTTGGTTTTGGGGCTGAGCTGAGTGGGAGCAAAGGGGAATGGAACATCCCTGTGCTCCCAAAGCTGCCAGGATCACTCCCTGCTCCCGAGGAGCCCCTCAGGGGGTTTGGGGGGACACAGCCCGGGTGACCCCCACAAAACACAGCACAGGCAGGGTGGGAAAGGGATCACGGCATGGAACAGGCAGCCAGAGCCACACAGGCTGATTCTTCTGTCCAAAGCCACCCAGGGAGCAGCTCATGCTGCAGGAAAGGTGGTTCCCTAAAGCAGGGAGAGCCGGGAGCAGCGGGAACTGAATCCCAGCAGCAGCAGAGGGCACAAACTGGGGCAGTCACCAGTAAAACCAGTCCCACACAAACCAGCAAACATCGCTGAGACTGATTTACACTGCCTGGGAAGAGGAAATCTGAGAGGAACGTGACCATTTTGCCCACCCAGAGGTGTCACCTCCCTGCTGGGTTGGGGGACAGCCCCGCAGGGTGTTTGTGGACAGCTCTGCTCTCCCATTTACTCCCAGCCCCAGCAGCCTCCCCTGCAAACACCAGGTCCGGCCCACGCTCACCCTGCCAGGCATGGACTTCATCCCTTCATTCCCCAACCTTTCTGGGGGCCTCGTTCATTTTACATGTAACCACAACAACCACAAATCAGTGTTTTAATCAGAAATTGGTTGCTTGCTCCAGTCCTGAACCATTCGGTACCACCCAATATCTGAGCAGCCCAGCTCTCTGTTTAGAACATTTCTCTGTAGTGGGTCTGTGCCGTTCCTATTTCAGACGGTTTATGGAGGGATTAGTTCTTGGGAACAGCTGCATTTCTCACTTCACTGAGAAATAAACACGTCAGGCTCGCTCTGCAAGTGGCATAAAAGCAAAGGAGCTCAATACGTTCCAAGTGTTGTTCCCTCCTCATCCCACCTTGGGGCCCTACAAGCCCTCTCCCTGCTCAGAAAGTGATTGGGGTTTGGGACTGACCCCAGATATCATGGGATCATAGAATCAGAGTGGTTTGGGCTGGAAGGGACCTTAAAATTCATCTCATCCCCCCCCCGCCATGGGCAGGGACACCTCCCACTGTCCCCGGCTGCTCCAAGCCCCGTCCAGCCTGGCCTTGGGCACTGCCAGGGATCCAGGGGCAGCCACAGCTTCTCTGGGCACCCTGTGCCAGGGCCTCCCCACCCTCCCAGGGAACAATTCCTTCCCAATATCCCACCTGAATTTACTCTCTGCCAGTTTGAAGCCATAGCTGGAGGACAGTTGGGCTGCATCCTCATTTCTCCCCTCGTTGCCTTCTCCTCTTGTTATTCCCTGAAGGAACGGCCAAAAATAACCTTTGCCAAGCCCCTTGGGCTGTCAGGGGCCTGCAGGACGCAGCCCATGTGAGGCTGCACTCCAGCAAGTGTTTGGCACCTCTGATCTGGGGAAGGGGGGGATTTTTCCTGGGCTGTGAATAAAAACAGCTTCTTAATTAAGCCCTGGATATTGATTTCATTTCCATCCTATTAACTGCCTTGCCCTACATGGGTTTGCTGCACTCTGTAGGATTCCCTTTGCCCCCACTCTGTGTACACACAAATTGCCAAGATAAAGAAGCTTCATTAGTCCCATCTACTCTTCAAGCACCCATTTCTTTATGCTTTTTTCGCTTTCAAGTGCTCATAAAAGAGGCTCCTTGACAGCTTCCAGACCTGCATCTCTCCAGCAGAGAGAAGATTCATGAACCGACATCAAGAGCTCAGCTACTTTGGAAAGAGAAGGAGGAAAAAAACCCCTAAAGAAACTCAAGCTCTGGTTACCCTCACATATGGGGAGCTGGAGGTCTCAGAACAGCAAAACCCCCGAGCTGATGGCACTTGTTGGTCTTTTTTTATGCTGTTAAACAGCAGCAACAATTTGTTTTGCAGCCCTGAGCCCCAGCAGAGCCTGAGCAGCTCAGGGCTGGGTCACCCCGGGTGGGAGCTGCCTCTGCTGCTAAGAGAAAATCCAAGGTTTTTGTGCTTCCCCCCTCACAGCCAGAGAGGGGAGAAGCCTCGGAAGGGAGAGGGGAGAGACAAATATCAAATCAGAGAATGAAAACACAGAAAAAGGGAAAAGAGGAGCAAGATGATAAATCAAGCAGAAGAACGGTGTTTTCCATGATGCTCAAAACCAGAGGCGCCAAAAGATTTGGGAGTTCACTCTCAGAGGTTTTTGCATCAGTGACCACAAACCTCATGAACTTACATGAACACCAGGGCTGTTTAATTAATTATCAAAATTAAGACTTCCAACAAGAAAAGAAAACAACCAGGGGGAAGAGGTTTTCAGACAAGAGGCATGGGGAGCTATTCAAACATTTGAGGGAGGAAAAAAAACAACCCACAACAATTTTTGAGTCTTTAGCATCATTTTTTTAGGATGTCACAGGAGGGGACTGAAGGAATGAGAGGTGGTTTAGAAGCTCAGGGAAAAAGTTCCCTGCAGGATTTTTGGGGCTGTTCTGTGCAGGGCCAGGAGCTGGACTTGGGTGATCCTTGTGGGTCCCTTCCAGCTCAGGATATTCTGGCAGAGATGTGGGGAGGGTAAAACCCAGACAGGTCGGTCAGAGCTGTAAAACACTTCCCAAACCTCCACGTGTTTGAGCTTCCTTTGATTTTGAGCTGAAATCTCAGGAATTTTCACCACTCAAAGATGAGTAAATATTCCTGTCACCCAAATTTGGGGAATGCCCTGAAATGCAGCTGGAGAAAGCAAAGAGCCTGACACTTGTGAGTCTCAATACCAGGGACAACCACCTAGAAAGTCAAAGAAGAATAAACAATAACCTGAAGAGTGAAATTAAGTTTCTCCACCACAAATATCTGGCTTTAAAACCCAGGGCTGATCTCCAGCCTTCTGGTAAAGCCTCACATCGGGATCTGGGTTGTTTTTCCAGAGCAGAGCTGAGCTGGATCATTTGCCCCATTCCAGGCACTGCTTTGATGTTTTCACTGATTTGGGAATTAGCCTGGAAATCGCCACATGTGGCAAGGGAAGTGGCAGCGAGGACTGGCTGCAGGAGAGGTGCCCGAGCTCTGTTTCACGGTCCAGATCCTCCCTTCTCTGTTCTGTCTCAAGAAATAAAGCTCGATAACATCAAACCAGCCTCTCCTCAGCTCCAGCCCCCAGACATCCCCCGGTGCTGTGGGAGGATCTCAGCCCTGCAGATCCCCACACCAGGCAACACTTACTCCAACTGAATTAGCCAGAAAGGTCTGGAATGGTTAATTGGAATTATTTAGCCATCATGTTTTGCCCTTCTCCTCCTCCTCTGCCTGGCGTGATGTTCTCTAAATTGAATTCCTTTAACAGAATCCAATATACAGCAAAACTCTTGGTCCAGAGAAATGTTTCATTTGGGGTCTGGCTGATGGACCCCCCCGGGGGGCTCCCAGGGACCCCTTTTGTGTCCCCATCCTCTGCCCAGCACCAGCACGGCACTGATTAGAGCTCTCTAAGAACATTTAAAACATCCCAGACCTTCCTGGGGGTGAGTGAGGAGCCAGGCAGGGAGGGAATTTCTCATTCAGCACCGACCTCAGCCAGCCCCGGGGCAGAGCAGGGCAGGGTAGGGCACATCCGTGTCCCACAGTGAGCAATTTAACCCCATGTGAGCCCAAAAGGAGCATTTACACCCAAAAGAAAGGCGGGGATAGCTCAGGCACAACCTGCAGCAGCACAAAGCTGCCTCAATTCTCTTTTGCCTCCCACTAAAATGCATTATTTTGGCGTTTGCCCCCCAGTCCCCGCGTGCTGGCGCTGAGCATCAAATCCCTGCCCAGCTCCTGCTCTTTCTCCACCCCTGGCCGCGGCTCCAGCATCCCGCGGGCTCCTGGCTCTTCCTGCTCCCCCAAAGAGCTCCGGGGATTTGCTCCAGGGCAGAAAAGCAGCTCCCTGCAGCAGGAGGGGAGCGCAGACATCGGGAGAACAAAACGCCACAGAAGTTCCTCAACTTCTTCCAGCTCGCGCCTGTGTCAAAGGGATCCTCACGATATAAATGAGAATATTCTCCCCACTCCCTTCTATTCATTTATAAAGTCACTTTGCTAATGCTGCAGGCCACGTTCGCTGCTCACGAACTCCCCAGCAATTTATTCCAGCTCCTTTCCCCCCAACAGCTGCACGACCAGAGAGAAATTCTCTTCCCAGCAGAGGCAGGAGAAAAGGATATTTGTCTTACTACGTCTGGGTAAAGCTTATCTGCTTATTTGCTGCTCGGAATTGTATTTACAGAGCACAACAAAGGCAGAGCCGAGTGCACTAATTGCTGTTGCTCAGGTGGAATATTTTCTGCTCACCCTGAGCCCTGCATCAGTGGGGCTTTATACTTTATCTAGCACGAGCGAGCTCCACAGAAGGGTTTTATTATTCACCCATCACTGCTGTTTCATTGCCGCTGTATTTTCTGAAAGGAGGGAGGAAAACCTCAATGATTTCTTGCTTTTCAAGCAAGGATTGCTGAGGGTTGTTTTTCCCGAGCTTATTGCACGTTGCAGACAAATAAATCACCATTTAAATCAGCCTCATTCTGAGCTCACAGATGGAGGCTCCTCCAGAGGGGAAGCTCTCCATATCCAGGTGCTTTCCATCCTCCTCACAGTGGGCTCCACATTCCCAGGCTCCCCAGGGATGAGCACAGAGCAAAAAGCAAACCCCCAGGAGGGAAAAATTCCAGCCCCAGAATCGTTTTGGTTTCTATCTGATCAACTCCACAAATCCTCATTTTAGCTCTGCTCCAGGTTGTTTGGTTACAGAGCATCCCCCCAACCCTTTGTCCACACAGCAGAGCCCAGCTCAGGCACCAGCTCCCAGCACTGGGCGTTTATGGCCTGGAAGGGGGGCTGGAAATGGGGTAAATTGGTCTGAAAAGAGGATCAGGGGGTGGCACTTCCTCTGTCCCCCCCTTTCCTTGGGGAAGGGAAAAGCATCCCAAATGCAGAACACCACCTTTGGCATGCCCACAGCTCCCTGCCAGCTCCTGGAAATTCACTCATCCCAAAGGCTGGGCTGGGCTCAGGGGGGACCCGGGCAGGGAGGCTCCACGTGCCCAGCGCTGCCTCTTCCCACGGGGTGCTACAGACCCTGCAGCCAGGACAGCTGGCAAATGGATCCCCGTTAAACAGCAGCCCTTTTACTGTAATCTCCTGTCATCCTTGCTCCAGAGCAGAGCTCCGAGTGTTTAAACAAAGCCGTGGCTTCGCCCAGGCCCTGCTGCCACCAGGTCGGCTGGGACACTTGGTGTCATGGGGAGTTTAATCCCAGCTCAACACCAGGCTCTGGTGGCTTCACTGGCAGCCCCGGGGCAGAACCCCCCAGTGCGGGTCTGGGACCTTGATCCCAGCTCCCTGCAAACTTCCAGGGGCTCCAGGAGCGAGGAGGGAGAGGAGCTGCTTCACCAACCTCACCTGTGCCGGTGCTGATCAGGGTGTGGCGCGGTGGGGACACTCCCGGTGCCCCAACTTCCTTCCTTCCACTCCCACACCCATCCCAGAGGGCTGGAGAGCATTTGTTGATTAAAAACTTCCCAGGCAGGGGGAACTTCCTTGCTGTGGGGGCTGCTGGGTCCCTCTGGTGCCGCGGGGACAGCAGAGGTGACCCAGGTGCCATTCCCTGGCCGGGTGCTGTCCCCTCCCATGGCACCGCTCCAGCAGCACCTCCTGTGTGTCCCCAGTGCCACCAGCAAAGAGGGAGCCCCAGCAGATGCTTAACACAGCCCTGAGGGCCTGAGCCCTCTTTTAATGACCCTCACATTGGTTAATGAGAGATTAAAAGGCAGAGATGAGCAAAAACTCAGGTGTGGGGCTGAGCTTGTCCAACCTCCCCCTCCCAGGCGAGGCACACCTCTCCCCCCAGGCAGCACCCAGCACCCAGCAATATTTGCATTTTCTGGGCGTTCAGGCCATTTCTGGGCCTGGGGAAGGCACAGGGAGGCTGAGCCTGACCTTCCCTGGCACCAGCTCCTGTCCCCCCATCACTCCCATCCCTCCTGCAGCCTTAAACTTGAACCCAGGCTGGTTCTCCCTCTCACAGCCAGGACATCGAGGCCTTTCGCTGCCTCCAGCGACAGCAGCCGAGGCTTTTCATCCTGCTTGGGGCACCAGAAAGGAAATTAAAAGGGTGATAAGGGAGCTCCTTCAGCAGATGAGGGAATATTCTGTGCTAGCAGGGAGATAAAGCAATATTTCTTCCAGCTCTGGCAAAAGCTCAGGAATGAGACGTGGGGTGAAATTCCACATTTAGAGAGGTTTTATAACTCTTACCTGGGCTGCAGGATAACCATCAGCCTCGCTCATATTTCCTCCTCCTCAGAGGTCACGGCAGCACAAAGAGAGGGAAGGAGCCTATAAAGAGAAGCCACATCAGCTCCAGTACCCAGGGTAGCTCTATGGCTTTGCTGGCCCAGGGCGATGGACGCTGCCTCTGGGTGCTCTTTAACACCCCCCTGCCCACCAGCACCCCGAGGTGGGAGCCAGGAGAGCTCCTCAGCTCAGCGTGCAGGGGCTCTGCAGGGCCCTGTGACCCCCCAGAGCTGGGTCTGACCCCTCCGTGTCCCACCCCTGGCCCTGGAGCAGGAGAACCTCTGGGAGCAGGGGACAGACTGGGCTCAGTCACAGCAGCCCCCAGCCAGCCCTGGCACCCCCCAGGGCCCCCAAACCCAGCCCTGGCAGAGCCAAACCCCCCGAGCCCCATGCTGGGAACATCCCCCGGGATTGCTCCCAAGCAGCTTCTCCCCCTCACCTCCTTCCTTGGCGCTTTTGGTCTCATTTTATTTCACTTCCCCCCGGCAGGGGGTGGGGAGGCATCCCAGGATCCCCAAACCTCAATGTGCCCATCCAGAATTCGGGCTCCCAAACTTTTAATTACACAAAATTTTAACAAACAACCCCAAAGCCCCCCAAAGTAAAAGGCAAAGTCACTCAGGCTGCTTTTCTTTGCAGGAATGGGGTTTTTTTTGTTTTTTTTTGTTGCTTTCTTCATTTTCAAGCCCACCAAGGAGCAGTTCAGCCCCACCCTGGGCCATCCCTCCCCCCAAGCAGACAAAAAAAAGCCAAACTCCTTTTAAAGCTCTTTTTTTTTCTTTTTTTTTATTGATTTCATTGAAAACAGAACAAGAAAATGATCAGAGCCAAAAGGCTGCTCCTTTAAAACTGTCAAAAACATTAACAGAAAAAAAAATAATAATAATAAACATGATGGCATTATGAATGTTCTAGAAGAGATGAACAAAAAAAAAAATAAAACTTGTTACTGCACTAATTACAGTATTTAAAGATATATGCAAAAAAAAAAAAAATTAAGATAATGACCTGCCCAGCCACCACACAAAAGGTGATGGCAAATTTATTCACACTACAATACTAACAATTTAAAAAAAGTTTTGTTTTTTTTTTCCTGCATTTTTATACTAAAATCACTTTGTTCTTTTTATACAATTGATAAGTTTATATTCACGTGGTGAGCAAAAATCACACCAGAATCAGCACCGTTTTGTTTTGTGGTTTCTTTTTGTTGTTGTTTTGGGTTTTTTTGGTTTTTTTGTGGGTTTTGTTTTGTTGTTTTTTTTTTTTTAAGCTTTTTTTTTTTCTTCACGTTTTTAATGCTTGTCCCCAATGTTTCAATAATGGTAAAAAATAAATCAGTTTATTGAAACCTCATAGCGTGTGGCTTAAAAATCAATCCAAGGTGCCCAGCGTGGAGCAGAGGGATGAGAACAGACGAGCTGGTGGCATCTGGGATCTTCTCACCGTGACACATCTGTCCACCCCAGCCAGTCCAGGTTCTCTATAATATATATATCATTCACTTTATCTTTAAAAAAAGGGGGGGGAAAACTGGTTTTCTTTAGGAATTAGTGTCTTGTAAAATCCTCTTCAGCCTTCCCTCTCTAAAACCACTCGTGGGACGGGGTGAGGGGAATTCCTTCACGGAGGAACCCAACACTGAGACAGGAACAGGGCGTGGACCAGAGCTGGTTTGAACGGAGAAAATCCAGGAGGGAGAGAGCCAAGGGATCACAGGGATTGGAAGGACTCTGGGATTCTTCTCATCAGATGAGAAAAAAGCCGTGGGGGTTGGAGAGAACTGAGGGTATTTGTAGGAGACACCCCTGGAAGGGCCCCACCACAACGTCCTGCGAGATGGGGGAGGAATTAGTCATTTATAGAGCCAAAAAAAAAAAAAAAAAAAAAAACAACCAAAAAAACAACCAACCAACCAAAAAACCAACCAACCAACAAAAAACCAACCAGCAGAACCTGCCCCGGGGCTGTGCCAAGCAAACCCAGAGCCAGCACCTCCCGCTCCCTCCCAGAAACGAAGTCCCAGCAGGTATCCAGAGTTTATCGTGGGGGAACTGGAGGTGAGTGGGCAGGAGGGATCCGGGCAACGAGCGGCATTCCCAGGACAGGCGGCTCTCCCTGGCTCTGACAACACTCAGCACGTTCAGAGAGGAGGCCAGGACAGCTCGGGTGGCAAAAAAAATTGCAACAGCCACCCCTGCACGCACAGCTGTGAAACCCAGCAGCTTTCCAGGAGCAGGGAGGGCAGAACAACAGCACGGAGGCGGGATTTGCTTTCACTCCTTCCTCAAGTAACAGTCGGTGGCACAGCCCTAAGTGTCACAAACCCTTGGCTTTCCTTGAGCGGGTTTTTTTTTTTTCTTTTTCTCTTTTTTTTTCTTTCCTTTTCTTTTTTTTTTTTTTTACTTTTTTTTGGGTTTTTGTTTGGTTTTTTTTTTTTTTTTTCTCTCTCTCTCTCTCTCTCTCTTCTTTCTCTTTTAAATGGAAATTCAGACAGTACGTGAATCTCTGGGTGGGGAGGAGTCAGTCTCAGAAGGGGCCGGCGGCCGTGGCGGAGCTGGTGTCGGGGAGCCCGTTCTCCTGCGTGCCCTGGGCCGAGGTGCTCGCCTGCCGCTGGGCCAGCGCTGAGCTCGAGTGTTTGCACTTGGGTGAACCGCACTGACAGCTGAAGAATTTGCCTTTGATGTCCCAGAACCTGTCCCCGTAGTCGAAGCTGCAAGAGAGAGACACAGGAGGGGTCAGGGAACGGCGGCAGCAAAGGGGAGCGAGCGGGACATCGGCGCTGCCACGGCTTCGGGGAATCCCGGCGTGGTTTGGGGTGGAGGAACCTGAAAGATCATCCTGTTCCATGGGCAGGGACACCTTGGAGCTCCATCCAGCCTGGCCTTGGACACCTCCAGGGATGGGGCAGCCACAGCTTCTCTGGGCAACCTGTGCCAGGGCCTCCCCACCCTCACTGTAGACTTCTTCCTTTATCTAATCCAATCAAATCTAATCTAATCTAATCTAATCTAATCTAATCTGTCCCTGCCCTCTGGCAGTGGGAAGCCATTCCCTGTGTCCTGTCCCTTCATCCCTCGTCCCAAGTCCCTCTCCAGCTCTCCTGGAGCCCCTTTAGGCCCTGGAAGGGGCTCTGACATCTCCCTGGAGCCTTCTCCTCTCCAGGTGAGCACCCCCAGCTCTCCCAGCCTGGCTCCAGCCCTGGAAGCAGCTCCGGGGCCTCCTCTGGACTCTCTCCAGCAGCTCCAGGTCCTTCCTGTGCTGGTCCCAGGGCTGGGGCAGCTCTGCAGGTGGGGTCTGACCTGAGAGGGCAGAAGAGCAGAATCCCCCCTCCCCTGCTGCCCCCGCTGGGGGCTCAGCCCAGCACAGGGGGGTTCGGGGCTCTGAGTGGACACGGCCAGGTTGAGCCTGGGGCTTTGCAAAGCTTCAGGGGGATCCCTGAGACAGAGCCCCTGGAGCAAAGGGATGGAGCAGCGCTCTCGTCCCCCCGGTGTGCCCTTGCTGGTGGCTGGGGGGTGGCACGTACCCGATCTCCTCTCCAGCCTCTATGTGCCTGGTGCTGAAGAAGGCGATCCTGGGGAAGCGCAGGTCCTGGTGGGACATGAACACCCGCACCGGGATGAGGTTGGGCTCGCACAGGTGGTTGATGAAGCGGCTGATGTTGCCATAGAAACGGGCGTCGATGCAGTAAACCTCGCCATCCTGGGGAGAAACGGGGCAGCGCTCGTTAGGGCACGCCAGGGCTGGCAGTTGTTGGGTTAAATAAATGATCAGGATGTTGGTGTCTCCATGAATACTCTGGAGAGCTCTGGGAACAGCCAGGGCAGGGCAGGGCACTCACTGTGGGTTTGGAAGGACTGAACACACACACACACACATACACACACACACACACACTTTCATATTCAGCTGATGTTCAACAGTACCCTTGATGCCTTTTCGGGCTACCTGGAAACAGAGCCCAGACAGGAGTGAGGGAATAAAGGTGGATGTTTATTTGAAAGGCCTTCAAAGGTGCACCCTGGGGAGCCAAAGGCCACATCCAAGCTGGACCCCAGGATGGACCCCGAGCCACGAGTTCTTCACACTTTGATAGGTTTGGTTCATTTGCAGATCAGCATCAATTCACCAATTAAAACTTTAGCTAATGATGGGATTTCTTCAATTTCTCCACCTCTCCAGAGGCCCTGGTTTACACCTTTTGGGCCTGGGACAGTCTGAGTGTCCTTGAACAACGAGCTGGGAGAGGCTTTGTTGTGTCTGTCTGGCACAAGAGAGCAGCAGCCAACGGGCTACAAGAAACTCCAGGGTTCCACCCCAGGCAGTGCAGGATTTAAAAATATAAAAGCTGGAACCTGAGGCATCACCCTGAAAAAAGAGTTTTCTGCACAGCACTCTGCCCCCACACGCCCCAAGAGCTGTTTTTTAACACTCTGGCACACCAGTTCTCCCAGCCCAAGCACCAGTTTGGTGCAATGGGATTGATGTTCAGTGCAGACACCTTACGGGTACCAGCCCCTGGATGGGGGAACAGGCATCTGTTCTGTCCTCTAATTGAACATGACAGCTTGGAAACACAAAGTCAGAGCCTGGAGAAAACACAGGCTTTTGCAGATAAGAGTGAAAGTGAGAACACAGAAATTCCCTTTCCAGAGAGCCCAGAGAGCAGTAATACTTTGTTTTCCTTGAAAATAAAAGAACCCCCCTCAGGGCTTTTTTATTCCAGCAGAGAATGACTGTGCAAAGCAGAGGCTTTAATTACAGCAGCTAATTTCAGTTGCAAAGAGGCCAAAAGCAAAAGGATCCATTAGTGGTGCTCCAAGCCCCTTCTGGACAAGCACCTCGGATCGTTAATGGATGAGCTGTGCCAGGTCACGCTCGGGGGTGCAGGAGCCCAGGAAAACATCCCAAAAACTGGGGAGGCACCACCCCAACGGGCCTGGAGCACACACAGTGTCACCCGCTCTGATTTCACACACCAGTGATTTCCCTCCCTCAGTTTCATCCACGGAAATGCCACGGTGGGGCAGGATGGCAGCACCACTCCCACCCCCACAGCAGGACCTGGGACACTCCATGACCACCTCACACAGGGCTCTGAGTGACAACTCAAGGAACAGGGACAACAAATGACAACCCAGACAACAGCAGTGACAACCCAGCCACTCTCACCACAGCACAAATCCATTCAGGCCCTTCCTTCCAGACACACCAGGACCTCGAGGCCCCTCCAGGGTTGGGATTCACACCCTTGGCAATGCCCCATCACTCGGGAGGACACGGGGCCCACTGGCTCTGCCCTGCCCTTCCCTGCCCAGCCTGATGGGCAGCTTTAACCATCCCTCCACATTTTGGTGCCTGATTTTCTACAGATGCTCCACCTTGGTCTCCCCTCCTTGCTTCCCTGAAGGCTTCCCAGGAGCCAGCACAGAGCTTCTCCCTCAGGGCTGCAAGAGGCAGGGCAGGGCCCAGGTGGGCTCTTGCTCATAAATGAACAAACCAGGCTGAAGTCCCTTTCAACCTCTTAATTACAGTCTGACCCCCTGTTTTCACACCAGACTCTTTATTTACCTTTTTTCAGCTCTTGAAATGTGTTTTAAAAAAAGAAGAGGACAAAAAATAAAGCAAAGCTTCTTTGTCACCAGCTGATGACAGAAACAAGGCACAGAGTGTTTCACAGCCTTCCTTGGAAGCCACCCCACTCCTGCGAGTCCCCAGCTCACCTTTCCTCACTTCTCCTTCCCCAGGGGGAGCCTGAAGTCATGGCCTCGCTCAAAACTCTTCAGATTGTACTTTGCAAAGCCAAATTTCTGCCCTGAGAGCCCTCACAGAGCAGTGCAGGGGAACAAGCAGCAGAGCAAGCCCCTGCCAGGGCATCTGATGGATCCTTTATGAGTGAACGGGGTTTGTTGGGTTGGTTTTTTTTTACTCTTTCAGCTCATCATCACTTTATGAAGAACTCACAGAACTGCCAATCACACAGGTGCCAGGCTGGGAGTTCCAAACCCCGGACAATTGACCTCAGGATGCTCCAAGGGGTTTGACAGACGAGCATCTTGCTCAGAAGTGGTGTGGGCAGCACGAGTCGGTTCTGATGCCTTTTTAAGCAGCCCCAAGCCTCACCCCAACCACATTTCCACCAAAGCACAGCAATTGTGCTCTCTGTAGGATTTTGTTGTGCATCAAGGTGGAGACAAACATTCTCTGGGCTCTTTTGGGGAGGCAGGACCTCGGGTTTGTCTGGTTGGACACCTGCAGACACCGTACCTTGTTGTCCAGGTCGAAGAGGTAGGAGTCCTCCTCACGGACATCAGCCTCGGAGTCAGAGATCAGCTCCCCAACGTACCTGTGGGCAAAGGGACAGGCAGGAATGAGAGGCTCCTGTGATCACAGGTTAAACACCTCTTTTTGGGAAGAGAGAAACACAGGGATGCAGCCCAGCCACAGATGGGCAAGCACAGCCCCAGTGCTGGTCAGCTCCGAGCCACCAAACAGAGCCCTGTTGACTTCCAGCAGTGAAAATCTGGCTCCAAACTCTCATCTCTTCAGAGCAACACTTAAATAATATTAAATATGACTTTAATAATATTAAAGCAACTTTAATATTAACAATCAATTCACATTTTTCCTGAGGACTAAGTTTCCTTTCGCAAATCTCTTTGTTGGCCAAGAACACATGAATCCAGCTCCCCTGAAGTTCCTGCTCAGACTCAGGTTGTCCCACAACCACTGCAGTGCTCATGCTGTTCACACCCCAAAACAAAACCTTTGTGTCTGCCCCTCCTGTATTTCCCAGGGTGTTTTGAGCAATTATAGGCTACGCAACTTAAAAAGTTTTGGTTTAAAAGTCTTAGGTCCTGGCAGGATCCCTGGAAGGATCTGGGCTTCTTTCTCAGAACAAATCCGAGCTGTGCTCCCAGCTACAGCCAGCCTGCTGTAAAACCAGAGTTAAGGCAGGTGACAGGCAGGTCCTCCAAGCAGAGTGAAGCAGATGCTGCTTGGCCTGGGCTTGCTGAGAAGTTCCAAATGCACCCCCAACTTCCACAGCCAGAGAGGTCTGGGTGTGGTGCAAACCTCCCTTGCTGCAGGAGCCCCCATGGCACTGGCGTTCCCACACCTCCCTATCTCCATTTTAAATAGTTTTGGACGGTCAAGGTTCAACACTTCCTGCCCTGAGCTGCTTTAGTCAGAGACTCAGAGTGGAGGGACTGGGGGAGGATGTGAGCAAGAAGCAGCAGCACAGCAGCTTTCCAAGTGTCCAACAACAGGGTTTGGAGCAATCTGGGATAGTGGAAGGTGTCTCTGCCCTTGGGACAGCGGAAATGAGATGGGATTTAAGGTCCCTCCCAACCCAAACCAGTCTGTGTTTCTGATTTTGGTTTGGAAGTGTTCCCAGCCTGCAGTGAGACACAAATTATTTCAAGCAAAGGATTCAGCACATGAATAAATATTCTTCGCAGCATCAACAGGACTTCCATGACCAGCAGTCCTCTCACAGCATTCCTGCAGCCCTCAGGCATATTCCAAGTGTTAAACAACTGCCTCCAATCCCCCCGGGGATCAAGGCAGCATTGAACTCCCAGGCTGGGGAGGAGGAGAACCAGGAAACACGAACCTGGAGAGGATCCCTGCGCTCTGTGACCAGGGATTTTTGGCTGTAGCCCCCAACTGGGAGCCTCCTGTTTGCCCTCACTGCTCTACTACTGGAAATCACCCACTCCTTGGAGGCCTAAAGCATAGAAAGGTGGCCAGAGAGGGAGAGAAATTGCTGTGGAAAGGCCCAACAGGCAGCAGCAGCTGAGAACAGCTGAATAATTCTGCCCAGAGAGGCCCCGTGCCCAGGGACAGCCACTGCAGGGTTATAATTCCATGAGATAAAATGCCACCATCAAATTAAAAATCGTTGGTTTGATGCTCCTTTAAAGCCTATCCCTGTAACCCATGTCCTTTCCAAGGCTGTTCACAGATACAAATGGGTCCCTGATTTTCCAGGCCCAAATTTAGGGGAGGACATGCCAGGGGCGCACGTTCCTACCCAAAAAACAGCAGGAGCCCCTTCATTTAAGAACTCCTGTGGTCAAGGCAGCGTCGTTCTGCCCAGCAGGATGTTCAGCATGCTGATGGCAAATAACTCCATCCCAGAGCTTCACAGGGCTCCTCAGCACTGCTCAAACAGGCTGGCCTTGAGTGAGGTTGGAACTGGTGATCTTGGAGGTCTTTTCCAACCTTAATGATTTCTGTGATCAGAGGGTACTCCATGCAAAAACCAAGAGCAACACGCAGTCCCTAGCACAGGCTCCAGTGTTTTTCCATGGGATGTGGGAGACAGGAGGCCTGGGGCTTCTCTGGCTGAAGGTGTGGCTAAAACACCTGGCCTGATGCAGCTGGTACCTTCCTAAAGCACCGCTGTAACAGAAAGCAAATATTCAAAAATAAATGGATGCAAAAGGAACAGAGCAGATCCTCTGGTTTCTGCATCCCACTAATTCCCAGCCTCTCCAACAAAAGTCAGCAGCAGCTGCGCTGTTTGCAGAAGGAGCAGCTCCACCACCCACCAATCAAGCAGGGATTCAACCCAGCCCACAGCAACAGCAGCTTCTGAACAGCACCAAATTCCGAGGCCAGGGAGAAACCTGCACGTGAGCACGGCCCTGAGGAGCTGCAGAGCCTGAGAGCTCCGTGGGAGCCCAGTGGGACAGGAGGGTGGCACTGGCACTGCCACACCCCCCCTCGCCAAGCTGCTGCTTCCAGGGCTGTGCTGGAGGGACGGGAGGCAGCTGCAGAGTCACAGAATCGCCACGGCTGGGAGAGACCTTCAGCATCGAGTCCAATCATGAACCCAACACACCACAATCACCCCAAACCACGTCCCCAGCGGCCACATCCAGATGCCTTTTGAATGCTCCCAGAGGTGGTGACTGCAGCACCTCCCTGGGTGACTCGTTCCAGTGCCTGGCCACTCTTTCAGCAAAAAGCCATTTTCGTATCTCTGATCTCAAGCTCCCTTGGTGCAACTTGAGGCCATTTTCCCTTGTCCTTTCACTGATTCCCTGGGAGCAGAGCCCGACTGCCCCTGGCTGCCCCCTCCTGTCAGGGAGTTGTGCAGAGCCACAAGGTCCCCCCTGAGCCTCCTTTTCTCCAGGCTGAGCCCCTTTCCCAGCTCCCTCAACTGCTCCTGGTGCCCGTGAAGAGTTACAGAATAAAGGTCACACCAATGCAATCCAGAGCAGAGTAACGACCACTGGACAAAGCAACTGCCCAGCCAGGGCTCTAATCCAGGTGTTTAACACAAAATGCTCTTCCAAAGGAGCTGATCCCGGGATCTGCTGTGTCCTGGCAGCCCCGAGCACTGCCAGCACCGGGGCTGCTTTCCAGAGAGGAGGAAAAGAAGGAGCCAGGTCTGTGGGATGCTGATAGAGAATCACAGGAAGGACTCATGGAGCAGAGGACTGAGTTGGTGAGTAAATGAGTGGAGGAATGTGCATGGGCACGATGTTAATTAGCTCAGCTGGTTAGTAAGCAGCTCATTTAGATAATGAAGGTAGTGCCCAGCACTGAAACAGTGCCAGCAGCTCCTGGCAAGGGCGGGGGCCCAGTCAGGCTGTGGGATCTGCACCCCATCAGCCCCCCTGTGCTCTGCAACGTCTGTGTTCATCACACCTTCCCTGGGCTGCCTCCTCACTGCCTGCTCCTCCTGTGTGCTGGCATCCCAGCAGGATTGGGTGAAGTCAGTGCCTTTTTTCCTTTGGGAGCAGTTTACTCACAGGCTCTGGCTCGTCCCTGGGCACTGCACCAGGACCTTTGGTACTTATGGAAAGCCCTGCACGAGGACAGGCCTGAGCCCCTCCCCACAAACAGCAGCTTTTGGCTTTTATCTCTAAAATAACATTTTAGCAGCTGGCAGCTCCTGACATGGAAGAAACACTTGGCCAATTCACTGCAGAATTATCTTTTCCTTTATTTTTTCTTTTAAATACTGCAATCATCTCCCTCAACCCCCCACCCCAATTCCATAACACGTCAGTAACTAGTTCTAAAAACTCCCAGCACCTATTGCCACGATGGACACGAGCCCAGCCTTATTTAGAAGGTCTTCACTCCCTGCTGTATTGCAATGAAGAAAACACTTTCCAAACTATTTAATGAAGTACACATACCACTTTAAAGCCTAAAACTGTGGGGTCTGATGAGAGGTTTTTCACTTGACATAAATCTGAACGTTTCTGTGCCTAAGTACTTTATTGAGTCAGGGCCAAAACATGTGCTTGACCCCAAGTGCTTCCCTGTTTTGCTGACTCAGACTAAAGCCAGAGCCGTGGCACTGGAAAACCTCTGGAGAAGTCAGGGTTGAAGCAGAGAAAGTTGTTCCAAAGTGCCCTGGCCCACAGTGTCCCATAACCATGGCAAATAAATGAGTTGAGCACATTTGCAGCACAACCCAAATGTGCTTTTCCCCCATCACTTGAGTTTCAAAGGGGGAAGAGCTGAGCACAGATCCCAGCAAGACAGAGGGGGGTGGAGAAAGCTCCACACTGTGAGGAGAAGGACAGACAGAGCAGGAAGTGGAGTCAGGAAACCTCTGGCTGAGGGCAGCAGCCGGGCTCGATGCCAACTTGATTTGCATGAAAACCTCTCCTTAAAGAGGAGCAAAGCACGTGTGCCCTGGGGACGTGCTGGAGCTGGGAAGTGCTGGGTTTGGGAAGTGCTGGATTTGCTGGGATGATGGAAGCTGCACAACTTACTCCTGGATTTGGGAAGTGCTGGGGTTGCTGGGATGATGGAAGCTGCACAATTTACTCCTGGATTTGGGAATGGATGGGATTGTTGGGCTGAGGGAAGCTGCACAACTGACTCAGGGCTGGATTTGGGAATGGATAGGATTGCTGGGCTGAGGGAAGCTGCACAACTGACTCGGGGCTGGATTTGGGAATGGATAGGATTGCTGGGCTGAGGGAAGCTGCACAACTGACTCGGGGCTGGATTTGGGAAGTGCTGGGGGTGCTGGGATGATGGAAGCAGCAGAACTTACTCGCACACAAAGGTTCCCAGAGGAATGTCCTGCATCGTCCGCACTCCCCAGCCCATCTTTTGCGTCCGGTAAAGCTGCAACCGAGTCCTGGAAAAGAGGAAAAGAGGAAATGAAGCCACGTTGATGGCAACACTCCACAGAAAGAACAGATTTTCATGGAGAGATGAGCAAAAAGCCAGCACCTTCCATCACTACACACTCCCAGAGGATTTTAATATTCACCCTCCCGTTCTCACACTGCAGGGATGCTCCACTCCCACAGCTCCCAGCTGTGGGCAGATGCTGGCATGGAAACAGCCCAGGGACAAGGGGCAGGTGCCAGGCAGCCCCTCCTGCCTCCCCAGCTGCACCCCAAGGGGCTGGAGAAGAGGGGACAAGGCTGGATGCTCTGTGTGATGATTTACAGAGGATATCAGAATCCCACAGCATTTCCTTCCCCTCCATGCAGCCCTGAGGGAAGCAAGGGAGGTGGAAGGGGATTTAAGGCACTGGAGCTGTGCAGGGAGTGGTGCTGAGGGGGAAGGCAGGGAGCTCCCAGGGGCTAAAGAACACCTTGAGCTAAGTGCTCTGACCCCTCTGCCCTCTGCCAAGGCCAGGGCATTCAGCAATTCCATCATACCCAGCTGCCTGGCTGAAAGACAAGGAAGAAACGCTGCAACTTGAGACTTCTTGGTGTAATAGCGGCTCTGTGGAATTTTACTGATGGGGTTTATAGGCAGAGAAACAATCCTGTAAGTCATTCTGCCTCGTGCTCAGCCAGACCCTGAGTTAAGTGCAGGATGAACAGTCTCCAGGGCTAGGAAAAGCTTGCTCTATCCCTGAGGGAACCAAAACCCACTTTCAGCAACGCTGTTATCGGAATTAAGTGAAATCTGATGCTCACCTTAACTTCACCCTGTTGCTTTTCCCAGTAGCTCTCTTCCCCCCACCCACTCCCTGCTGCACCGTCAGCTCAAACCAAGGGATGTGAATTTCAACCTCTTTGCCCACAGCCTCACCAGGGCAAACCGTGACCTCAGGGGAGTGACTGCTCTCAGAGAAACTGGGTCTAACACTGGGTTTGGGGCTTGGGGAAGCTCCCCCAGGTTTTGCCTCGTCCATCAGAGCAGAGCAGAGGCCAGCTCAGGTCCGGGCCCTGCGCCGGAGCCGACACCGGCGGCAGCGGGGCCACGGCTCCGAGCTGAGCCTGCCAGCTGAGCTGGGCCAGGCTGCCAGCTGGGTACGTGTGCTCTGCCAGGCAGAGTTAATTTGGAGCGAATGTGATAAAGGAAGCACTGAAAATGGAGCAGCAGCACCCCTGTGTCAGCTGCAGCCCCACGGCAGGAGCCATCCTCGCTGCCTCCCCGGGGACCGCGGGCTCTGCCCAGCACCTGACCCTCCTTCCCAGCAGAGCTGCTCCCCCCTGCTCGTGGCTGGGCTTCCAACCCTTTCCATCTTTCAGAAAAAATGCTTCAGCAAGGCAAAAACTGCAAAAGCAACAGCTCTGGCTGTACAGCTCCTAAAGAAACACCCACGGAGGCACCGGAGCTCGGGAGCTTGGCAGGGAAAACCAGAGAGAGGTAAAGTTCTGTGGAAACACATCGAGTTTCTTCCTTGCTTATTTTTAACACTGCAAAATGTCATTGAAACTACAAAGCTTGCAAAAAGAGTGTTGTCAGCACCATAAAAAAATTCCAAAAAGTCTTTTTTTTTTTTGTCCAGTGGGATCCCTTTGAACTTAGTGCAGTGGCAAACTCCTCCAAACAGGTCCAAACCAAAATATTGACATTTTTAGCCAGGCACCAAAATCCCAACGGTCTCACCTGGAGCAGCAAGTCCAAGAGGTACTCAGGTATCCAGTTCAGGGGGAATCATGCCAATAACTTGGAAATTTTAAGCAGCCAAGTCTGGGCATGCTGGCCTGTATTTCTAATCTAGACTGCTGGCTCACGAGATCTTCTGAATTAAGACTCTGCAGCTCTGTTGCTGCCATGTCCTTCTCAGCTCTCCCTGAGACACCACACTCGGGCTGGGCATGCAAATGCACAAGCCATTTGTGTGTTTTATGGTCAGTTGATGAAAGAACACTGCAGTTCCCACCTGATGGTGCCATGAGCAGGGTGCAAATATTAATTGAGATGTTAATTGAGCTCATCAACCCACCGCTGCTTCATTCCCACTGGCAGCACACAGGAACCCACTTCCATCCCACCAGCTCCAGCTTCTCTGCTGGGTTTTGTGGGTTTATGGGTGAGCTGAGAGGCAGAAAGCTCATGGGCTTGGGGTTGGTCCTGCCCAGATCAGCTGTGTTTGGCCCCTCCTGCTCACCTGAGGCCGTTCTGCACCACCCGGTTCCTGCAGGTTCTCCAGCACGAGCACGCGTGGTTGCACTCGAAGATCAGGGGGGGCTCAGCCATGTTGAACTCAGGCAGGAGTCGGCCATCCTGAAGGAGAGAGCCACCCCAGACTGGGTTATTTGTCTGCTCCTGGGATCCCCAAAACCACAGGCAGAAATTCCCCCCAGGGTAAAAACAGGCCAGAGAACCCCACGGCGGAGTCGTGCCCCGACCTCCCCACACCCAGCGTCAGAGCTCAGGTTCTGCAGTGGTTTTGCTCTACCCTGGCAGCAGCACAGCCACCATCGTCACCCACAGCTGACAAACAGCCTGAGAGTTTAGATTTTTGCTGCCTGGCATCACCTACACAGCACTAAAAGAACACTCCCCAGGGCTGTGCAGGAAACTGGTGTGCATCATCATCACTGTCACTTGCTGTGCTGGAGGGGAGAAGGGGGTGCTTAATCTGCCTCTGGAATAAAGTCTGAACTTCCACAGTCCAAAGCCAGTACACCCAAGTTCTGTGAACCACATTACCTTCCCAAATAACGCTCCCAAAAAATTCAACCCAAACATTTACCAACATACAGGATTAAGGAAGCGATGGATGCAATTTATCGTATTTAACAAATTTGGCTTTTAAGGCTTGAAAGATGTAATCACCTATTAATGTGTAAATAAAATGGCTCCAAAGCCAAGAAAGATGCCAACATTCCCCTTGGGAGAAACCTGCAGAGATTCACAGAACTTCTGATCTTTGCAGCACCTGCCCAAAGATGAATCTCCAAAACCTCCCTGGAGGGTTGAAGCATTTACCCAAAACAAACCCAACTTCTGGCAATGTGGCAGTGAAAACATCTTTACTTTGCCTTCATCCAGAAGAATCACAACAAATAAAAGCAGATAAAAAAAAAAATTCTCTCTCTACTCCCTTCCCTTTGTTTACATCTTACAGCACTTTCCACGTTGCTCTGAAATGGAAGCTGATTTCACGCATGGGTTATTAAGTGCTCCCTATCACATGGGTGTAATTAATGGCTCAGTTGGCACGAGAGGAACACAAATAAATAACACAAGAAAAGCTGCCCTGAGCACGCAGTTTGGGTTATCACACACGTCTCAGAGCTGAGACTACACCTTCAGGCATTTTAAGCCAAGAAGAAAGGAGCTGGAATTACAGAAGCAGGGAATGGTTTGGGTTGGAGGGGACTTTTAAAGTTCATTTTGTTCCACTCCCTTCCATGGCCAGGGACACCTTCCACCAGACCAGGGTTGCTCCAAGCCCCATCCAACCTGGTTTTGAGTTGGTTTTGAGTGCAAGGAACTGAATTAGGCAAAGTTGAGCTCTCAAGCCCTGGTGTGAGGCAGGAGGGGGCTGTGTGTCCTCACCTTGTCGTACCAGCAGCGCATGCTGAGCTGGCCACACATGCAGTTACTGGAGGAGCAGTCGTCTATGCAGACACAATACTGCAAGAGAAGCAAAGGGTTAATTCCACACACTCACACAACTGAAAGCACATCTCCTCCTCTTGCTGCAGCTCCTTGGCCAGAAGGATCACCAGCTCCACCATTCAGTGGCGGTTTTACTCCATTATTTATTTCTGTGTGCACTGAGCACCAAAGGACTCTGCCTTGCAAGGAGGGATCTCATTCTGAGCCAGCCTCACTGCTCACGGGAGGATGTCCCCGTTATTAACCCTTCCCTAGGCCCTGTGAGCTGTTCTCCACACCTGGGGACAAGGAAAGCTCCAAGGACCAGAGCTGGGAGATGATGCAACTGTGCTCAGTCCTCCCTTGCTGCTTCCCACTTCCCACTCCAGCTAGCTGCTTCCCCAGCATCCCCAGGGCAGCACAGCCCCAGCACCGCTGCTGCACAACAGGGACTGGCCACGGGAAGGTCACTTCAGCCACCTCAGAGCTGTGCCCAGAAAAGGCTCACCCTCACCCTAAGCTCCCCCACCTCTGCTTTCCCCAGCCAGCCCTTCCAGGACTGCAGCATCACAGCCAAGACCTCGGCCTGGGTGCTGCAGTCCATGGGAAAGGTCTCCCAACAAATCCCTGGATCTCCAGCCTCGGAACAGAGGACAAGGATAAATGGGAGCAGCAGCCGGCACCAGATGGCCGGGGCTACAGCTGAACACAGAGCTCAGCTTAAGCCTCAAAACTGAAGAAAATCAAAATCCCATCTCCTATATCAAGAGCTGGAGGTGAGAAACTCGACCTTAGCTGGAATTCGATGGCAATATTAGGACTCAACATTCCCATCTGGAATGCCAAATCTGTTCTGAGGAGCACTGCACAGCCCAGAACAGGAACAAACCAGGGTCCCTCACCTGTAAATGAGTGATGTTCCTGTCAATGTCCATCGGGGAGGTGACACAGTTCTGTGACACGTATTTGTAGTTGCTGGGACAGGGCTCACTGTCCACGGAATTGACACAGGGAATGGGGATCCGCTCGTAACCCCGGGCAATGTCTCTGCCAGTGGAGAAAGAACTGTCACAGAAGGAAAGTCCCCCCAAACAAGGGGCCATTCAAATGCCATCCTGGGGAAGAATCCCTGGCTTTGAGCACTGAGCACTCAAAGCCATTCAGACTAGGACAGAGCTCATGTTTTCCCACCCTGCCTCACAGATGGTTCTTTGTGCCTGTGAATATTTCCATTTGGAGGATGAATGTGCAAACCATGGACTGAATCAGCATGGGCTTAGTTCTGGCTAAGCTCACACTGACCTTCACATCAGTTTAAGAAGCTAAGCAGTTCTTCCTTAAACCAGGCCCCTGGCCTTCCATGTGCAAGGGCTCAATTTCATGACCCACAAGCAAAGCCCGTCCTATTCTTACCTGCTCACCACCTTCTCTATCTGGGCAGGCTTCTCAGAAGATGATTCTTTGAGAGTCTTGTTCATCTGTAGGGCCACCCAGACCTGAGAGTTAAGGCTGGAGCACTGGAGCGGGGTCTCACCTTCCTTGTTCTTTAAAGTGACATCCGAGCCACGGGAAAGAAAGAGACTGCAAAACAGCAAGGAAGGATAAGGATTCCCCAGGAGAAACCAGGCAAGGGGAAAAGAAGCTGAATCACATCCTCCAGCCAGCCCTTAAGGGACGAGGAAGAATCTGTAATAGTGAATAATCACCTGAGTTTTCTTTATTAAGCATGGTTCAGTGAATCCTTCTGACAGAAGCCACAGACTGGAGCCCTGGGCACCCATGAGAGCTTTGGGCAAACCTTGCCTTGCTTCAGGTACCTTGCTGGTACCAGCCTAACTTCAGACAGGCTTGAAACTCTCTCTGGCAGGGAAAGATATGGGGTGGGAAGAGTAGGCTGGAAATGGAAGAGTCCCACAGGAAACTGGTGTTGGACTTGGCCCTTGTTTATACTCACCAGCTTTTGGTGAGAGCACGATGGCTTTATTCAGAGCAGGGGTGAAGCAAAGGAAAAGCCCTGTTACCATGCTAGTTGTGGGGGAAAAAAAAGCTTTAATCAAGGAAGCCTGACACCTTCCTGCTGAGAAGCCCAGGCTGAGCACAGCCCCTCAGACTCCAGAACACGCCACATCTGCTGAGCAGCTCTGGCAGCAGCTGGTACCTCGCACCCACCACCCCTGGGAGCAAAACGAGCCCTCCATCCCAACCCTGGGCCGTGTGTACAGGCCGAAGGCATTCCAGAGGCTCTCCTGAGCCTGCCAGGCAGCAGCCAGGGAGGCAGGGAGAGGGGTGAGCAGTGCACTTACACCACACACTCGTAGCGGTTCTCTCGGGCCGCGATGTGCAGGGGCGAGTCCCCGTGGATGTTCACGGCGTGCAGGTCACACTTTGCTGCCAGCAGGATCTCAGCGATGTCAACACAGCCAGAAAAAGCAGCCCAGTGCAAACAAATGTTCTCCTCCTGGAGGGAAAGAGAACAGAGCAGAGATTGTTTAAAACCCCGTGGCTTTGGGACTTCACCTTCCTCAGCTCCGCACCGCAGCGTTCAACGTGTGGCTGCCATCCCCACTCTGCTCCTTCTGGCTGGGGATGCCAGGGTGGACAGGGAAACCTTGGAGCAGCCAAGGAGGGAGTTCCCACTCCATCCACCTCTGCACACCAAGCACAGGGAGGCTGCACACCGGGCAATCCATCACCCTCCTGACACGTACACAGACAGCTCGTCTGTCTCTAAGCCACAAACCAATCTGGATCAATCCAGGAAAGAGGTGACAGACATGAACAAACACGCTGGAAAAGGCTGGAAGCTGAGTTTCCCCAGCCCAAGCAGCCAGGAAAACTACTGTGCCTCCCAGGGCTGCAAAATTAAGGAGAAAAAGAGCACAGCACGAAATTAAAGGAGAAAAAGAGCACATAGGGTACGTGAAGGTGCCAGAAAGAACCAGGAGCCACGGGGTGAGCAATCAATCTGACTCCAGGCATCTCTTAAATACTGTATGCACTCATCTCTCACCAGCAGCACTGGAAATAGCTGAACACTCATCTTTCTGATGGGGATATTTTAAGTGATGATGCTGTTTTCTGTTACACTGCAATTTGCAGCACACGTCGATCCCTTCCCCACGACAGGCTCTGAAGATGTCGATGACAACAGTGAAATGATAGTAATGATCACCCAGCTCTTCTCTTTTTTTCTTCTTTTTGAAGCAAAAACAAAGCTGCTGCTGGAGTGTTTGAGCTGTTACCACATAACTTAAGGTCTTGCCTTAAACGGGGAGCTACTGCCACACACCAGAGAGGGGGAGACACTCTTCTACCCAGCTCCTGCCTCCCTTTCCGGTATCATCCAGAAAAATCCCATCCCAATCTACAGAAAACATCCATCCTGTGGGTTGCACCCACATGCTGCAGCTCAGACAGATCACAGACACCTGAACTGGGGCTCTGCCTTGCATTGCTCCTACCTAAAAGGCAGCATCATCACAATCAAAAGCATTTGTCCCAGAGTGGGATGTTTCCCAGCACGAGTGACATTTGTCCTTAACCACATCCATCAGGACACCCCAGGTGCAGGTCCACGATGGATGTGTGACACACACAGCTGTTAGGAGCACAGTTTTCTTTCAAGTAAATTGTTGACTGAGTTGATTTGATGTTCATCATTAATGTGGGATCTTGAAGCTGTGACAGATCAAAGAGTCCGTTTTGTTCAGAGTCAGCCATCAGATGGAACAGCCCAAAAAGCCCCCTCTCATCTTGATTTTAGGAACAGGATTGGATCCAGACCTCCCTGGAAACTGGAAACTGCCTAAGTGTGCTGGTTTTGGCTGTGGTTTTTTCCCAGTGGCTGGTATGGGGCTGTGCTGAACACAGGGGTGGTGACACAGAGATGGTTTTGCTGCTGCTGAGCAATGGTTACACAGAGCCTGTTCTGGTCCTCATGCTGCCTCACTGGGGAGGAGACTGGGGGGGCATGGAAAGCTGGGAGGACACAGCAGGACAGGTGACCCTGACCAAAGGGATATTCCAGACCATATGACATCAGCTCAGGATATAAAGTGGGAGAAGGAGGAGGAAGGGGGATGTTTGGAGTGATGGCTTTTGCCTTCCCAGGTTCCATGGGTGGGGCCCTGCCCTCCTGGAGGTGCTGAACACCTGCCCAACCATGGGATGCAGGGAATGAATTCCCTGGTTTGCTTTGCTTGTGTGTGTGGCTTTGGCTTTCCCTATTAAACTGTCTGTATCTCAACCCAGGAGTCTTTCTCCACCTTTTACCCTTCTGATTCTCGTGACTGGATGGAGTTAAACCAGACAACCACAGAAACACAGAAGGCTTTGGTTTGGTTTGGTTTGGAAGAGACCTCAAAGCTCATCCAGTCCCACCCCCTGCCATGGGCAGGGACACCTCCCACTATCCCAGGTTGCTCCAAGCCCTGTCCAACCTGGCCTGGGACACTTCCAGGAACGCAGTGAGCCACCACACTTCAACATCCTTAGAGACTCCAAGGAAAAAATGAGAAACATAGTATTAAGTAAAAAGAGGAGCCGTGCTGATACAATGACTCTCCTGCAGAAGCTGGGAGAAAAGCAGACAGTATCTCCTCTGTATCCTCTCCATTTCCTTGTAAATCCCTGGGAAAGCAGCTGGCACAGCCCCACAGGCAGCACTGTGGGTCCCACAGAGCTCCCAGGGACTCAGGCACTGGGTGCATCCCACTGGAGCAGGATTTATGGAGGTGAAGAGGAGGTGAAGAGCCGGCTCCAGCCTGAGCTGCCAGCCTGGCCATGCTCTGGAACCTTCAGAGCTTCGTGCTGGTGATGCCCAGGAAAAGCCGGGCTTTCAGAGCTGCTGGCAGAGAGCCCAGCCCACCCAGAAACACAAATATGAGCTCATTCCCCTCAAAAGGCACACAGGGTGCTCCTAACCCACACCCAGAGTCACTGGCCAGGGACAAACACGGAGCTGGTAGGTCTGGACTCAAGGGCATGTGCCTGGTGCAGTGTCCAGGGCAGCACAGCGGACCCAGAGGGATGGGAATTGGCGAGGCTCAGAGCTGAGAACTCCAAAGAGCATCCTTACAGGCTGTGACAGAGCAGCTGGAGCGAAAGGACATCCCACCAGCTGCCAAACTTCTCCCCAGAACAAAGGAAAACTCTCTCACTCACACTGTGGCAAGGGACTGAGCCCAAAATCTGTCACCTCGGGAATGGCTGGGGTTTAAACAGAGATAGTTTGTAATCCCTGAAGGAGATTCCAGAGGAGCCTTACGTTGTCACGGATGTTGATGTCCGAGCCCTTGGCCAACAGCAGCTTCACCAGCTCGATGTGCTTGTACTCCGTGGCCCAGATCATCGGCGTCCAGCCCCCGTCGTCCTGGGCAGGGACAGCAAAGGGTGACACCGGGGACAGACACGGCCTCCTGCTGGCTCCCCACAGAGCCCTGCCCTCCCCCTGTCTCTCTCATCATTCCCCTTCTGTCTGCACTGCTGCAGGTCCCTCAGGTCCTGCAGAACCCAGCGTGACTGGAGCAGCACACCTGAGCCAGCTGAGTTTATTCCAGCTCAGCAGGCTGGCACTGCATCTCCAGGTTGTTCAAGCACACCGACTATCCAAAAGGCACAGTGAGCACCCAGGTTGTGTAAAACATCTTAGAGAAACTCCCTGAGAAGCCTGGGGGACCTGCCCTTGCCTCGGGTGCAGCTCTGTCTCACCCCACAGCAATGGACAAACCCCACAGCAATGGGCAAACCCCACAGTGACAAGTGCCAGGCTCGACCCATCCCACACCATTGTCCATCATCCTCCCACTAGGAAAAGCACAGGGACACCCTGGAGCAACAGGCTCCACAGCAAAGTCAGGGCCAAGGAGAAGCTGACATCAAGGGAAGTTTCCCTGAGGGCAGTGAGGGGATCACCCTTCCCGCAGACAGGAAACCCACGGAATTGTCACCCTGGAACGATCTGGAGGTGGCCCCCAGCAGCAGAACCGTACTTGAGTGAGCCCTGGGCAGACAGCACAGTGCTGAGGGAGTCCCTGACCTGGGAAAAGCAGCTCCTGCCCCAGGGAAGGCCTCACCTGGCAGTTGACATCCATCTTCCCGTTGGAGAGCAGGTACTGAACCACGTCATAGTGCCCCTTCTTGGCTGCCAAGTGCAGGCACGTGGAGCCCTCGGCATCCTGGGCACAAGCACAGAACAAACCCTCAGGGATGCTCAGGAACAGCAGAGAAGTTCCCAGATGGAGCAGAGAACTCCAAAAGCCCCCAGTCCACTGCCAGGAGGGCAGAGAGCAGGAGCCAGGGCCAGCACTGAGCAGAGCTCGGGAGCTTTACACCAAACAGGTGCCACCCGTGCAGAGGAGGCTGCAAAGGGCTTTGCAAAGCCTGGGGAAGGCACCAGCCCCAAACCTCAGCAGTGATGCTCCCCTTCCCCACTCCCCTCCATGTGCTGGAGAGTCAAAGGGAAGCAGAAATCCCTCACACAGGCAAAGTTTGCACTTTACATCAGAAAAGTCGCCTTGTCTCGACTTGAAATGCTCCATTTCTCCAGGTTTTTTGCTGGGTTTTGTTAGCCCAAGGCCTTATTCCAGCACCTGGCAGCAGGGCACAGGGGTGTGGTGTCTGTCCCCAGCCTGCCCACAGCCACCTGCCCAGACAGGAGATAAAAAACAACCCCGAAGGTTGAAAGGAAAAATGGCCTTTGGGAGCTGGGAATACAAGGTCTGGAGGAGATGGACAGGCTGTGAGTCATGATGGAGACGCTCCCACCCTCACACCAAAGATCTCTCTGGCTGCAGCCTGATTTTTATCAAGCATTTATATCCCAAGAGCTTAGCACAGAGCAAGGCCTGGAGAGCAGGGAATCAGGAGGAGGAAACAAAAGGCTGAAAACCAAATGACTCCTTCCAGCTAAATCCCTGGAAGCAACACTGGAGGTGAGAGTTTTGGGATGGAGCTGATGTGATGCAGGGTGAGGGAGGAGCTCTCTGAGCAAGGAGGGAACATCTCAGGTCAGAGATTGCACCATGTGGGCTCCTTGGGACACAGAAGGAGTTTCTCCACCCCTGTAAGTGCCTGCTCCATCTGAATAATTCCACTGCTTTCCCCTTGGATTGGCAAGAGCCAAGTGCAGCTCCTCAGCCCTGGGAGAGCAGGCAGATTTTACTGTAAAATTTCTTCAGGTTTTCCATCCTGGTAACAGAACCAACAGCTTCACCCTGGGGGCTGGGAAGCCCCCACCCAGCTCCCTCCCCTGCAGTCCCAGGGCTCCACACACACCTGCCCCAGGTAAGGGCTGGATTTCTCATGGAAAAAGCTGGAGCTGCTTCCAAACCACTGCTGCTGCTGCTTTCAGAGGCCTGAGTTGGTGCAAGAAACTAATTAACACAATAAACCAGCCTAGTCCTCAGATGTGATCTCAGGCTTCTAATTTGCTTTTGCAAGCTCAGAATTTATCTCCTTCCCTTTACCTTCAGAAGCACAAACTCCCCTCTTTTCTTCTCCACGGGAATAAATCAGGTGAGAGATGTCTGGGCTGCTCCAAGACGCTCGGGACAGTGGCCAGCATGAACCCACACGAGCCTGTCCTGTCCTTTCCCCCTTCCCAGCTCGGAACCAGCCTCCCAAGGATCCATTTAGGGCTTGGATTGGGCAGCACTTGGTACCTTGTGCAATCCTGCCAATTCCTTCAAAACCCAGCCAAGAGCAGCAGGTTGTGACAATAAGAAGTTCACATGGGGAGGGCTCCTGTGCTCCAAATAGCATCTGATTTATGGGACTAATAAATGATCTGTGTATTTTTCCAAGACTGCAAAGCAACCAGAGCATGCTAAAGGCAAAGAGACAGCTGCATTTTATTGTTTTGGTTTAAATTAAGGGGTAGAGTTTAAAGATGGGGTTCAATTTTGCCACTGCAGCGTGACTGCAAGAATCCACACATCACTCCTTTGGAAAGGAAAGTTTCCTCTGTCATTTTTCCTGGCTTGGCAAGCACCTAATTACCAGCCCATTTTAAAACATCACCCCAAAATTCTCATTGTTAGAGTCTACAGAGAAGGGAACTCTGAAATCCAGCTCTACTGCAACAGATTTGTGACACTAAGACTTACGAAACCAAATCCCCCTGACATGTGGTGCCACAAACTAATGGGACAAGTGGCAACACTTGCCCCAGACAGCTCATGGCCAGCAGGAAAATGAGATTATGACACCTCCAGCCTTCACTCCAAGACAGACCAGCCCATTTCTCCTCAGCCTGGGTACTTCCACCCAAAACTCCAAGGAAGAAATGTTGGACAGAGGCTCCCTCAGGAGAAAAAGACAAGGAATAAACTACCTTGGGATCTACGAGTGCTCCAGCCTTGATCAGGTATTTCACAGTTTCCAGGTGGTTGTTTTCTGCTGCTTCCATCAGCGGGGTCCTCTGGTCCTCGGAGCAGGTGTCAATGTTAGCACCAGCCTGTTGGGAGGCCAAGGCAAGGACAATTAGCACAGGAAGGATGTGGGAGTAGAGATTTAATAACAAGATTTTTCCCTGAAATTTTGCCATGTTAAGCAGGGGGGAAAAAAGAATAAAAAAGGAGAAATAAAACCAGGAAAGAAGGCAGTGCAACCCCACCTGCTCTGGAAACAACACACACTGCCTGCCCCCTCTCCTGCCTTCCCCAGCCAGGAAGGAACTGTAAGGAAGCCAACAGCTGGTATTAAATAACTCCTGTTATTAATAGATTTTGTACTCCTACTTTCTAGATATTGTTTGTGTAACAATTTGGAAGAATCAGCCTCTTCCTTTTTGCAGCAGCTTTGTTTTCCCTGGTCTATCATTTAGGCTAAAACAACCAGCTCTTCTCAATGTCACAAGCAGTAGGAGCAACTTGCTGATTGCAACAGAAGCAGGAGCTGTAAAAAATATCCTGGGGATTGGCTAAATATTCCTGTGGAAGGCAAAGGCACCATTTCCACAGAGGTCTCTGAGCAGATGTTCACGTCAACCCAGAGTGCCTTCAACCAAAACCTCACTCTTTTCCAACCCATGGCTCTGTCAGGTCACCCTGCCTGCTTTAACCCTTGGGCTGAGCTCGGGAACCACCTCAAACTCAAACCCAGAAGGTCTCGGTCACACAGCTCTTGGCAGGTGTGTGTGTGTGAGGCTCAGACCTGTTCACAGCAGCTGACTCAGGTTCACCTGGCACAAGGAGCTGCTTTCAGGTGCCTCCCACTGAATTCCTTTGTTTTGACTCTTTTGCACAGCCAGAGCTCTTGGAACCGGAGCAGAGGAGAGGCATTTCACGTGGGACAGGCTGGGGCCATGCCCAGCCAAACACTGGCTGGTGCAGGAGCCACACATCAGGGAGAGACAAGATGAAGCACCCTGGAAACAAACCAACCCTACTGATAATTAAATCGTTTGTGGTATTTCACAACTCGTGCTCCTTTTCCTCATGCCACTGTCTTCACATGCAGTAATTTCAGTCAGAGCAGCCATGGCTGCCCTCAAACAGCACTTGAAAGCCTCCGGTTCCAGGTGCTGAAATGCACCATCCCAGCAGGGTCATTTCCAAGGGCCAGTCACTGCTGCTTTCTCAACAGCCCTTTAAGGCTTCCCAATCCCACAGGGTAAACAAAACACACTTCCAGTCACTCCACAGCAGGGACACCAGTACAAAAATGAAAAACTGTAACTTTTTCAATCCTTCTTTTCCTTCTTCCCATTGTTTTGGAGTGAGCTCAACAACAGCACCATGGCTTTGACCATCTTCCCTCAGTCAGAACCCAAATCTCAGACAATAAACCCAACTTGCATCTTCCCTTCACTCCTTTCCACATGTGGAACATTTGCACTGCAGAGGAAAATCCTTCTGGAGTTCCTCAGGTGTTGACAGAAGGGAAGACAAGGCCTGGCAGCTGCCAGGCTCCAGAGCCTCACTGCCCTCATCACAAAGAGCAGCCTGGCTTGGAGGTCAAAACAAAGAGCTTGGAGATCCCCTGCAGCACATCCGGCACTGCAGTCAGCCTGTACTGGCACATCTGGCAGTGCCTCAGCCTGTGCTGGTGCTGGCACATCTGGCAGTGCCTCAGCCTGTGCTGGTGCTGGCACATCTGGCAGTGCCTCAGCCTGTGCTGGTGCTGGCACATCTGGCAGTGCCTCAGCCTGTGCTGGTGCTGGCACATCTGGCAGTGCCTCAGCCTGTGCTGGTGCTGGCACATCTGGCAGTGCCTCAGCCTGTGCTGGTGCTGGCACATCTGGCAGTGCCTCAGCCTGTGCTGGTGCTGGCACATCTGGCAGTGCCTCAGCCTGTGCTGGTGCTGGCACATCTGGCAGTGCCTCAGCCTGTGCTGGTGCTGGCACATCTGGCAGTGCCTCAGCCTGTGCTGGTGCTGGCACATCTGGCAGTGCCTCAGCCTGTGCTGGTGCTGGCACATCTGGCAGTGCCTCAGCCTGTGCTGGTGCTGGCACATCTGGCAGTGCCTCAGCCTGTGCTGGTGCTGGCACATCTGGCAGTGCCTCAGCCTGTGCTGGTGCTGGCACATCTGGCAGTGCCTCAGCCTGTGCTGGTGCTGGCACATCTGGCAGTGCCTCAGCCTGTGCTGGTGCTGGCACATCTGGCAGTGCCTCAGCCTGTGCTGGTGCTGGCACATCTGGCAGTGCCTCAGCCTGTGCTGGTGCTGGCACATCTGGCAGTGCCTCAGCCTGTGCTGGTGCTGGCACATCTGGCAGTGCCTCAGCCTGTGCTGGTGCTGGCACATCTGGCAGTGCCCAGCTCTGGCTGTGTTAGGCACAGATCCCCACCTGCCCCACAGTGCCCTGCATCCAATCTTCCCCTGCTCCTTGCTTGGGGAACAGCCCAGGAGGACAATTTCAGCTGTGCCCTCCAAACCCTCTCGTGACTCTGCCCCACTCCTCCCTCAGCAAAGCCCGGGATCGAGGAGGTTTTTCACAGGAGGGATTTCTCACTGCTGATTTCCAAGTGGAGCAGCCCAAAGCCCACAGAAAATGGCTCATACAGAGGACTGGGAGTGCAGACAGACCTGAATGAGCATATGGCAGATGTCCACATGGCCAGACTCGGCGGCAGCATGGAGAGGGGTTCTCTTACTCTGATGCTCCATTTTAAAATTAGGGTCAATTCCATCCACTGCAAAACAGAGCAGAGACACTTTCAACCACAATTCAGAGATTGAAGTGTAACAGGAGAATCAGGTCTCAACCAAAGGCTTTCAAAGGATGGGTTCCCAGCCCGTCCTCAGCCCTGCTCACGTCCCAGTGCACATTTCACCAGAAAGCTCTCAGGGCAGTCCCCTGGACATTCAATATGCAACAGCCCTCAAACCCAGAGCTTAGAAACACCATGGAATTCAACACCTTTTTAAGGCATTGCTATCTCTGCAAAGGCCACATCCCTCAGATTCACAACTCATCTCAAAAACAACAAACACCACACAAGGATAAAAAGAAAAGAAACCCTGCTTGGTTTAAAGGAACCCAGAAACCGGGAACAACAAAGAGTTGGCACCACCTGGCCTCTGTCTCACCACTATTAACTGCAATTAGTATCAGTGAGCCTTGCTGCACCCCTGCAAATACAGAGCTGCAACATGGATGGAATTTCTCCACACAGGCTCAGGATCTGGCCAGAGATTCTCACAGCTGTGCAGAGACTGACGGATGATGCTGACAGCCACACAAAGATGTCTGGGCATGATAACATGTTGTGTATGATGAGGCTGTAGTTAAATATCAATGAATAACATTTCTCTGCTATTGAAGGCAGGAACAATGGAGCAAACACTTGCTAGACAAAAAAAAGAAGAAGGAACTGATAAAGGGCAAGAACAGAAAGCATCCAAACATGTACAGCAAAGTACTGGAGTGGAAAGGAAGCATCCTGAGGAAACATTGCGTCCTTCAGAGGGGGAGATTCCTGGGGAATATTGGTTGGTAAAAACAAGCTCAGCAGCTCAAAGGTATCTGGTGACAGGCAGCTCTGTACCCCAGAACAAAGCCCATGGACTGAAGGCTCTTCCTTTTTGCTCTCTTGCTGATGGGTCTCGGCTTAAGTTGACTCCCACCTTTTCCCTCTCTGCTGGATGCAAATATGTATCCACTGCATGGAGAGGGGATGGGGAAAACCACACGGAGGTCATTCTGGGGACACAACCAGCTTGTGTGGACAACCCCACGCTCCAACGCAGACACGAGTCGGGAACAGCGCACGTTTCCCAGGGAGATGAAGCCCTTTCCAACGACACAGCCCTTGCAGGAGCGTCTCTGCTCCAGCTCCGCTCCCCGGGGGCAGTGGGAATGTGACGTGGTGCCACGCTGGGAAGCGGCCGCTGGCACTGCCTGGCAGGGGCTGGGAGTGCTGCCAGACGGGCCCTGGCCTGGGGAGGAGGCACCTACCCAACATCAGCAGGACCTTCTGCAGCTCCCCTTGCCTGGCAGAGAAGTACAACTGCTTCGGGTGGAACCGCAGCTTCTTGGGCCTGCAGGAGCGGGGAAAGAGGTGGAATTAATGGAATTGATCCCCAGGGAAGAACAGCCAGGAATGTCATTCCCTCACTGCCACCCCATGGGCGTGACAAAGTCTGGCCTAGGGAGTTCTGGGCTCATCCCCCAGCGTGGGCAGCAGGGGAGGGGGGTTCTGCCCCTCTGCCCCGCACAGGTGAGACCCCAACTGCAGAGCTGCCTTCAACTCTGAGATCCCCGGCACGAGGATGTGGAGCTGCTGGAGTGAATCCAGAGGAGGCCACGGAGATGCTCCAAGGGTTGGAGCCCCTCTGCTCCAGAGCCAGGCTGGGAGAGCTGGGAGTGTTCACCCAGAGAAAAGAAGGCTAAAGGAAGACCATTCCAGGGGCCTAAAGGGACTCCAGGAGAGCTGGAGAGGGACTGGGGACAAGGGATTGAGGACACAGGGAATGGCTTCACACTGAAAGAGGGGAAATTCAGGATTAAATATATGAAAGAAATTCTTCCCTGTGAGGGTGGGGAGGCCCTGGCACAGGGTGCCCAGAGAAGCTGTGGCTGCCCCTGGATCCCTGGCAGTGCCCAAGGCCAGGCTGGACGGGGCTTGGAGTATCCTGGGACAGTGGAAGGTGTCCCTGCCCATGGCAGGGGTGGAACAAGGTGATCTTTAAGGTCAGTTCCAACCCAAAACTTCTGTGATTCTCTGATACAGCTCTAGAAAAACAAGTCTCCAGAAGGAGGTCTTAAAACTTCCAGCTCCAGCCCCAGCCAGCCCTGTTGCAACGAGGGCTGGATCTGTTCAGTGCTGCTCAACAACAAATTCTGGGTCTCACTGCTGTGAACAGGAGCCCCCAGAAGTTACAGCTGCAGCTGAAGAGCCTCCAGAGAAAAAACTGAAAACTGAATCCTCCAGAGAAATCAATACGACATTTAGAGCTGTAACAGTTCTCCCAGATCTGCTGGGGATGACTAATGAGTGAAGTGAATGAAAAAAGCTCTGAGCTGGATCAAAATCCAGAGAAGCTAAATCTCGTTTTCTCTAGGCTAAGCAACTTTGCTGGGAACTGGAGTGGCCCAATGGTCTTCTTCTTACTTTTCGGAGTCCAGGGCAATCAGGGCACTTTCCAGCGTTTCTTTAACTGGTCCCTGGGTCAAGCTAGTAGAAGGCTTTGGAAAAACTGAAGACCCAGCCATGTCAAACCCTTCAGCAGCCGAACTTTCTGGCTTGTCTTCCTCTGACAACCTCGTCCCAGTGCCACTGAAGAGGAAAAATGAGAGACAGCCAAAGCACAACCATTAAAAATACACAACAGTGTCTCTCTTATGCCAAAAAAGGAAAGCAAATGCATTTTAAATACAGATAAGTGTAACTGAAATCGAAACACAAACCAATATATTTCACTGCCTTTTCGGTAAGAACTTGCCCCAGAAAGGAACTGCACTGCCCTGCGATTACATCCTGATGTGCTCTGTGCTACAGGAGACCCAGGTACGTGGGGCAAGCCTTAAAGCCACCTAAACAAGGCCAGATGGGATGGGAACAGAGCACTGTGCAGCACAGGGCTGGTTTGTGTTTCCCTCCTCTCTTTGCACTTGTGCTCACGGGTGCGAGTCAGAAGCTGCAGGGAATCGCTGTCCCTCAGCAAACCTGGCAACATCAACTAATCCCACTATTACTCCATTCCTAACAGTACGGGGAAGGAATGGTTTAACTCCTGAACCCCCCCACATCCAGAGCCTCTGCCTCAGCTCTGGGGCAGCGAGTGACACAAAACACCCCTGCAGATTCCTGCAGCTGAGCCGGCCCAGGCAGCACTTGGCTCATCAGGAGGAGCCTGAACATTCAGATCAGAGCCTGGAGGTCTGAGATCCCCCCGTGCTCCCGAGCTCACCTCCCCGTCGTGGTGTCGGCCCTGCCCTCCACAGCCGCCGGTTTCTGCTGCTCGTAGCTCAGGGACACCGTGGAGGTCGTGTCAGCCTTCGCTATCGTCACCTCCTTGGCCTTGGAGGCCTCCTCCCCGCAGTGTGGGCAGTAGCTGGTGTCGTTCACCTGCGAGGCACAGCTCTTGTGGAAGCGGTGGGAGATGCTGCTCTCGGGCTGACACTCCATGAAAGTGCCCTTAAAAAACCACAGAGAAGGAATTCAGCCCCCGCTCGGGCCGTGCCTCACCCCTTCACACGCTCCATGCCACTCCTCTCACCACCTCTCTCGGCCCTGCTGCGTCCAGTACAGTAAAGCAAGCACTGCCACTTCTTTAGAAGAGAACAAAACCAAGGTAAAGGGGGAAAAACTCACTTGGTTAAGGACTGCAAAGCAAGGTTTTGAATTGTGCTTGGGAAACAGAACAAAGGAGTCCCAATTTCCAGCTCTTCCCTCTAACGCTTGAAGTTCTCGCTTCTGTCTCTAGAAGTGCCAGTGCACTGTAAGGACGCCCCCAAAACTGGAAAAGAAAACTTCAGACCTGTGCTGAGCCAGCATTAAAACTACCTAAAACACAGCTGTACACAAAGCATTCAAGAACCTGCACGAAACTGTCGCTGACCCCACTGCAACCCAAATTATGTGACTCTTCTGCCTGGACCAGCCTAATTAACCCAACCAAGCTGTCTGCTCATGCAACAAACTGGGCAATTCCTCTTCAAATTACTTTCCCTTTCTAGCAAAGTCCCTGCAACTGCTGTGCAGGACCTTGGAAGCCCTTGCCCTGTGGTCAGTGCTGCCTGAAGCCCTGCTGTGCTCTGGGTTAGTGATGGGTGGCACAGACAAACACTCCACGTCACCAGGACACAGCACTGAGAGATGTGAGAGAGTGCAAGGAAAGGCCAGTCAAACCCCCTCTTCTCCTGAATTCAGTCCTCCCAAGCCATCTAATTAACTCTATGTCAGCTTTGCAAAATGCCTTGAAGGGTTTTGAGGATTTTATCCTCTAAAGGATCTTTGACTCAGCAGGAAAACCCAGGATGGCTCCATTTACTACAATAATGCTTGAGACTACTGCAGCATCTTTCCTTGAGTCATCTAGAAAAATACCAGCATCACACAATTAAGCCTCATCATCACTCTGTGAGGCCTCAGTTGGTGCCCTTCAGCTTTATCCACAGGCAAAGCAGGACAGCGACCACTAAAGGACTGCACCAAATCCCTTAAAAGCCTCGGTGGCAGAGGTGGAAGAAGCAGGAGGAGATCACAGAGTGGTTTGAGTTGGAAGGGACCTTAAAACTCATCTGGTTCCACCCCCCTGCCATGGGCAGGGACACTTTCCACTATCCCAGGTTGCTCCAACCTGGCCTTGGACACTTCCAGGGATCCAGGGGCAGCCACAGCTTCTCTGGGCACCCTGTGCCAGGGCCTCCCCACCCTCACAGGGAACAATTTCTTCCTAAGATTTAATCTTCCTAATATCTGATCTAATTGAGATCTCCAACACTGCCTTGGTCCAGTGCCACCACTCAGGGTCCCCATCCTGAGGGGACACAGAGGTGAGGGCACAGGTTCATTTGCAAACCAAGCTAAGACATTGTTTGATGTGATTGATCTGTACACAGAAAGAAAAACAACAAACCCTTGTTCCAAAGAAATTCCAAAGGCAACACTTCCAGCATGTGAAATCCCTTTGGTAACACCCCTTGGGGGTCTCCAGGAAGATAAAGGTGATGATTTCAGCTACCCTCACACACATTCCTATTGAAAACACCTCCTGATGTGCTGTGGAACGAGGTGGGGCTGATGCCAGGAAGTCAGGAAACCCCTTTAGGGACCATCTCCACCTTCAGCTTCCAGCTACTGCAACAGGTACCCCCTTCCCTAGATTGAGAGCACGGACTTACTGCAGTGCAAAAGTATCCACAGCCAGGGCAACACTGGTGTTTCACCATCCTCCCTCTATGGTCCTCACACAGCACCAAAAGCTGGACTTTGTTAGACGGGCGCATCAGTTCATACTTAACCACACTGTTTGTGCATCGGCCCAGCTGGAACAGGAGAAATTAAAGGAAATGAAATTACTGGAGACCACAACACTCCCTGTGCTTGTGCGGAGGAAGATTTTGCACACTGCCTCGAGGAGGCCTGGCTTTTTCACAGGAATTCAGCTGTGTGCCAGAGAGCATTAGCAGTGCAGCAGGAAGCTGTGGAAGCTGCTCTCAGGAAGGAATGCATCATTTGCTAACTAACATGCATGTGCACCCCCGAGTCATTTGTTCCTTGCAACAACAACAACAACAACAACAACGAAATCATAACCGGAAATAGGCAACAGCCAAGCAGCAGAAGGGGCAGTCCCAGGGGCCTGACTCACACAACACACACTCTCCTCTTGCCAGGAAGAGCGGGTGTCAGTGACCAAGAGAACGAGACCGTCCGCACTAAATCTTGGTACTGCTCGGAAGTCGGAGTCACGGCAAGATAAAGGGAAAAATAATTGCTCCTCATTGCCAGCGAAGTTATCGTCTGTGCTGCTTCCAGCACTGGCCCCTGCCCAGACCACAGGGATGAAGAGCCAGGCTTTCATGAGAGCTCAGCTAAAGTCGTGTTTGGAGCAGGTTTTCCAAAGGATTTCACCAATCTACAGCTCTGGGCTTAAAAATCAGAGAATCACAGAATCATGGAATGGTTTGGGTTGAAGGGACCTTAAAGCTCATCTCATTCCACCCCCTGCCATGGGCAGGGACACCTTCCACTGTCCCAGGCTGCTCCAAGCCCTGTCCAACCTGGCCTTGGCCACTTCCAGGGATCCAGGGGCAGCCACAGCTTCTCTGGGCACCCTGTGCCAGGGCCTCAGCACCCTCATGGGGAAGAATTCCTTCCCAATATCCAATCTTCACCTGCCCTCCTACAGCTTAAAGCCATCCCCCTTCTCCTATCACTCCAGGCCTTCTCGTGCCCCACCTTGTCCTGTCACTGGCAGCAGGTTCCTGGGGTTCCCTGTTCCCAGCCAGTGCTCCTTGCTCTGCTGCACCAGAGGGATCAGCACCTCCTGCAGCCACCACACTGTCCCAGCCCAGCTGTCACCTGCCAGCATCACACAACGCTCTTGGGGTTCTGTCTCAAGCTCCCCTTGATAATAATCCTGCTTTCCCCAAATACCTGGCAAAGGAGATTTATAAACTAGGAATATGAAGGAGAAAGGCTGTTCCAAGGAAAGGTTCCTTGGAGGGAAGGTGCAGAGTTTATTGTCCTCATGAGTCAGGGACTCAGTGCCACAGACTGTCCCTCCTCTCCAGCCAAGGATTTGCTGCTTTTTCTCAACAAAACTAAATTTTCTCTCTATTTTTTTTAAAATTCCACTCCTGCAGAAGCAACACCCCTGTGGGAAAAGACAATGGATTTTAACCTAGGCTCATCATTCACCCCGGCATCTCCAGTTCAGCTTTCCCAAAGCCCAGCTGCAAAGCCTTCCTGTGGTTGGGACACCTTGGCCAGACTGATCCCTGTCACCACCCCGACCCCGGGGGCTGCAGGGGTGGCACGAGGGGACCATGGACCTTATCCTGAAGAGGAATTTTACTGAGCTGAGGAAATTCCATTAACAAGTGGAAAGCTGCACCACCCATGTGAGGAAGACCCTGCACTATTATGCCACACTTTATTATTTGTTAGAAACTCTAAAAAAAGTTCAGCTTGATTAATTGCTATTTTCCAACCATTAGCGAGTGCAGCGGGGTGCTCGTAACTATTTATAACACTCTCCAAGGACACGACAGCCTGGAGAAGCCACTATTCACACATAAAATATTCCTATAACATCTCTGAGTCATTTATCCCATTATTAAAAAGAATCTAACATAAAGCATGGCCTTTGCTATTCCTCCCTGTGATTTATCCAAGGACAGAACTGTCAACCCACCGTAGCCAGGAGCAGGAATTCTTTCCCACACCTCGTGTTTGTTTAGAAACCCTGGGGTCCCTCCTCTCTCTGATGAATCTCCCAGGACATTTTCTCTTTAATGAATCAATTTTGGAAATTCCTCTCTCTCCAGGTACCAGCACATACTAACAGATGCAGAGCTGGTCTACAAACCTGATTATCCCTTTTTCCCTCCATCCACCCTTCTCCTGGGATCCTAGAGGAGAATTAGGGATATTCTCACTCCTTGTGCTACCACCAGTGAGTGTGAGAGAGCTGCAGTGAGACTGAAGCTGAAAAGAAACCCAACTGCCTCCCAGGAAAAGAAGAATCCATCAAGTGCATCCCTGTCCTGCAGTTCTCACTTCCCACATTTTGGAATGGAGTCACTTCTGCCACTTCCTTCCACACTTCTGGAACCAGCAGAGCCCAACCAGCCCAGCTGTGAGCGACCCAAAGGCATTGAGTACAACCCCTGTCAGGCAGTCAGACCTGGGGCTGCAGAGCTGCCAGGACATGGAAGCTTTGGGACAGAAAGAGAGGAGGAGAGAGGAAGGCTGGGGCAGCAGAGGCCATGCCAAGCTCCTGAAACTCAACACCTGGCCACAGAAAGGTTTGCAGCAGTTCCTTCGTGGTCAAGGGAAACCAGCTCCAATCCTTGACAGGATTTGCTCCCTCTGATGCAGGTCGATGTATTTTAGCCTGCTTGGCCTCAAGTGTGAATGTTACACCAAGCAGATCCAGCCCCACGGGCCAGGACAAGCCCGAGAGACCCACCCAGAGCCTCTCCCAGTGCAGACACGGCACCTGCTCCCTTCCCAGTGGCCTCACCCCGGCGCTGTGACAGGCACAGAGTGCTGGAGCCCTCAGCTGAGCGAGGGGGACCCTGGCCCTGCCATTCCCACACCAGTGGGTCCCAGTCTAGCAGGCCCAGAGCCCCTGTGTGACCCCACACGTGCTCCTGGCACAGCTTTTCACTCTTTGTGGCCTTGTCCTCAGCAGGAAGGGCTGTGGGAAGCTAAAGGACAGGCTCCTACCTCGTTATCCACGCTCTCCGTGGCCATGCACTGGTTGTTGGCTAACGTGGTGATCTCTCTGCTTTTGGGGGTTTCCATTCGACAGCTACACAGGGGCACTTCCTGGAGACCATCCACTTCCATTGCTTCAGGGCCATTGGAGAGACCTGGGGCACACAAAACCAGGGCATCAACTCGAGTTCTCTTCCAAAAGAAAGGATTCAGTCCATCCACACCAGCCATGTCCTGTGACATCTTCCCATTCCCTGTCCTGAAATGCTCTCAAGGTTTTAGCCAAACCCTGTAAAAGAGACCCTTTCCCAGCAGCTGGAGTTTGCAAAAGCCTCCTGTGCTTTTCCAAGTCCAGCCACACTCAGCTGACTGTGCTGAAATCAAGAGTGGTAAATTAAGATCAGTTCACTCTGAGAAAAACTCAGGAAGGCAAAGCAGTGAGGTGCAGGTTTTTATCAGCCTCTCTCTCCTCCCCACAGCACCGGGCTCTGGCACCATGAAATTTGTAGGAAACCACCCGGAGCTGGAAATTTGAATAGGCAGTGGAGTGATAAATACAGATGATCAGGAAAGCACAAACTCCTGTCTGCAAAGGCTGATTACACAGATGGGAAAACAAAATTCCTGGGACTGTTTGGTCTCAGCCAACCAAGAATTATTTATTTTGGAAAGAGAACAAACCAGGGAAAAGAAAGCAGCAAGATGCTCCAGTGTTCTTGCCTTTTCCTCATCTCCTTCTCTCAGATGTCGAACATTTACAGACCTGTGAGAAGGTGGGTGAGGGCTTTTGAGGGGGGTCACTGTGGGAATATTCCTGCAGTCCCTCTGGGTTGAAATCAATCACTGGGTTACCCAAGACTGCAGAACACTGGCCTAGTGACAGGGGGGGTTGATTCCAGTTCTACTCTCCTCTTCCAGTCCTGCCCCAAACCCTCTCTTTGCAATGTTTACAACACAGAAGCCTTTGGGCTTTGGGCTGGTTCACCCTGAAGCTTCCCAAGCTCTCCCCACCCGCGGCTACAGGACTGACTCACACTGAGAAGGAAGCTTGCTGCTATTTTTTAAGCTTTTGAATGGAGAGTTATCTTGCTGTGAGGTTTTACAGATTTAACTCCATCTCTGGGGAGGATTCCTCTTCAGCTGCCTTGGCAGTGGCAGCCTTCCCCCAGAGCACCCTGCCCGTGGTTCTGACCCCGCCAGCCGAGCACAAGCCCCTTTCATCCCATCAGGAATTTCTTTACAGAATCACAGAAATTCACAGAATTTGGCCAACAAGTTGCAAGCCCAAGCCTAGCAAAGGGATATTTCAAGACACACAAGCCCAGGGAAAGTCCTCGCCGTTTTCATGTAAAATCCTGTCAAGATCTTACAGGTTTAAGAGTTTTCTCGGGGAGCACAAATCACAAAGCTCATTCCTCGCCTTCTGAGCTGCCACTTCCCTAATCTGTTTGACATCCACAGGCTCTGGTGAAAGCATCCCTCATCCCTCCTGACCCTCCCTTGGCGGGGAACGCTCCCACCCTCTCTTTGATGTGGCTCTATCAAAGGAGCCACACAACCTTTGAGGGAGCAGCAGGGACAGATGGGCGGATCCAGGCAGGGGGTGCTGGATCTGAGGAGAGTTCGGCACTGGGAGCAGCAGCTGGGGCTGAGCACCCCGGGTCCAGCTCCAGTCCCTGCTCTTCCCAGGGCTGAACAGGACATTCCTGAGGGGGCAGTGGCAGCGATTTGGGGGCTGCTGAATCAGCATATTTCAGGGAGTGGAGGGGAGCTGCTGAGCGGGACAGGGGGACTGGGGCAGTTCCTTGGACCCCTGGTGAGTGCATTCCAGAGCTAATGTGCCCCACTGGAACTGGGATCCCTTTTGCACCCTCATTGCATCCCAGCACCATCCCTATCCTCACCCACATCCCCAGCCTCATCCCCATTCCAAATCCATCCCCATTTCTATTCCTGCCCTATCCCAGCCCCATCCCTACATTCATCCTCAACCCCAGCCCAGCCCCATTCCCATCTCCTCATCCTCAGCCCCATCCCCATTCCTATTCCAGACCTATCCCTATCATCACCCCAGCCAGTCCCATCCCCATCATCATCCTCCTCCCCATCCCAGCCACATTCCTATCCTCATCCCCAGCGTGACCCCAGCCCATATCTATCCCCATCCCCATCCCTATCATCATCCCTATCCCAGTCCCATCCCCATCATCATCCTCCTCCCCATCCCAGCCACATTCCTATCCTCATCCCCAGCGTGACCCCAGCCCATATCTATCCCCATCCCCATCCCTATCATCATCCCTATCCCAGCTCCATCCCTATCCTCATCCCTATCCCAGTCCCATCCCCATTCCTATCCCAGCCCCATCCCTATCCTAGCCCTCGTTCCAACTCCAGCCCTACCCTCACCCTCATCCCCATCCCATCCCAATCCCACCCCATCCCAATCCCACCCCATTCCCGTTGCTCTGCGCGCTCTGTGGCCGCCAGGGGGCAGCCGGGGCCCCGCACGGCGCCGCCCGCCGAACAAAGGGACCCCAAACCCGACCCCAAACCTGACCCCGAACACAGCCCCGACCTCAAACCTGATCCCAAACACAGCCCCGACCTCAAACCAGACCCCAAACACAGCCCC
>VZTE01000108.1:226560-259009 GCA_013397775.1 Eulacestoma nigropectus
AACCCAGACCCCACCCCCAACCCCAACCCCAGATACAAAACCAGCCCTGACCCCAACCCCAACCCAAACGCAGCCTCAACCCCAAGCCCAGCCCCAACCTCAAACCGAGACCCAAATCCAGCCCTAACCCAAATCCAGCCCTAACCCAAACCCAGCCCTGACCCCAACCCCAGCCCCGACCCTGGCCGCAGCCCCAGCACTCACCTCCCGCTGGCGAGGACAGGATCCCCTTCACCCGGAGATCCAGGGAATCCAGAGACACCTCCATGTACTCCATGCTGTTCTCCTGGCCGGGGCCCTCCCTGCTGCCCAGCGAGGGTTTATAGGCTTCGGCACCTGGATGGGAAGAGGGGATTTGCACAGACCCCCCAGGTAAACCCACCCCGAGGCTGTGGGGCCGTGCCTCAGGCCCGGGCTGTGCAGGCTCCCTGCAGGAGCGCAGAGCACTCGGAATGTGCCAACACATCCGGGCACACGGGGCATGGCCGGGCACTGGTCTGGTCACACCGAGCTTCCACCTCCACCCAGGCAGGGAAGGACAAGAAAAGGGAATAAACGAGCTGAGTTCTGCCTCTGCCAGGGCACAGGGAAGGGATGAAGCAGGGCTGGAGCATCCTCCCACCTCCAACCTGCTGCACAGGGCTCAGGCACACGCTGGCCAGGCAGAGCCAACTGCACCTCGGGAGGAGGATGAGACAGGTGACATCCAGCTTAGAGGGGAGACACATAAAAGCCAAGTTGTGGCTCTGTGTGAACAGAGCTGCTGCTGGGAAGAGATTCTGGGGGACCCCTCAGAGCCTGAGAGGGAATTTTCAGTCTCTTCCCACTCCCTTGGCTTCGCTTTCTCTCCTGGTTTCCTTCTCCCAGTCCAGCTTGGCCAAGAGGGTTTGGTTACCCTTTAAGACCAGCTCCCAGCTTTACTGAAGGGCAGAAAAGCAGCCTGCACGTGAAATGCAGAATTAGGTATTTGCTGTGACAGGGAGTGAGGGTCCCTACAGCCATTGGGAGGAAGAGGAGCAAGCCAAGTGGCTGACAGAGCCCAGCACAGAGCAGGGGCTGAAACAATCAACTCACTCAGAAGTCCCAAAAAGCTCCTGATACAAAAATGACCTTTTTGCATGGAATTGGCAAGCCCAGAGGAATAAAAATAAACCCTCTGGTGCAGTGGATGTATGAAACCTTAGCAATGAGGCTGAAGGCACAGCTGCACTGTCCACTTCATCTCTCCCATGCTGTTACCTTCCCCGAAGAAGCATCACATCCAGCCTGCACTCCTGGCTCCCCTCACCTCTCAGCTTCCAACAGAGCTCACTGAAACCTTCTTTGGTGCTGGGTGACTCAGGACAAACACGAGGGGACCCCCTGAACAACACCCACACTTGAGATGGGCCCGAGGCAGCTCCTTCCAAACATTGTGGTGCTTCCAGAAGGAGCAAAGCCAACCTGCACATTCCACTCAGCTGCACAAACCCACACAAAAGCAGTGAAGCACCATTCCAGGGTGGTTCTTTCTCTCCCTTCTGCACCTAAAAATGTTCCCTCATGGGACAGGAGTCCACATGGACATGGGTCACAGAAGCACAGCCTGGTTTGCGTTGAAAGGAACTTTAAAGATCACCTCGTTCCAACCCCCTGCCATGGGCAGGGACACCTTCCATTATCCCAGGTTCCTCCAAACCCCGTCCAGCCTGGCCTTGGACACTTCCAGGGATCCAGGGACAGCCACAGCTTCTCTGGGCACCCTGTGCCAGGGCCTCCCCACCCTCCCAGGGAACAATTTCTCCTGTATGTCCAACCTCAATTTCCCCTCTTTTAGTTTGAATCCAGTCATTCCCCCTTGTCCTGTCACTATCTACCCATATAAAATTCCTCTTCCTCCTTCCTGTAAGCCCCATGAGGCCTTTTTTTGGATACTCTAAAATAAAGGGATTCATGAGCAAAATAAAATTCCTCCAGCATGCCAAGGACAAAGCCACGTGTTCTGCTACTGAAGTGACACCAGCAGCTCCTGCCAGCGAGAGGCAAGGTCACAGCCCAACAATGGGAAGGAAGAGTGAGCCCTGCAGCCTTACAGGCCTCAGGTCCTTCCCCCTGCACCTGAAGGCTCACTGGGGTGCAATTAAGGCACAAAACCCCATTAATTACCTAGCACACCACCTTGTTTCTTTTTATTCCTCCGCCTCCTCTTGCGGGTGGGTTTCAGCCATGGACTGTCCGTCTTCCCTTTCCTCTTCAGCAGCTTCTTCTTGACACTGGACTCGGAGCTCTGAAGGACCAGAGAGGCCACGTGCACGTCAGGCATGGTGGCACCAGGGTCCCTTTGTGGAACAGCCCTCACCAAGCTCAGGCTGTGTGAGAAGGACCAGGGGTTTGAAACCAAGGGGTGCTAAGATGCCTTTATAGCACTGAAAAGGAAACTCAGGCACACGTGTGGGTGGATTTCCTGTCAGTTCAGCAGGGCAGGCTGCACTTTCTCTTCCATGGAGGCCCTCACACCACACTCATGAGCAGCACTGCAAGTGGGCAGGCACACGCACATTTCCAGCTTCTCCCCAAAAAGTAATTGTAGAATCACAGAATATCCTGAGCTGGAAGGGACCCACAAAGATCACCAAGTCCAACTCCTGGTCCTGCACAAACACCACCCCGTGCCTCAAGAGTGTTGTCCCAAAGCTTCTTGAACTCTGGCAGTGGGGTTTTCAAACTAAAATGTTCATATTTCTCCACAAAAACCCCGTTTTGCACTTGAGGAGCCACCTGGGAGGGCTGGGGTGGACCCAGGGGAACTGAACTCCACAGCAGCAGAGCAGCCCCCTCCCTGAGCCAGGCACAGGGCAGCACAGACCAATCATGCAGCAAATATTCAGCCACATGTATGAATCTCAACAGACTTTGGGGTTTGGTTTAAAAAAATTCAGTTGTGTGAGGTGGGGTTTCAAAGTCAACAGCAGAACAGGAATCAGGCACCCCAACCCTGCCAAGGTTTAACGCATCAATCATAAAACTCGTGTTCAGCCTGAAACTGTCGGCTCCTGATGCTGATCCAGCTGCCAGCAAAGCCTTGGAAAAACCTCCTGGTACCACTACCAGCAGCTGGATCAGGCCCTACCTCCACTGGCAGCTGTGCCAGGCCCTGCTCTCCCCCTGAGGGAACACGTGGAGCTGAGCCCTGGCTCTCTGGGGTGCCTGTGCCGCCCCAAAATCCCTGAGCGTGGGCTCAGCACGTGGTTCAACCCCAACTGCATCACTCTGCTCATGGGGGAGAGGTCTGTGTGTGAGCCAGTCCTGTTTGGGAGCTGAGTGACCCAGCAGAGCTCAAACCCCATCGAGGATGTGAGATCCCACCTGGGAGTTGGGATGCAAGTCCCAGCCCTTGGTGTGGGCTCACACCACAGACTGGCCTCAGCTACCCAAAAAAGGGATAGGCTGCACAGCCCCTGCTCCTCTCCGGCTCCTGGGGTGTCAGAGCATGGGGAGCAAGACCCTAAAGAACTCCAGTGATTCACTTGATGTGTTTTGTGTGTATGATTCTACCTTCAGCTCAAAACATCAAGAAAATGAAGCCAAGAATTTTCTCAAGGTGACTGAAGAGTTGGGGTGCCTTAAACTTGAGAGGCTGTGGAAAAGGAGCACAGTTTTTAAGGAAAAGGGAGGTTGGGGGAGAGAGACAATTAATGAACAATTTAAATAAAAAACCCATCAGGTTCTCTTCACCAACCATCTAAAAATAAAAAGTAGAAATCCCCAGCAGCTGCTGACAGGCTTGACCTGGTGCTGTACAACCAAGGTCCCAGGGAGAGTGTCTGTAGGTCTGTCTGTCTGTCTGTGGGCTATTTGTCTCCCTGGTAAGAGCTGCTCATCAGGAACAGTGAATTTAGGCTGGGCCAACGGGTTTGGGAACAACCCCACCTCAGCAGAACTTCAGGTTGGTAAGGAAGCTTTGAACTTGCCCAACTGTTCGTCTGAGGAACTCAAGCACCCTTAAACACCTCTGCTAACATTCAAATGATTAAAAGCAGTCAACACCTTGTTGAAAACAACAAAAGCCCATTAGTTAGCATCAGAAAGCAATTAATTGTGCCACGGATCAGGGTTAAGCACCTTGTGGAAAACAATACTCCGTGTGTGGGTGGTTTCAGAGAATGAGTTCTGTCAAGGAGACCTGAAACTGCAGCGCTTTGCCTTTGCTCTCTCTCTCTCTCTCTCTCTGGCAGCGGTGCAAAGGGGAAAAATTATTATCAATAGGCCACAAAACACATTTAGCAGCCCAGCTTACCAAGTCAGACTCGTCTCCATCCTCCTCCTCCTCCCCAGATTCTACAGACTCTTGTTCCTCCTCAGACTCGCCATCATCGATCTGCAGCCACCATTTGCCCGAGAACAGAAGGAGTCAGTCGGGTCGGGTTTCCCAAAACAGAGCATCCTCCATCATCCTGTTGAGCCCCACACCCACCAGAGCATCCCCCCAGCCCCCAGGCTCAGCCTGCACATGCACAAACACGGCAGAAGCTCCAAGGCTGCACCTCAGTGTGTTCCAATCATGTCAAGGAAAATGCATGGCGATGGTAGAGGGAGGGAAAAACAAAGATTCTACTCCAGAACAAACTTTTCCAACCAAATTTCAACTTCCTTGATAATCCCAAACCAGCCTCATGTCTGTACTATGTATCAAAATTTGGGAAAAAAAAAGCAACTAAATTATTTTAGTGCTTTCCCAAGCAAGATTGGGAAGATGTCTCCTACTGGTTTAGGGAATCCCAGAACTATACATGGTGGGGGTTCTGCAGAGTGGATCACAGACCTGTGTAGGGCTGGAACTGGGGGGGGGAGGTGGGGAGACCCTCACAGGTGCAATGGGAAGCAGGAAATGGTCACCAAAGAGCCCCTCTACCATTGCTCCTTCTGTTGTCTTGCAGGGGAAAAAAATCTAGAAATTGCTTCAACCCATGCCCCTCCTATCCCTGATATCCCAGCAGTGTCCCATCCTGCTGCTCAAGGCATGGGAATCACCTTCCTGGCGTTGTCTGCGTCGGACGCGCTGTCCTTGGAGGTCCTGTTGTCATCCCCAGGGAACACGGCCACCTGATCTGCTCCGTGATCATCCTCCTCTTCCAGCTCATCCGAGTCCTCCTCTTCAGAGTCCACATCTATGCTTTCCCCGTTCACGTGAGGGCTGCCATCCCCCAGCTCCTTGTCACTCTGGAGGTCGCCCAAGCACACATGACACAAAGACAACATCAATTCCTGGGCCAGAGCAGCTGGATCCATCCCAGATCGCCTCTGTGCTGGGAGCTCTAAAGCTGGCTCTGTGTCCCTCCATGTGTCACCTCACCCTGTTGGACCTGGGGACCACAAGGAGTCATTCCAGACTCACATGGTTGCACAGGGCATTAGGGGAGGAGAACCCCATTCAAACATGGAGGGGCAGCTCCACCAGGAGTCAGGAAGGTTTCCAGAGAATGGAAAGGGAATTTCCACACTGGGAATTTCATATCACTCCTCGAAAGCCTAGCACCGCTCTTCTTGAATTCTAAGACCAAAACTTCAGGGCATGGGTTGCAGCAAAAGCAGAATTCAATCAGGAGTGAGTCCATGTCTAAACTTTTATAAGTAACCAAGCGTTTTGCTGTACAGCCTCACGCAGCAACATGAGGCCTTGAGGACCAAAACAAAAAGGGTCATGCTTGAAATCTCTCCAGTTGCCCAGGATTCACAGGACAGAAGGGGAACATTCACTGGAAAAGGTTTGTTTAGGAGCTGGTATCTGAACAGCCACTCTGAAATTGTCATTCCCAAAGCAGCAAAGCTGCACAAAGCAGCACATCCCTGCACCTCCAGGTGGGTTTGGTGTCCAAAAAAAGGGACATGTAAGTGACAACAAAAATATCCAGTGGGCTCAGTGCTGCCCTTACCTTGGCACCCACAGAGGAATGAGTTATGCTCTTAAACATCTCAATCATTGTTCTCTGTTTTAACACTTTGGTCTTTTTCTTGGGAACCAGGCTATAGGTTCCCATTCTCCGTTTTTTCTTCCGAGATACTGCAGCAGCTGGAAAAGAGAAGCAGAAGGAACCCAAAGTTTGCTCAGGAATGAAAAGAAGGGATAGAGAGTAGGAGCTGTACTGGAGAGGGACTTTGGACAAAGGCCTGGAGTGACAGGACACAAGGAATGGCTTCACACTGAAAAAGAGTAGGTTTAGATGGGATATTGGGAAGGAATTGTTCCCTGGGAGGGGGGGGAGGCCCTGGCACAGGGTGCCCAGAGAAGCTGTGGCTGCCCCTGGATCCCTGGAAGTGTCCAAGGCCAGGCTGGACAGGGCTTGGAGCAGCCTGGGACAGTGGGAGGTGTCCCTGCCCACGGCAGGGGTGGGATGGGATGATCTCAAAGGTCCCTTCCAACCCAAACCTTCTGTGATTCTATGAAATCACACTTGAGGGCACGACCTGAGGAAACTTCCCACTCCAACCGATTTATTTACAAGTCAAGCAGAAGATGACACACAGGGCTGTGCAGACACACAAACAGCTTCCTGCCAGGGCTGCAAAGCTTCCCGAACTCCGAGTACCCTCTGCACACTCCTCCTGGCCCCTCCATCACCACACAAATCCCTAAATTATCCTGCATTTGCCAGTGCTGCTGATGTTGTAGGAGGCTGAATGGAATCCAATTCCTCAAATTCAAACTGCAAGGCCAACAATAGCGACTGACAATGGAAGCAATCTGACAATAACTGAAGAACACACAGGGAAAAGGCACCTTACATAAAGAGCATTTTGCCATTTAACCCCATTTCACACCTACTGTGGAAGTCTGTTTGATTCCTTTCACTCTTTAGATTGGGTCTTAATTTGTTAAGTTTCCCTCTTGGCCTTCTAATCAAAGCAGACATCACAGCTCCCTGCCTGCTGCTGTCTTCGGTGAACGCACAGCAGAAGGATGCTTGGTGCAGGCTCTTTTAGGAACAGCCAGCTTCAGCACCACTGGTATTGTTTGCACTTGCACGGCCTCTTCCTTGAAAGCATTTCTTCATCTTCCATGATAATGAAATTTCACCAAAATTTATGAAGAGACCTCTAAAAAAAATTCTGCGCACCCGATTGATTTTATTTATAAGGCTGTAATTCTTGCTAAGCAGCTGTGGTGATATTCAAAGCCCCTCAGAATTGACAGAAACCTCTTCAGAATATCCCAGAGGAAAAAGGGATCAAAGTGTCCCCTCTAAGGAAAGGGTTTAGCAGAGGCACGAGAGGAGCCTGGCAGAGCACACCTGGGGGGACCCTGCATCCCAGGACACGGTGGGGCAACAAGGACTGCGTGGGAAGTGCTCCCTTCACTTGGGAGGGGACTTGAGCAGGGAACTGCAGGAATGTCCCCGGTCCAGCACCCAGAGGGGAGCAGCAGAAGCCTGGGGACACAATTTCTCAGATGAGACAACTCTGCCAGACAAGGGCTGTGGCAGCACAGCAGCAGGGAGGGGAACCCTGGAGGAGACTGAGTGGCAAAAAGGTCCTAACAGAGGTTTTGGTCCTTGCTAACCTCATCTCCCACTCAGCCCCACACACAGGTTTGGAAGGTGGGTGCTGCTGAGGATTGCAACATCCCAAGCCTTCCCTTTTTACCTGTCTGCGACTTGGTGGTGGCCACATAGCTCTGGTTCTGAGGTAGTGACTGGTGAAGGCCCGGGAGAGAGGGCAACGACAACGGCTTCACGAAGTCCAGCATGTTCTCAAACTCCTTCTCCTTGGATTCTTTCTGATCTCTGCTGTCTCTCCCATCTTTGGGGTCTTTACTTGCATGCTGGAAAACAAAAGGCAGTTTAATTGAGTTTCTGCATTGAATAAGTAAATTTTAAAAAATTAGGAAATTAATTTCAATTCCTTTCTCTCGACCATAATCACTTTCATCTGAAGGCAGGACCACACATTCCCAGCAGAAGCACACAGCCCCTCCTCCAGCACGTCAGGGGGCTTTGCCTAAACACTGCCAGCCTGGCTGAGGTGAGTCCCTCACTGGCTGAAGGCTGTGCAGGTGGCAGGTGACCCTGCAGAGGTAACGACAAGGAGCAGACCCTGTTCACACAGCTTTGGGTGGCCCTGGAAGAGAGGAAACAACGCAACCAACACACCTGGAATATGCCCCGAGCGTGGCTGTCACACCAAGCAAGCTCAGAACACTCCTGCAGAGCTGTTTTGGAGGAGCAGGCAGCAAAGGAAAGGGATCTTTCCTTCTGGACAGCATTTGGCACCATCGAGCCTCAGCAAAGGCTCCCCCCTCTAGCCCAGCACGCGACAAACACAGGCAAAGAAGCTCTTTGTGTGACACTGCAGGTGCATCTACAGACACCTGTCCAAGATGCCCTTAAACCACGTATTCTCACTCCAGCTGTTGTTATTCCAAGCCCCAGGCAGGCTCCAAGCTCCTACTGCAAACCAAGGGAATTCTGTAGCTGCTCCTGCAGCCCCTCCCAGGTACCACAGCCGCTCACATCTGCTCTGATCTGAGCTTGTACTCAATACAAAGCCTCATCCTGCACCTCTGGTTATGAAAGAAAGGTTCCTACAACTCCACAGAGAATCATTTAGGCTGGACAAGACCTTTAAGGTCACCAAGTCCAACCATTAACCCAGCAGTGCCAAGTCCACCTCTAAACCATGTCCCTGAGTGCCATTTCTCAGCTTTTTGATGTTACTTCAATGTTTTCTCCTCTAATTTAGGAAACAATCCCCTTCCTGAGTGTCTAACTCCATTTTATGTACCCTAAAAGCCTCAGACAGAGAGGTCCAGACTGTATTTGTGCTTCCCTTTTCCATCTGTGCTTATTCTTTAAACAGCCATGGCTTGGTTTAAGGGTGCTTTTATTCCTGTGCCTTTTGTGGCAAGCGTGGCAAAGGGAAGTCAAGGTCAGGGCAAGGCCCCTCAGTCCAGCTCAGTGAAACATTTTCCTGTCACAGCCCAGCAAGGAGGCACCTGGTGAGCAAAGGAAACACATGAAACAAAGTCACTGCTTGTCCTTCTGTCCCACAGTGTCAACAGCCAGTGGGGTAAAAGCTGCCTCTGCTGTGACATTTTACACTGGATTTGCCCTCTGATTTATCCCACTGCATCCAGCTGTACAGGAGGCAGGTTGGGCAGAGCTGCTCCAGCAAAACAGGAGCACAGGCAGCAGAACACAAGGAAAGGTTGGGAGAATTGGGATTGTTCAGCCTGGAAAAGAGAAGGCTCTGGGGAGACCTCATTGTGGCCTTCCAGTACCTGAAGGAGCCACAAGAAAGACAGAGACTCTTTACAAGGGCACAGAGTGACAAGACAAGGGGGAATGGCTTCACACTGAAAAGAGTGGGGTTAGATGGGATATTGGGAAGGAATTGTTCCCTGGGAGGGTGGGGAGGCCCTGGCACAGGGTGCCCAGAGAAGCTGTGGCTGCCCCTGGATCCCTGGCAGTGCCCAAGGCCAGGCTGGACGGGGCTTGGAGCAGCCTGGGACAGTGGGAGGTGTCCCTGCCCATGGCAGGGGGGGCACTGGATGAGCCTTAAGGTCCCTTCCAGCCCAAACCATTCCATGATTCTAAGGTTTAAGTGCTGCTCCACTTGCAGGAGAACTCTTCTTATGGGACTTGTGAAGCAAGAGCTGAAAAACCCAAACAGAAAGAGGAATCCAGGCGAAAGCAAGGCCGGAATAAAAAGCAGGAAGCAATAAAAGCACTCGGGTTCAGACAGGCACCCTCAGCCACTGCTCTCAAGCAATGTGACCTTGGGAACAAACGGGGAAGAGGCTGATTCCCCTAATTAGGCTGTGCCACGTGTGTGGTGCTGGCAGAGCCAGGCCCAGCAAAGCTCTAATGATAATCAGAAATGACCCACAGCAAAAGGCCATCAAAGTGCCAATGATTCCTGCATCAAGCCCATAACTTATGGCTCAATTGCCACAGCTTTTCTAAAAAGGGCAGCAAGTCTTGGATTAACGATTTCAAAGACGACAAATCCACCATAGCCTTTGATATGTTGTTCCAATGCGTAATTGCTCTCACTGTCAAATAATTAAGTGCATTATGCTTTTGCAACTAAATTAAAAAGCCCTGTCTCATCAGAACCTCTCAATCCCAGGAGATACTTACGGACTATGACCAACTTCTTTTTTTTTTTAAAAACTTTCTCTTCAATAATTTTAAAGGAATGAGTGAATTAAGTGCCCACAGGATCATTTTCTGGACTTTGGATCACTCCTGAGTCTGCTCCCAGTTGTTCTACCCCTTAAAAAATGCACGTCAGGAGTGCAGGGCACAGTATGCCAAGAACAGTCTCAACAATACTATTTATACCTCTTAAAAGTCCTGAGTTTATAGATCTAAAGGTTAACAGTAACTCGGGGCTACAAAATTATTCTGAGAATTCCCAAGTCCCCTGAAATATCCAATGCTTTCCATTTCTAACTTAAAATTAGAAAAATGAGCTTGGGACAGGCAGATCTGACACAAGCATAAACAAGGGCTGCACTTTGTGTCCTTTAAGTGCAGGTTTTTGCAACTGGTCTCTGATAAAAGGTGCTGTTACTCCAAAAACATGAGGAGTTTACATTCAGGCCATGCATGGCTGTTTGGAAGAATATAATCCAATTTTTAAACTAAAAAGTAGTATGCTGTTAACTTGGGGTTTTTCTCTCCCTCTGTAATTACAACATGGAAATAAATTTAAAATCTTCTGCTTGACAACTGCTAAATGTGACTTTTTCACTGCAGTTCTGCTAAAAGTTTTTTTAAAACAAATTAAGTCTCGTGAGATAAAGATTTACTTGGAGGCATATGCAGCAATGGTAAAGAACAAGAATTCCCAGAAAGAGGTGAAGAGATCTCTCATGTGTGTGTGTATATATATATATATATATATATACACATTAAAAAATGTTACATCTAAGGATTGGAATAAAAAGGACCAGCACTAATTTTAAGCACCCATAGTCAGTTCTCTCACCACTTTTCCTGGTTCTCAGCTACATAAAACAGTTAAATCTTTGCTGTTCTCATTAAACAGGTTTTTATCCACAGCTCGAGAGAAGTACTGAGAGCAGAATCCCATGCAAAGGAAACTCCAGGGTGCAGTTTGAGCTCCCTGTGGTCACATATTGTCCTAACCCCCACACGTGTGGGCCACTGGAGGCCAAGAAAGGACTGCAAATGAGAAAGAAAAAGAAACTGCAACACCAACATCTTCATTTCTTGCAGCTTCTCATGTGGTATCAGCTCATCCTCTGCAAAAGTCTGTAAAGTCACAATTTCATGTTGGGAATGGTGAAGAAGGTGGGCAGATATTCCAACATTTCCAGCAATGCTTATGCCTGGAAACAGCAAAAATGGGAGCACCACTATGTCCAACCCCATTGTGAGAAACACAGCCAAGAAATCTGCTTAGACTGGGGCAAGAGCACAATATTTGATGTGTTTTCAAAAATTAAACTCAGGTGCTGTTTACATTTTCATGGGGTCGACCACATTTCTATTATTGGCACAGAAGTTCCCAATAGTAGCAGGGAGAAGTTATTAAAAATGGCAAAAGATAGAATATCCTCAGTTGGTTTGGGTTTTTTTCCTGAAAGCAAAACTACAGAACAAACCAACCTCGGTCATGAACCCCTGTGCTGGCTCCACAAACCCCACATGGCATTTTTCCCACTGCCCACCATTTAAAGGGTTTTTCCATCACCAGAACCAGCAGGCTGTGAGACAAACTTGGTGGAAGGACACAGGCACAGGTCCTGCCTGGCAGCAGGACAGCTCTAAGAGCTCTGCAGAAGGGCTCTTGATGCCTGAAACCACCTCAGGCTTAGATTAAACGTTCCCTTATTTCTCTTCTTCGCAGGACTTTCATCTCCAGCACAGAACGAGCTGCAAACCTGAGCTAACTGGGCAGGAGGAGTGAGCTGACCAGCACTGCCACTGGGAACAGGGCAGCTGCCGGGGAGCAGCTCTGCCTCTCCATCCACCAGGCACAGGGTCAGGAGATTTGTACCAAGGCGCTGCCTTTGAAGAGCACAAAGCAGCAGCTCCCAGGGGGATCTGCCTCTAACAACTGGTGAGTGGTGGTTAAGCAAGAAATATCAGTCTGCTATAAAAAATTGATCACAAGCAGATAATAGTGCCTGTAGGAGCTGTAGTGGTGCTGCTCTGCCTTGTCTCTGCTGCTGCAGGATTGTGCTTTTCACTGCTGAATTTCAGGAGCCTGATCAAGCCTTAGCTTGGAGCAACAAACCTGCAAGGCTTTGGTCTTAGTCTGGATCAGACCAGCTGCGAGGCTGATCCACCTTTCATCTGCTGATTAACACGTGCCCATTAGAGGGGAGATTCCATTGAGACTTGATTGCAATTGCACTGATTTGAGTGCAGTCACATATCTACATAAAAACATGATTTAGGCAGCCAGGTAGACTGAGCTACATCAGTGTAGATGTTCCCCCAGATCCTGCATTCAATGTGTTTCTGAAGCAGAGCACTCAGGGGTGTGGATCTCATCCCTGTCCCCTCCTGGCCCAAGCAGCTCCAAGGGAAGGGAGTGTCACACATTGGTCAAAATGAAACAGGGGAGCCCAAGCCAGATGTGACACCAGGGCTCCTGACAGAAACAAACCCCTCTGCTGGGGCCAGGGCCGTTATTTCTGTGGGCTGTGGTCAGAGCTGGGGCAGCACCTCCAGCCAGCACGGCCACCTCAGCAGCACCAGCACAACCAGTTAAATATCAAATTAGATGTACTGCACAACAGCCCTCATTCTCACTTCCCTCTGCAGCAACCCCTCTGTATAAGAAGCCCAATGGCAACCTTGTCACTCCTGAAGGAGATTTCCCATCAGGGAAGATGGGGAAGGGTCTGGAGGGGCCCACGAGGAGCAGCTGAGGGCACTGGGATTGTTCAGCTGGGGCAGACTGAGGGCAGAGCTCCCCGGGGGCTGCAGCTCCTCCCGAGGGCAGCTCCGATCTCTGCTCCCTGGGACAGGCAGAGCACCCAGGGAACGGCTGGAGCTGGGCCAGGGCAGGCTCAGGCTGGAGAGCAGGGAAAGGCTCTTCCCCCAGAGGGTGCTGGGCACTGCCCAGGCTCCCCAGGGAATGGGCACGGCCCCGAGGCTGCCAGAGCTCCAGGAGCGTTTGGGCAGCGCTGCCAGGGATGCCCAGGGTGGGGCTGTTGGGGGGTCTGTGCAGGGCCAGGAGTTGCACTGGGTGATCCTGGTGGGTCCCATCCAGCTCAGGATATTCTGTGATTCCATATTTAACTCTGCCCAAGCTCACACACACGGACTTCACACTTCCAGTCCAGTGGAGCACACACGGATTCCCCTCCGGAGAGGGTCCTGGATGCACCCTCTAAGTCCTCCCCAAGGACACAACATCCCCATTATCATCACCCCCATTAGGCCCTGCCCTTTCGCTTTATGTTTCCTGCACATGGGAGGGTCAGAGCTTGCTGAGCAATCCCAGACCCCTGCAATCCCCCGGCTGCCACTTGCCTGGCCCTGAGAGATGGACACAGGCTGTTCTTAGGCCAGGGGTTTCTGCAGAGCAGCCCCAGCCCAGGTGAGCACAGCAGCACCCGTGTGCACACATGAAGGCAGTTTAAAAGCTCTGAGATCAGGAATTTAAAGGAATAGTTTGATGAATATCGATGGCAAGACCAACATAAGCAAAGCATCTCCTGCTCCAAGCTCTTCCTCCCAGCCCACATGGTCTCCCCCAGTTAACCTGGTACCCGGCATTTTGGGGACACATTGTGAATCAGGCCAAAACACTCATTTAAAGGAATTTTGCACTATTTCCTGACCCAGTCCTCTGCACAGCATAAAAAAAATACCACCAGAGACACACACACTCCGAACTCCAGCCTTGTGGTCACCAAGGAGAGGGAATACAACCTGGGATTCCCAATTCAGACACCTGCACCTCCCGTCTCCAAAGGTAACTCTGGGATGCTCTCACTACCTTTATCATCCTTTATCCCTTATGTTTTCCCAATGTTAAGCTCAGAAATGGTGGTTTCCAAGCAGGAGGGGCCTCCTCCAAGCACAGGACACACATGCAGACATACACTTGCCTTTCAGTCTGTGGCCTGGCCCTGGAAACTTTTGGGTTAACAGGGCTGTAAAACGGATTAGGAGTGAAAGATTCCTCCAAGAGGTGCAATGCTTGTGTGACTGCTCTATGCAGAAGGGGAGCAGAAATGATGCTGTCAACAACTCTGCTGAGGTCTCTGTTCAAAAACCACCTTAACATGCGACAACATCAATTAAAATTGTCACCTGTTTCAGATTCAGCTTCGATCCCAATTCAGGAAGCAACTCCTAAACAGAGAAAAAGCTTGTTAAATTGGTGAGAAAATTCCCTTCTTCCTTTCAGACACCAATTCACATGTGCAGGAAAAGGCTACCAAGGTCCCCTGACAGCTATTGGATTACAGAAAACAATTTTTTGGCCCCAGTGGGTTTCTGCAGGAGCCAGGGGGAACAAATGTTCACACTTTGCAGGCAGTGAAATACCTTCCTCCCCTCCTCCTCCCCGGCAGAACAGTTCTGCAAGAACAGTTTCATCAAGAACAAAACAACGCTCTAAAAAACATTAGCCAAGCAAACTTCTTCTGTAATATCAGCTTCTGGGTGATTTCCACAACTTATTTCCTGGGATACAGCACCTCATTTCATGGCAGTTTTGAAGGGGAAAGGTGTGAAGGCTGGTGCAGGAAAAGCTCCTGAGCTGCTGGGCTGAGGAGCCTCCTCTAAGCAGCTCAACAAAGAAATAATCGGCACAGAAAAATGACAACTAGCAAGGGCTCTGCTGCTCCAAAGAAAAGAGCATGTAAATTCCAGAGACAATGGAGAAAAATGAGGTAGTAATTATCAGGAAGGCTGAACACAACAGATGTTTTATTGTCTTGCAGAACTGAGATCAAATCTTGGGTTCCCATTCAGCTGCAGAGGCTAGAGCAGAGAACATGGGAACAGCCTCTTCTCACCACCCTTCCTGGGAATGTTGCTCCTCTCCCTATTTTAAGTCCAAGGCAAATGGCCAGAGGAGCTGAGGACAGGCTACGTACTTTCTAGAACAGCCCAACAAGTGCAGGCTTTGGGTTTTTGAAGCTGCTTTTGCCGTGTGAGCAAATAAAGACCAGCAGCACCATCCCAGCGAGCCACGGCCCAGCGCTCTCAGAGCTCCCGAACACCACACGCCACTTCCCAGAGACAAACCTTGAAGCCCAAGGGGCTGAATATAAATATTCTTCTGATGTATCATAAAATATGAATGAGGAAAACACTCCCTCCTAACCTAGCAGTCGCCTCTTAGGAGGGAATTGCCTCTTTCAATTGCTCGGCCCCACGGGATCTCTGTGTGTTAAATTCCACAAGGGTCTGAGGGTTTGCCCGGCTTAATTCCAGTGCACAACTGGGGGCTAGAGGCAGTTTGGGCTGCAAAGCCTTCCCTGGGTGAGAGATATCCTGAGGGGAGATTCATGGCAGCTGAGCTTCCTTGTTGCCAGCCAGGAAGCACAGCCAGGGTGAGAGTAGGGAATTCAAACACAGGGGAAGGCAGAGGGGAAATGAGTGGTGGGGGAGGCTGGCTGGGAATCCCGGCAGGCAGGGGTGGTTCTGCCCCTCTCCCGAGCCTGGTGCCCACAGAGTGGTGATCCTGCTGTGCTCTTTGGACTCCCAGCTGCTTCCAGAGGCCCAGGTGGTGCCACAGCCAAGGGACCTTTCCCCATCTGGGGCTGGCGAGGTGCCACCCCTCTCTTTTCCCTTTTTTCTCTCTCTTTCCCTACTCCAGACCACAGGGACTCACAGCTTTGAGCCCTTCTTACCACACCACTGCTGTGCTGTGCTGTGGGGGACATCTGAGGGCCACTTTGGATCTGCTGGATCACAGCAGCAGTGCATCCCACAGATCCTGACAAGGCTGCAGCAGCTTCCATGCACTTCTGGGAATGACTCCCATAGCCAATCCTTCCCTTGACCCAAAGGTCAGTCTCCCTCCACCCTCAGACACAGCATAACGAGAGGATCCAGCTCACTGGAGTCCTATAAAGCAGCACAGGAATGAAAACCAACTGCTTATAATGGAAATCTGCCTGTTGCAGGATCTATTCCCTACCTCTGGCAAAGAACCAAAAAATAACCAAACTTGTCCCATGACAAAGCAAGGCCCGTTTCTGTCCTCCCCTCCATGACATGAATGCACCAAATGACATCTCCTTACGCCTCCTAAAAAAAGCAGGGCTCTGCTGTATTGAGTGATGGTAAATCCACCCCTAAGGATTCCGGAGAGAACCTTTCCCAACAACATGGAGAGAAATCATCATCTGGTTTAGCCCTATGATGATTCCTACAGCAATGCAATCAAGCTGCCTAACAGATCAGCTCCTTGACAGCTTCCAAGCTTAGGAGGAGCCTCAAGTTTACATGCCATGCTTAATTTCCTTTGGGCCGACCTTAGAAGAAATCTAATTTGTTTCACAAGCAGCTCTCGATGTCAGCAGAGGCTGATGAGCAATAGAGCCGTAAGAGAAAGGCCATTTAGTGTCTCACATAGATCTGTTGGAGGGGCAATTGATCAATTATATATTTAGAAACATGCTGGGGACAGGATCTGGTGGTGGCCATGTGACCATCTAGTTTAACATCTCTGTCTGTAGGAAGAGAAAAAATTAAAATAAATACATATATATAAAAAACCCCAAAAACAATCCACTCAGCGGGCAAGCTCTGAATGCCACGTGTTGCCATGCAGCCAGGTACCCCTCACACCCCCAGAGGAAGCCAAGAGCAAGCCCAGCAGCAGCACTCTGTGCTGGGCAGGTACATTACCAGGCTGGGGGTGGGTTTAGGCATTGTCTTCCGTGCTCGGTGGACCTTGACTTCAGCGTTAGCAGCAGGGCCTTTTTTAGCATCCATGTCCTTACTGCCCTCCCCGAGCTTGCTTGGCATCGTGGCTTGGAGCTGGGCAAAGGACCCCACAGTCCTGCCTTTGCCTGCTCCTCCAGGCAGGGTTTTTGCAGCGTGGCCAGTGAGAGAAGCAAAGCTGGTAGTCCTTAGAGGCTGCTCCTGTGCCATCTGCTTGGTTAGGATATATCCATTGCTCCCTGTGACTGAAGTCTGTGTGAAGTCATTTGCTTTCAGGTGGTTTTGCTTCCCAGGCTCGCCGTCCCGCTCCGAAATGCCGTTTTCTGCTATCCTATTTAATTTAGTAGTAGAGTCCTGCTGGCTCACTTTCGTGTTGTCCTGAGTGTTTTTCGCTGGGTTTGGGTGGCCCCCACCCTCGCTGTGCTCACAGGAACCGTTGGTTTCACCGTCTACTGCCATTTTTGGTTCCCCCACTTGCTTTTCCGTAGCGCTTTCATCTGCAGCCATGGCATTAAACCCTGGAGGGAGAGGGAGGAGAGGGAGGAAGAGAGGAGAAAAGGGTCACAAGTGGTATTGAAACTACCAGGAGAAGGTACAGCTACTCACAGTGTAAGAGCAGCCCTCTCCTCCAGCACCCTGCCTGATGGAGATCACAGAATCCCAGAATATCCAGGGTTGGGAAAGACCTCCAAGATCATCCAACCATGGATCAACCACCACCACATCCACTAAAGCACAGCACTGAGTGTCAGGTTGCTCCCTCATCCACCCGCCCAGCCCTCCTGGATCCTCACACGGTGACATTTGGGGTGGGTGACCCAGGTGACAGCAGTGCACTCACTCCCACTTGCCATTTATTCCCAACAACGGATTTTCCAAGGTAAATATTATCTCTGGCTTTTCCAATAACTGCACTTATTGGACCATATGTCAACAGCTCGCCTGGCAAACAAAACTCTGCCCCATCTTGCATCCGGATCTCTGGCAAAGCCCTTCCCAGAGCCAGACTGACACGGAAAAGCTTTGCTGGTAGGGCTGTCCCAGTGAGCTTTTATGGCACAGACACAGCCCCGCAGCCAAATGTCCACAAAGGGCTCTGCTGCTACAGGGAACATCACAAGGAATAACCCCCTGGCTATCCCAGCTCTCCTGGGAAGGTTGTTCAGTGGGAATTGGCTCTTTCAGCACGACAAAGCACGACAGGAACAGGGTTCATGGTGTCATTTCAGAGGTAATAGCAGGAGTAAACACAGGAGTGAAGCGTGGTAAATGCATTTCTAGACTAAAATAATTCTATGATTCAAATGCAGCAAGGCTTTTACAGCCTGACAAAGCTCATGCACAACAATGCCCATGTAAAACATTCCTTTTCCTTCCTTCCGAACACTTCCCTGCTCCTCCATCAACGACTTTGTCCCATCAAAGATTTCACATCCAAGCTGAAAAAAATCTGACTACGAATGTCATGTACTGGCAGGAAAGTTTGTGACATGACAAACCAGCAGCTCCCCAGGCAACCAGGAGTGATAACAATTCACTGGCACGCTCAGTGCAATGATTACATCAACCTGCTGTTAGGGATTCCTTGGCTTGTTTTCCTTCCAGAGACCAGACAGTTATGAAAAGCAACACAAGAAGTACAGGGAGAGCTCTGTCAGAGCAGGGGGGATTGATTCAATCCAGCTTCCATCAAAGCAATTTTCACCTACAGGATCCAAAGAGCCTGGAGTCACACTGGAGGAACAGCCAGACCACTGGGTATCAGCACCTCATTGCACACTGCCCTTGAAGCACAAACAGGTGAGGAAAACATTATGAATCTCAGAATCAAGGTTGGAAAAGACCTCCAAGACCATCGAGTCCAACCTGTGACCAACCCCCACCTTGTCACCCAGCCCAGAGCACTGAGTGCCACATCCAGGGGTTCCTTGGACACTTCCAGGGATGGGGACTCCAAACCTCCCTGGGCAGCCCCTTCCAGTGAAGAAATTCCTCCTGGTGTCCAACCTGAGCCTCCCCTGGCCCAGCCTGAGGCCGTTCCCTCTCCTCCTGTCCCTGTTCCCTGGGAGCAGAGCCCGACCCTCCCCAGGTGCCCCCTCCTGTCAGGGAGTTGTGCAGAGCCACAAGGTCCCCCCTGAGCCTCCTTTTCTCCAGGCTGAGCCCCTTTCCCAGCTCCCTCAGCTGCTGCTCATAGGACTCACAAATGTCTCTTCTGACCTGGCAAAAACCTGGTGCCAGGCTAAAGCATGAAGGACCACCAGGATCCTGGGATGCCAAGTCCAGTGTGCCTGGGCTGACTGTGCAAAGCCGAGCTCCAAGCACAGGCAGCTCCCTGCAAGGGTCAGCAGGGAGGAGACCCAGCACTGCACCAGAACCAGCTCACCAGAACAGCTCTTCCCAAAACCCACCCAAATTCTCTTTCCATTTCCACTGGGAAAAGAAATCTCTCCCCCTTTTTCTACCCTTTTTAAATGCATTTGTTTAGTCCATCTTAATTATGGAATCACAGAATATCCTGAGCTGAAGGGACCCACAGGGACCATCCAGTCCAGCCCCTGGCCCTGCACAGACACCCCAACAGCCCCACCCTGGGCATCCCTGGCAGCGCTGCCCAAACGCTCCTGGAGCTCTGGCAGCCTCGGGGCCGTGCCCATTCCCTGGGGAGCCTGGGCAGTGCCCAGCACCCTCTGGGGGAAGAACCTTTCCCTGATATCTGGTATCTCCTTCCCATTGGGTTGAGCTGAAAGACTTGGGTACAACTTCCCCCCAAACAGCACTGGCAGCTCTAGATTCTAAAAGTGATCTCAAACAACCTTATTATTCCCTAACTTCCTGGGTTTTGGTGCCCATCTGAGATTTAAAGACATTTCCAGCAAACTAAAAGCCTTCTTAGGCCTGGTCAGTACACACGGAGCATCCAATGGACACATGGACACATGGTCAGTGCTGAATGCACACCAGGCTCTGCCCAGGGGGGTCTCAAAGACCTGCTGCAGCATTCAACCCCTCCACCCTCATCCTGCCCATCAATTAAGAGGGGGACAGTCCCACTGATGCTCTGATTTCCAGCTGAAAGCCACAGATGTTGGCACAAAGTATCTTTCCAGAGGTATCTGGAAAGTCTCTCCAAACCCTGAGTGGTCACTCTTCCCTGGAGATCAGCTCTGGCCATTTTTCCTGATGTGACACCTGCACTAAGAGATCCACCCCCCTAATCCCAGGCAGCCCAGCCTGGGATTGCCTCCCACATGGACTCTGCTGGCTCACAGCCTCCAGAGAGAGCTCCAAAACATCCAAAAATCGCTCACCGGTGCTCCCTGGAGCACACAGAAGCACAAACCCCACCTGCAGGAGCAGTGGCTGAGGGTTCTCCAAGCAGGATTCGAAGTTATCACCTCCACCTGCTCCCTCTCACACCAGCCAGACCCCCCTGTGTACAGAAAGAGGCACAAGGGTTTGTTTTTGATAGCAACAACTCTGGGAGAAGGTAACGTGCTCCTTTTTTCACTGTTCTATTTAACTATTTGAAAAGCCGTGGGCAGAGGGAGCCACAACTATGCCTTTATTCTTTCAATTCTCGTTTCTCTTTCTGCACTCAGTGTCTTTAAAAGGCCATTTAAGCAATTATTGCAGCAAAGTCAGTGCCAGGAAAAAAGGAAAAAAAAAAAACCCAACCCAAAACAACAAAAAATAAGCTCTCTAACCACAGCTGGAGGTTTCTAGAGCTCAGCTTTAGGCACCTGGCTGAATGAAGCCTTCAATATTTGTTGATTTAAACACTGTGCTCTCCCACCAGAGCAGTCAAATAACTTCGGTGGCTATGAGATAAACTGAACAAGCAGAGGGCAAGAATTGCTCTACCTGCCATGAAGGCAACCAAAACAACGTGAATTAGAGCACTGCCCTGGGGAAAAAGTAACTGCATTACTCCAGAACGCGTCACGGGCTTCATGAAAAATCCATGAAGCTAAAATTAAAATCACACACATGCACACTTTTATCACTTATTGTGAAATGCAGTCTGACTGTGGAAGTGGCATCAATCCCCTACAAACAGACACCAGCCTTCCAAACCTGTGTGAGCAGAGATTTGATGAAATAGAGAGATGGAATTTCATAGCAGAAGACAAGGACTGAGTAGGAAGGGAAACTGTGTCCCCCTCCAGCCTCCAACAAGTCTGACACACTGCAGGCAGGACCTTCCCTTTATCTGAGGAAAAATCCTCTCCATTCTCCCATTCCCTCTTCTGGCAGCACTAAAATCCATGAATGCTTTGGAATGGCTTTGTTTTCTACACACTGAGCTCCTGCACAGCTCTGGGCTCCTGCAAGAAGCACCACCCCGTCCTCCCAGTTTTGAACACAAATTAAAGAGCTGCCCACGGAGAACCAGTTTATGTCAGGAGGTGCATCACTTAATTTGTGTGGCCAACTCAAGTGAGCTGGTCTGGTTTTCCCAACCAAAACACCTGATCTGGTAAGAGGAAAACAGGAATTGCCATCCCAGGCTTGGCTACAGCTCCACTGGTGCTCCGTGTGCTCCATCCCCGTGTGACAGGACACGTCTGCAGCTCTGACCACGCTCAGCAAGCCTCAGGTTCACCAAGGGCACCTGTACAGCACTGCTGAATAGACAAAACTCAACGTATTTTACACCCTTGCTGAACTCTGGCCCACAGACAGGGATGGGAACACGAACCAGAGCCAGCAGGAGCCTCACAGTGACAATACTGAATTAAACAGCCCACAGAAGCTCTTCAACAGCTCCAGACACCTAAAGAAACACTTCTTCCTGACATGACCTTTATATCCCCTCCTTTTTCATTTCCAAAAAAAAGCTTCACTGAAAACCTGCTAAAATCCTCATTTCAAATACACCTCGTGGCAGTGAGTTCTCCCCTTGAAAACGCTCAGCAGCTTTTCTGCTCCTGTGCTGCAAGTGCAAGGGAATTATAAAACTAAAGTTGGTATTTCTCTAAAACTTTGTGACTTTACAGGTCTCATCCCTTCTAAGTAGGCCAAAATGAGGTTTTCTCCACATTCAGTTTTCTTTCCAACTCGCTCACTGCTCTTTAATCTATAACCATCCTTTCTTTAATTAAAAAGAAATAAAAGGTAGGAAGCTCTAGCCTGCATCCATGAAGTGTAACCTTATTAATTAGAAGCATCCCAGTCTTTTCAAAGCTCATTTAGGCATCCCCAATGCCAGATGCAGCAGGAAAAGCTTCTCCCATGGACCCCAACACTGCCTGAATGCCCATCCAAGCTTGGATTCATTGAAAACCCAGGTAACGTGCCCAGGAGATTCACTGGTGGTGGTTGAAGTCGATACCAAGTTGGCACAAACTTCAGTAAAATCATATTATTTAGGGGCTGGGTACATTTTAGTAACACAAGGAATTTAAGACTCAGCAAGTTGGGCTATTCCATCATCCCTGTGACTCCATGTGGCAAAGAATAGCCAATAATAATTTTAAATCCCTCCTCTGAATTAACAACCCCCTGAGAGCACTGCAGAGCTCCCAGCCCTCCCCAGGCTCAAGCAGAAGGGTCAGGCTCAAGTTTTCTTCTCAGAACATCACAGTCGTTCAAAATAGAATTAAAATTCCCCTGAAGAAAACAGACTCTGATGAAAGTAGGGGAGAAGGTGAGACAGGATGAGACCACCTCATCTAATTTCAGGTGTCTAAAAGGCATCTCAGACTCCAAGGTGTCCCCCTAAGCGACTGCTGCAACCAAGGGAGAAAAACCAACAGCTCAAAACCACAACAGGCTGACTTTAGACAACTTTGGACAAACTAACTCCTGCCTGGACCATGTCTAACCTGCCTGCTACCAAGTCTAAGCAGAAACAAACTGGATTAATTCAGAATTAGAATAATAATTTCCAAAAAAAACCCCTAAATTAGGCAAAATTAAACCCACCTCTGCTCTCCCAGCCCAGACATCCTTTCTCTTTGCTGTCTTTGCCTGCTGGGGCTTCCAGCCCTTTCACCAGAGCCAGACCTGGCTCCAGTCCTGCCCTGGAGCTTGCCAGAGCTGGGTCCAGCCTGCCAAAATTTATCTGTGGGCAGAGGCTGTCTAACAGATGTGTTACTGTCCCCACCAGCCATCCTGGCCACAGGCAGAGGGGACACAATCATCTCTGTGGGGACCCAAGGGGACAAGCACCCACCAGGAACTTCCCATCTGAGGCAGGCCAGGTATCAACCAAAAGTCAGTGTTACCTCGACAATGCTCTGAAAAAAGTAAAGGCTTAAATGTGCTTTTAAAGTTTGGAGTTCACTGCTCAGTGAGACAAAATAAGAAAAATATGCAAATGTTAGGAGCCCTTGTACTCCAGGCCAAACTGCAGCCACCAGGTCTGAGAGAAAGGAGAGTGAAATAGAAAAGAAAGAGAGACAAAAAAATATTCTCCAACCAATGCACTGTTATCTGATCTGGAACTTTTACACATTTTCTGAGTATCTTGGTGCCGAGCACTGGTGGAGGCAAGACACTCTCTGCCCATGGGATTTTCCAGGCATTTCCAGAGCCCCCAGCACAGGGCCCAGGCAGAGCCAAGGGGCTTCAGCTGCTGCAAGAAAAATGTTTAATCAAAGACAGGGCTTAAATGAACTTAGCTTAAATGAACTAAGCAAAGAAGAGCTTAAAGGAAAAGCTCAGGATTTGGGAGTGCAGTCCAAGAAGTGCATACAGCTGTATTTATACACACACACTTCTCACAGATGTTCTACCTTAACCACTTTGCAGATCATCCTTAAAACACCACAGATCCCACAGCCTTTGATTCAATACCCAACTGTCCTTCTGGATAAAAGTGAGAAATGCACCTGCTTTTAATCCCTGTGTTACAGCAGTTCCCTCCCCTCTTCCTCCTCCAACTCCAACAAGAAGGAAAACTGCCAAGCTGCCATCAGGAGGATGAAGATGTTGGGGCTGAAACCACGCAGATCAGAGAGAGGTGGCAGCTGGAGACCCTGAATCCATTGGGAAGGAAAGCACCTTTCACTGAAGGCTGGAAGAGGCTCTGAGCAGCCTGACCCAGGGAATGGCATCGCTGCCCATGGCACGGGGATGGAACTGGATCATCTTTAAGGTCCCTTCCAACCTCAACCAGTCTGGGATTCTGTGATTGAAGCCAAAAAGCAGAGCATTTTGAAGCCAAGAAATGCAGACAAATCTTTTCAGGCAAAAGTTCCTCTCTGGGGTGAGTTATTGACGGTCTCTTCTTCCCCCCAACCCCTTGTGAAGATGGGTGGTGTCCAGGTATTTCCAGACCAGAGGTGTCATTCCTCCCTGAAGGAGGTGACACAGGAACATGTCCAGGTGGGTTTGGAATGTCTCCAGAGAGGGAGGCTCCACACCCTCCCTGGGCACCTGTTCCAGAGCTCTTTTTACCTTCCTCATGCTGAGGTGGAACTTCTTGTGTTTCAGTTTATGGCCATTGCCCCTGTCCTGTCACTGGCACCCCTGAACAGAGTCTGGCACCATCCTCTGACACCCCCTGGAGATATTTATGTGCATTAATCAGATCCCCTCTGAGTCTTCTCTTCTCCAGACTAACCAGACCCAGCTCCCGCAGTCTCCCCTTATATGAGAGATGCTCCAGACCCCCCATCAACTTTGTGCCTTCTGCTGGAGCCTCTCCAGCAGCTCCTTGTCTTTCTTGAACCATGGAGACCAGAACTGCACCCAAAACTCCAGATGTGGCCAAGCAGAAGGGAAGGATCATCTCCCCTGACCTGCTGGCCACACCAAAATGCCCTCCAGCATTCCCTTGGCCCTCCTGGCCCCCAGGACACACTTCTAACGTGAACAGTTAAACTGGCTCAACAGTTTAATGACTCGGAGCAGGTTAACAGCCTCCAGGAAACTCATTCACCCCTTTGCCATGGGATGGGGCCGTGGTGTCACAGGATTGGCCCACGAGGCCCCGAGCCCAGCTGTGTCCAAGGGATGCTCCTATGCCAGGGCTGCCAGCATCCTTCCTGGAGCAAGGGTATCAACCCCAGGGAGTGCTTGGGTGCACAGCTGGGTGAACACCTCAGATCCTGAAGCATCACTTTGCTCTGCCTGGTCTCCTGCTGTCAGCCTCAGCAGGGGATCCCAGTGCCAAGTACCTGAGGAGAGCAGATCAGTCCTTCCCTCCTTTCAAGCTGCCATCCCTGCACCTGGGAATGCAGAGGCTGCAGCTGCTCAGTGGAAAGAAGCACGTCTCGTGCTCACAGCAGCTTCCTACCTGCCATAAGAGGGAGAAAAAGGGAAAAAAAGGCCCCTCCAGGAGTTTAAACCTCTGACAGTCTCTCGAAGCAGGCTGAAGTTTATCTGAGAGCAGCGACTGTGCAGGTCTCACCCAGCACTAGGCTCCAGCACCATTGTTCTTGTAAAGCAGCTGCCTTGGGTGAAGGCTCAGAAACACTGGAGCTAATGGGGAACTTCACTCCCAACACCCATTCCTGCTCCTTCGTGCTGCTGCTTTACTGGAACTTTCCACCCCTGGGCTTGGGGAATCAGAGAAGGAGTGGTTTGCCTTGAAAGGTCAAGGGAGACGCAGAGCTGGGAGTGAAGCACACGAGGAGAGCTGAATTCACTTGCAATTCTTGCAAAGAAACCACTTTTTAATAGTTTCTCTCTGAGTCAGACTAAAGACAATATGGCCTAATAAAAGCTTTTTTCCACTCATCTCCCATCTCCCTGCCCCCTTCCTCACCCTGTCAAAGGGAAATATGGACCTAAGCTCACACCCACATGTAAAACTGAACTGGAACATTTCCCACGGACAACAGAACAGCCTCATGCGCAGCTTTTTTCTCTCTGTGTTGAGCAATTTTACACAGACAGGGACACTGAGCCTAGTGAGCAACTTCCACAAGCTGGGACTCACCCCCAGAACTGGAAACAAAAGTGTTGGAACATGCAAAGAGCTTGTTCCCACAAATTTCTTACATTTAGAGTTCAATTATTTGTCTTTATCAGGATGGAGGCAGAAGAGGACAGCCCAGGTGGGAACCACAGGGCATTTCTGCAACGCCTCCCTCTCGAGGAACAGAGAACAGAACACCACAACTGCCACCCAAGGGCTTCCCACCCTCAGCACATTCCCTGAGAGCACCCACCCCATCCCAAACACCAACAACCCATCCCCAGCAGCTGACACGTCCCAAATGAAGGCCAACAGGCTGAGGAGCACCAGGAGAGGTCTGCTGCCTCAAACCAGCACATTAATGAGGGCCAGGTCGGACGGGGCTTGGAGCACCCTGGTCTATGGAAAGTGTCCCTGCCCATGGCAGGAGGTGGAATGAGATGAGCTTTAAGGTCTCTTCTAACCCAAACCAGCCTGAGATTCTATGAAACCAGAGCAAGAGCCTTCCCTGAAACAGGAGATCTTCATGGAGATCTCCAACATGATGATGTTCATCACTGCTGGAGCCAGGCAGTGCTCAGAGGCAACACTGCAGCTGACAGCCCTTGTTTGGGGTCAGACCCCTCAGTATCAGCCAAGGCCTCAAGATACCTGAATTTCCTGTCTTGTCTTGTACTCAGGGAAAGCCCGAGTTTGTAGAGAGGTGTAACTGGTGCAAGGCCATTCAGGGGCACAATTCCAACGGGGATCTGACCTGCCCCCTCAGCATCAGCACCTTTCTGAGTCAGGGGGGAGTGAAAAGAGGGGAAAACAGAGCAATTCACACTCAGCCTGTAGCCCAAACAGCACCTTTAGCCAGCCTGGATCTGCAGCCTCAAGCCTCTGGAAGTTTAAATGCCAGGTTTAATATTGACAGGTTACCTGCCAAGGGGGTTTTCCCAAAGGGAACACAACCCAGAGCAGGTTCAGTCACATGCTGCAGGCCATGGCTCCCATCAAACACACCCTGAGCAGCCCAAACTGAACCAGTCTGTGCCACTGACAAAGATATTAAACAGCACCATCCTCCTCACCAAAGGGAAATAACAGCTCAAGAAAACCTGAAGAGGGGAAGCTGAAACTTCAGGGTGCTTTTCCCTCCACACATCCCAGCTCCATCCCCGAGCCAGGAAACTGGGCTCAAAGAAACTATTCCATGCCATCCTGCAAGTCTGCTGGGATGATTTCATATTCATGCAACAGTCAAAAACGGTGAATTCTGTGCCAGCACTAAACACTGTCATTAACAGGCTTTTGGGATGTTGAACCGATGTTCTGGTGGCAATGATCCTCCGAGGATCCCAGCTGGGGAGCCAGGGGCAGGAGGGACAACATCCCAGCACTGCACCACACACCCCATGGTCTGTGACAGACGTGGTGTGCCTGGGGAGGGAGGACACATTCTGAACATTCCAGAAGAATGGAGACTAGCAGCTCACATTTAGGACCCTCCTTTCCCTGGGAACAGAGCTGGACAATAAACTGGAGTGGTTGGAATTTCAGCACCTTGTGGAGCCTCCATGCTGTTCCTGCACAGGAAGGGTTCCCAGCTTCCTCCTGACACAGCATTTGCTCCAAGTCAAAATCAGTCAAGAGGCACAGAAATGTCTCTTCCCACCCTCCTTTTGGATTTTTTACCTCCACAGACTCTTGACACCTTAAAATCAACCAAGAGCTACACAAACAAGCTTCATAGTCCTGAGCTAAGCAAGGCATGGGATCAAAGTGAGTCTCCCCCAGAGAGATAACCTCCCATGGACACCTCCTGACACCTCAGATTTTGTCTCTGCTCTGCCCAGACCAGAGGTCCCTATGCCACCAGTGCTGGCAGCAGGATTCCTGTGTTCCCAGTTAATATCCAAGCACTTGACACAGCATTCAGTATTTCTGCCTCTTCTGAGCTTTACTTTCTAACTAGAGCAGCTTGATAAAACATTATGCTGGACAGAAAAGAAAGAAAAAGCAATGCTGTACTCACACACAACAGAATTAAGTCCAAAATTTTGCTTCCAGATAAGAGTAGGGATTTCGATGGGGCCAGTTCAGTGCTTTCCTAATGCTCTATTATGGAAAGGAGAACAAAAATACACCAAATCCCTGAAGAGCTATGAGAAGTAACTAGTCCAGGAATAATAAAACCATGGAAAGAAAGGAGGGAGTTGGGGGAAAGATAAAGAGTGGTGGGGTTTTTTTCCCCTAATCCCACTGACACATTTATTAAGCCCTTAGATTTGTGTGCATGTAGCTCACAGAAAACCCTGCAGGAAAAGATTCTGTCAAATGAACCTGTGCTGCATCCTGCACAGTAAAAGCTGCAGAACCCACACAGGAGCCACAAGGTGTGGGGTGTCTGACCCCTCCAGCCACCCTGCAGCCACTGGGGTTGCTCTGCAGCGACAGAGAAACCCACAGCAAAACAGAAAGTCAACGTTCCTAGAGGGAGGAAAAGGTCAGCGTGGGGAGGGATCAGAGTTCAGCTAAAACCAGTCACACACAGGAAGTTCAAAGTAACTCCTGTGCGCTTCACACCAAAGCAGAAGTGAAAATTAGATCTCCTTCTTCAGGGGAGTGGTGAGGGATGGACTGAAAAGCAAATCTGCACCTTCAGTGGAAGAGCCCTGCTGAGAATAAACACAGGAGAAGGGAGCCTGTGTTTGTGGGAGCACACCTGAGGTGCTGGGCGGACTGAGCACATCTCTGAGCCCCCAGTTTTGTCCCCATCACACGCCCACCTCACGAGCCAGCTCTGACCCTCAACCAGGACAGGTGCTCACCTTCCTCTTTGTTGTTGGTGATGTCTTTCAGCAGCTCAGTCTTCATGCAGCCGTCTTTCCTTGGCTCTCCCTTACTCAGCACTGCTCGCTGTGGTGGGGGAGAAAAAACAGCAATATCAGGGTTGAGCTCAGTGTTCAGACACACGTTGCATTCAAAAGAAGAGACAATCATGGACACATCCTGTTTACAGCACGGCCAAACCTCCCTCTGCAAAATAAGGCTGCCAGGAAGCTGCCACCAAGGCACAGGTCACAGATAAAACACGGCAAGGCTGGCCCCGGCTGACAGCCCGAGGAGCACAGGGGCTCCGGGCTGTGCCCAGGGCTGGCACCTCCCAGCTCTGGGTTGGATGCAGCCAGACAGATTTTCCCAGTGCAACGTGCCTGGGAATCCAGCTGAGTCTGTCTGCATGAAAGGCATCTCGAGGAGGTGACCCTGACTCCCCCAAAAGTTTTTAGGCTTTGGGTGGGGGAGGCAGATCTATCAGACTTCTCACTATAACCTCATTTATCAACACTTCCAGCCCATGTGCTTTTAGTGGCTTGGTTGGGTTTTTTTGCAGCTCATTCAAATGAACATCCAAAACGCAAACCCATCAGTCAGCTACAGCTAACTCCTCATTCATAACACCCGTGTTTATTAAAGTTAATGAGCTCTATTTTTAATTCTATAGAAAGCAATTTTTCTTTTTCCTCCTCTTTTTAAAAAAAATTTTATGTAAAAAGGGAACACCTGCTCATCTCCTCTGCCTTTCACACGCCTGGCATCATGTTGTTAGCTCAGGTTTGAAGCCTTAGTACCTTCTCTTTCTCTTTCTATTTTGAAGTAGCAAGACCAAACCAAAAAAAAACACCAAAAAAACCTACCAAAATAAACCAGAAATGAAATGCTATTTAAAAAAATAAACTAGAAGGGGTCTTTGCCACAGCTGTGTTTAAGGAGAGAACTGGTGTGGAGGCAGAGATGGGGAGTGCCCTGCAGAGCTGGAGGTCGGTGCCGGGTTCAGCGCGCGCTGCCGGCGCCGCCGGCACAAGAATAAGCCCAGGTCAAGCCAACTGTTGTAGGCCAGCACGGGGAGCAGATGGTGCCTGCAGCCATGCAAATCACAAGGTTTAAAGCGCACTGGGTGATAAAGAAAGAAAAACAACCTGCCCACCTCCCTTCAAGCAAGTGAGGGGGATGAGACACGCACGGAGCCCGGTGTGGCAGCTCCCAAACCTTCCCACAGCAGCTCGCTCGTGCCCATGTGGGATTGTCCGGAGCTGGCAGGGGAGATGGGCTTTGGTGCTGCTGCTGCTGCCACCAGCCACCCTGGAAGGTTTGTGAACTCAGTGCAATGCCCTGTGCTGGCAGAGCAGCCCCCGGCCCCACGCAGGGCTCATCCAGCCCCAGACCCCTGTGGGATCGCCCTGTCCTGCGCCCAAATGCCACCACGGCAAGGAGACACAGGCTAAAGGAAGGAGGGAGACATTCCTGGGAAAGCCTCCACCACCTGCCAGGCCCGGAGCTAAGGGCACTTCAAGGATGGATCCTGCAGCACAGGACAGAGGCTGTGGGTGGCTGCCTTTCCCTGCCTGTCCCCAGCCTGCCCCGAGCACAATCATACACAAATCCAGCCACATCCCAGTGCTCTCAGCACCAGGAACTTGTGCTCCAAGCACAGCATCTTCACATCTCCCATCACAGACCAAAAAGCTGCTGTGAGCGTCAGAAAGCTCAGCTCAGCCCAGCCTGACACAGAACCTACCTTCAGCAGACACTGGCCAACAGCTTCCATTGAGAAATGATCATAAAACACAGCCCAAAGCCTGAGCATAAAGCAGCTGTTTTATTTATTTATTTGCTGAGCCAGTAATATATATCCTTGCTGCAAACATGAGCTTGTAAACCCTACCTCTCCTCTAGCCAAACCTCTTGTAAATAGGGAATAACCTCGGGTTTTCTCATGGATTATCCTGCTGCAAGACTTGAGCAAAGAGAGCTCACAGTGCTCGAGGGCACCCCTGGTTCCCACCACAGCCAGGGGCACCCAGGCCCTCGCCACAGGCACCAGCAGCAAATAAAGAGCCTCAGTCAGTCTAACAGGGACCAGCTTGTTTTCCCAACCTTTGTTGCAACAAGGAGAGGTCTTGATATTCCTGCTACTACACTGACTCATACAAGAAGCCCCAAGATTTCCGGGGCCATTCTCAGCCATCTGAGCCTAAGTTTTTTTGTATTTTCTAAGCAGTACCCTCACTCCACACATCACCCATGCTCTCCCATCCACAGAGGCGTTGCTGCTGCTCGCCCATGAAGAAAAGCCACTGCAGGAACCCTGGAGTCAATCAGATCTTGACCACCCTCCCTGCTCACTGCAGTCACCAGGAGCTCAGAGCTGCCTGCCCAGCTCTCAAAGCAGAATTCCCAACTCCAAGCAAGAAACCATCACTTCCGTCCTTTGAGGGTACAAAAGCTGGGTGCCAAGGCAGGGCTGGCTGAGGTGGCATCTCACAGGCTCTCCTGCTTCCTATCTCAGCGACAAATCAGAGGTGGCAACGTTACAACTTCCCAACAAGAACTCGGCATCAAGGCAGAAAATCAAATAGTAATTAAAAAATAAAATAAAAAGCCAACTGTGAATTTCGAAGCATTTTGATCAGAAGGAAGCTACAGGAAACCCCTGCGAAGCGCTCGAAGCCTCGTCCCCCCAGGCCAGCGCTCTCCCGTCCTTGCTCCATCAGCACCCGGCAGATGCGCCCAGCACCGAGGGGCACCCACGGGGCACCCACGGGGCACCCAGCACCATTCATTCCCACCCAGCTCCACCCAGCCAACTTAGCACCAACTTCACCGCCAGTGTCAATACCTCCAGCTTGTGTGTGTGTGTGAGTGTGTGTGTGTGTGTGTGTGTTGGGTTTTTTTGCCCTCCCCTCCCTTAAATCCAGAGCAAACTTCCCTTTCAGCTCACCCTCCCCATGCCCCATCCGTCCGCTCCCGATTGGCAGGGAAATCCTATACCCCCCCTCCCCGCCGAGAAATGTCTGCTCTTGCAGCAGTCCCAACAAAGCCAACTGCCAAGCACACGCTGCTTCACAATAAAAGTCTCACTCGCTCCATTTATTTTTTTTCCTCCTTTCCCCCTTTCCCGCAGCCGTCTGCCTCCATTTCCTCGCCCACCCCAGACTGATTATTAACCATCCGTGGCTGGAGAACCTCCATAAAGAGCACACCCCACCAGCCACGAAGTATTCTTGCCCCCCCCCAACCCTTAATTTTTAGGTTTCAAAGGGTAGAAAAAATTAGTGCATCCGAAGAAAGACTGATTGGATCTTTGAAAGGGCTTTAAGAGCCATGAGGAGCCAAGCAGAGGAGCTACTGCTGGTTTAGTTTTTTCCTCTCTGCCTCTGTTTACAAGAAAACAAGCTTCCTCTCCTCCATGAGGTCTTTGGAGGGGATGGAAGACAGGTCAGACCGGCCAAGGAAAGGCTCTGCAGCATTTCCAAACAGATGATGACTACAAACTACAGTGGTGCCTTTAAAACAAACAAACACAANNNTCTTAAAAAAAAAAAAAACAAAAAAAAAAACCCAAAAAAAAAAAAAAAACCACCAAAAAAAAAAAAAAAAGGAAAAGAAATAAGAGAAAAAGAACAAAGCTGGGAAACACAGAAAGAGCTTTCGCAGCCTCCTCTCCATGGCATTTTCATCAGCCATCCGGGTGCCCTTCGCAAAGGTCCAAACAGGTTTTATAGGCAAAGACAACACATGCACAGCAAAACTCCAACATATTGCAGCTTACCAAGCCCAAGGGAGCAGAGTTACATCATGAGCCCGAGCTCTCTGCTCTCCCGGCAGCCCGGGAAGGAGCGCAGGCTGAGGTGCCAAGATGTCTACCTTCACCAGGGTCTTTTTTTTTTTTTTT
>VZTE01000108.1:259047-323396 GCA_013397775.1 Eulacestoma nigropectus
TTATGTCTTAAAAATCAACGGTCTGGGAGCCTGAGGCTCGGCAGCAGCGTTGCTGTGAGCAGAGCCGTGCACACACAGCAGGTCCATCTGGAAGAGGGCTGGGAGCAGGAGACCCCTCAAAGTGCCCGTTCCCATGTGGGGCAGCGGATGCACCAACACTTCTGCGGGATGGACAGCACTGATCCTGCCTGGAAGCCTCTAGCTGGTCACCAACCCCTCTGAGTTAGCACCAGACCCCACTCAGGACACAGCCCCAGGGAAAGCTCCCACCAGCCAGGAAAACGAGGGCTGCAGCAACGCCGGAGCGAGGCAGAGGCAAAACTCTCAACAAATGATGCAACCCCAGCAGCAGCAGATTCTTATTCACTCATTTTTTCCCTCCTTCTCCTAAAAAAAAAAACATAAATAAAAATAACACAACCCAAACCAGCCTGCTCATAATAACCTTTGCCTTGAAGAGAAGACAAACATTTTGTAGTTAATTATATAGAAAGTAATGATTAAGAGAATGTTTGTAGAAAGAGAGTGTTTCTTTTGTAGGCACGGGGAGGCTGCTCATTTCAGATCTCGGCACTGTGCTTGGCCAAGGCCTGGGCTCAAGGCTCATGGGGACGCTGACCACGGGCCTATCATTAGAAACAACAGAAGCATTTGATCTGGAGAAGGAAGGAAACACAACCACCAGCATACCTGGCCTACAAAGCAGTCACCAGTCTCAAAGCTCCTTTTCTTCAGGCTAAGGCCACTTCCTTATAAGCCTCATGCAATCATGTGAACATGGAATTTTATCTGCAGCTCACAAGCACTGCCCTCAGCCTGAAGTTTGCTCCCAAATCAAATTCTTTGCCATTCTTTTGTCTCCTGAAATCCTTTCATCCAGACTCTTCTCCATAGAAAAAAAATATTTCCTTCTCAACCCCCATGTCCTCTCTCCTATTCCAGCCGCACACGTCAACTCCCCGAGAAGGGGGGAAGCACAGAAAGAGGTGCAAGTCCCTGCATGCAACAGCTGGGAACACGGAGACACGTGCATGAAACACAACAGGACTTAAAGTGACTTCTCCCAAGGCAAGGCATTCCACGACGGCGTGCAGGCTTCAGGCAAGGGGGGTCTGCAGAGCCCCGTGCCCTCCTGGAAAGGGGAGATCGATTTACACTTCCTCACTGCTTCCAGGCCCATCTAGCTGCATCCCAGTAGAGTTAAAGCCAGTGCAACTTGTGTGTGCAGGCAAATGTAAATCCAGAGCAGACAAAGGCGTCCCCTCCTTCCACGGGCTGAGGGTAGCAAGGAGTCCAGCTGCTGCCTGCCTTCTCCTAGCCCCCGGGAGAGGAGGGGGAGAAGAAAACCCTAAAATGGAGACCAAGATTCATCACTATCTCTAGCAAAAGCAAACCAGCCATTTCAGAAACACCCAGTCCCCAGGAACTGGCTGAGCCAGGACAAAACCAGAGCACCAAGAGGAGCCTGGAGCAAGCAGATTCCAGCAGTCCAGGCCAGGGGAGCTGGGAGGCAGCTCACCCCCATCGACGGGGCTCAGGTACCTCTTCAGCCTCCACGCTCCTCTTCCTCCCACCCCAAAGCACCGCAGCCAGCGGGGCAGGTCCCTGTCCCCCTGCCCATCCCCACGGTGCCCAGCCAAAGGGCACATGGGGCAGCAGAGGAGCGAAAGCCCTTTGTGGGTTCCCGTGGGACCACGAGGACCTGGATGAGCTGCCCACACCACCTCCACCTGGGTCACCTCCGGCCATCGAGCGGCCAAGCAGCGAGACAGCGGTGCCTGCGAGCCAGGAAAGCGGACGGGGAGAAAAGGGGGAGAAAAAAACAACAAAATAATAAGGAAAATAATCATAATCATAAAACTTGCACCCTCGGGCCTGTCCCTCTAATAACTACAGCAAAACCTCACCAAGGCCTTACTCTGCTGGAGGGCGAGAAAGCGACACAGCGCTGCCCAGCACCCGAAGTCCTGGAGGTGGGAGATCCTCACACCCTCTCCTCCATGGCCTACGGGCTTCGTCCCCGGCGTGGGGCCTGGTTTTTCTGCTCTGTCATTAAGAGTGGAGCCTGGTCTTTTCCTTCAATCCCAAGAATTGCACGGAATTAGATCATCTTTCTGGCTCGCCTCCCCCTACAGGCAGCTCCGGAGCATGCTCAGCGCGGCCGCGCTGCCATTTCATAACCGCATTGTTTACGGACACACGGACCTGCCATCTTTTGACAGGGACACGGGGCCCGTGTCCCTGCCCAGCGCCCGGGCCCCCGCCACAAACACCCCCTTGGGGGAAGGCAAACTGCGAAAGCATGGAAAAGTAGAAGCCTGGGGGGTGATGGTGGTGGGTTTGCTGTTTATTCTGATGGGTTTTGTTTCTTTTTTCTCCTTTTTTCCTCCTTGATTTAGGTGAAAATCCACCTGCTTTGGAGGGAGAGGTTAACCCCTGTGGGGGCTGTGGGGAGGAGGAACTCGCAGGGCTCGATGCAGAATGCCAGCCATGATTTTTAGCTTCTTCGGATCACAACTGTGCTTCGATGTCACCTAAAAATATAATCCCCAGCCCAGTCTGCCATCCTCTGCCGAGCCTTCCTCTGTGAGAGAAGGGGTTGGAAATATGGTATTTCCCTTAAATAAACAAGTTGGCTTAGTCCCAGCACATACAGTTTTCTCCTTTAAATGCAAACCAGAGTATTTTTGCAGGCACACAGGAAAACGAGGAGAGAAGGAGGGGAAATGTTCCTCATTTAACACCAAGAACTCCATGAAAAGCCTTGCAAGGTTGCTCAGAGCCCCGCTCCATTCCAGCCCTCTCCCCGTCTGTGCTGATCATACTTCACAGGTGAAAGCAGCTCTGACTTACGACAGAGAGAAAATGCCAGAAGAGCTGGAGGTTTCCTCATCCTTGGAACAAGGACAAGTTGTGAAAAGCTTCCTTTGCAAGAGGCACTGTGCTGCTCGGGCACAGTATGGCAGCGTTGCAGGGAGGACACTTGCACGTCAGACCTTCTTAACCCCCACTGCCTCGACCCTTCTCCACGTCCTTCCCCCCTCCTGATGGGGACCGAAGGAAAAACATAAATAAATCACCTGGTTTGGGGGATGCAAGCTGTTGTGTTGGAGTCCAGGATATTTTTTAAAAGCTTGCTCAACATTTTCTCCCCTTCTATATTTTCCTTTTCTTTTTTTTTTTAATGGATACTTTCCAATTAGCTCGTACAGTTTGAGAGCTTCGCTCCTGCTGCTTTCCTGACTACTGTAAATCCTGGCAGGCTGCCCTCCTCCTCTGTCCCCCTCCAGGACCAACACCACCCTACAGCAAAGCCAGACATGTATCCCCCACCCAAGGGACCAAGGAGCTCACGCAGGCACAGGAGGGACAAATCCCACTGGAAACACGAGGGGCCACAAGGGTCTGCAAAGAGGGTTTGGTGTCAAAACTCTGAATTCAGAGGAGTCAGAAAAAATAACTGGCTGAAAATGGGAGTTGAGGATTATAAACTCAGGGATTCGTTTCCAAATCACTGACATTCCATGTCACTGCAGGAACATATGGTCGTCCAAGGCTTGCAAGCAGGGAGCACACGCCATCAGTGCCCTGAGCCTTTGGGCTGACCCCAACACACGGTCACTCTCCCGCTGCGGCCATTCCTCGACCACTCTCAGCTCCAGGAGCGGGAAGGCGAGAAGGAAAACTTCATGGAAAAGCAGCAAAAGGAAAACAAAGAGGAGCAGCAGGAACCAAGCCAGCCCTCCCCCAAACCAGCTGGCCAGGAGAGTGAAGCTCCTTAAAACTCCTTGTTTACCTGACTAAAACAACTATCTGCCATTGCACGAGGTGCACACAATCCTCTTTCCTTAGGAGATGGTACCACATGGGAGAGGCTCAGGGGAGCCAGGTCATGGAGCTGCCTCTTCCCCCTGCCCAGGGCTGATCTCACAGGGGCTGAGCAGCAGGAATATGCCCCATGTGTGCCACAGAGCCCAGTTCTACCCAAACATGTTCTGGGACGAGGGCAAGAGCTCGTGCTGACACTGCACACTCAGTTAAATACATGAAATGGAACAAAACCAAGACCCAAAGGCCCCCCTTTGGGCTCTTAACCCTCGCTGAGAAGCAGCACCAAGCCCAGACCTCGGCAGCTCTCTTCCCTCCAAAGTAGGTCAGGCTTTTCTGCATCTCTGCAGACGCTTCCAAAGGGCCCCAGCCGGCAGGGACGGAGCGTTGGGCACTTTCAGCCGGTGCCACATCGGTGTCACCGTGGTCACCACCACACAGGAGCACACCTCGCACACCTCAGCGGGTTTTTGGTTGTCTCCTCAGCCTTCATCAAGCCCAAAGCCCATTTTCTCCCTGGGTGGAGCTGCTCAGGCAGCAGGCAAGGCCTCAGCTCTTCACTGTTAAAGAGAAATCTCATCTCTCTCCTCGTGACTTCTGATGCCTTTTCCTTTTCTTCTGGATGATGAACGACGAGCACATTTATAGTCCAGTGGAGACACGACAGATATTTAGATTAGGTATCACAGATTGTCCTGTGTAAGCTCCCTAATCTTTTAAATGCCATCTTCACATCTTGCTCCTTGATTGAAAATTCAATATTGTGTCTGCATTGCAGCTTTGAGGGTCTCCTTGGAGCACAGCAAGCTCAGGCCAGTGTTTTGCAGGGGTGTCCGTGCCTTCCACAGCCCTGGGACCTTCTGTGTCCATCCCAAATCTCGCAAAGGTCTGTGGCAGCCAACAGAGTTCTTGCACATAACACAAATCACAGAGCCAAAAAAAAAAAATTCCCAAGGGCAGGACCAGGGGGCTGAATTTTATAATATGTTGCAGACATGGACCTCCTGCCATGAAATCAACCAGGGATGTTTCCTTTTAATCAGCTGTTTCCTTGGATTGCTACTATGAAAAAAAAAAAAAAGAAGAGAGAGGGGAGGAAGTCACCCCAAAATAAAAAGGATTGTTTCTTCCTGGTAAAATATTGTTGGCTCTGGCCTCCACCCAAGTGAGCCATAGGCAGAGGATGTCAAAAGACACCCAGTGAGGAGGTGCCATGTGGCCACAGGCCCTCTCCTCCCCTTCAGAAGTTCAGTCTTCAAGCAGCTCAGACACCCCAGGCTTTGCTCCTTTTTCTTCTAAGAGCTACAAGCAGGGAGGGCACCTTGGAGAATTTTCCAGAAACTTCACACTTAAAAAGCACAAACAAACCCTAAAAATACCAAAAAAAAACCCAAACCAAACCAACCCCGAGCAAGCCTCCCCACCCCAGGAGACAAACGAAAGGCACGAGGGAACAAAGCCCGAGGTTTCCCGGGGCGATGCCGGGTGCTGAGGCCCCTCCGAGCCCACGGCACAGCCCCTGGAACACCCATCCCAGCAGGATGGAGCAGCCCAGCCCGCCTGCCCTCCTGCGCACGGGGCGGCCGAGCGCAGGAATAGCCAAACAAATGAACAAATAACCCCGGCCATGCTTCCCCAGCCTCTGCTCCTCCTCTCCGAGGCTTCTCCTTGCCCGGCAGGACACAGCCTGCCCTGCCAGGGCCTCACCAGGCACGGGAGGTGGACGGACCCTGCGGTACCTGCGGGCAGCTGTTGTCTTCTTCTGGTGAAGACTCCAAGAGTTGCATATTCCAGATCCTCATGAGCAGTGATTCAGTTTCTGCTCATGTGATAAAGCTCCCTCTACAGAGTGAGCATGCCCAGAAGAGCCCATTTCACTGCTCCCTCCACTGCAGCCATTTCACAGAGAACCTGCCGGCTCCAGGGCGTCCATTGGAGCGCGATTATCCCGGGCATCCCGGGGACGCACCGGTAATGCAGATCATCTGTCAACTTTCTGACAGGGCGCCAGGCCTCAAAACTGATCACTCGCCTGAAAAAAAGAGAAAGCTTTTTAAACCAGAGTGCTGTCTCGTGGCCTTCAAGAGTAGCACTTGCCCGTGGGAAAAGGAGAGGCAGGAGGGACACGGAGGGATGTGAGTGGCTTGGGGATGTCCCCGGGCTGATTTTGTTGTGCTTAACAAAGCCCCCGACCTCTGAGAGCTGGGATGAAGGCCCATGGGTTAAACTGATGCAGTGAGCAGTGTCCAAGACAGTGTCTTCGAGATCCAAACTGCTGATCTGAAAGGGAGATCATTTTCAGTTTGGGGATTAATAACCCGACCTGGTACAACTGACTTTAAAACAGTATCACAAACACAGTCATGGAAAAGCAGGGGGGGAATGGAATGAAGGGACATCTTCGTGGATCCATCCTCACCTCACCCTAATGAAGGGAGAGTTCACTTCAAGGTGCAGGAGCTCTAAGCTCAGCCTATGTCTCAGCCTATGTCAAACCCTACGATACTGCTGGCCCAGCCAGCAAGATAACAGAAGAAATTTTAGCTTCAAAATAAAAGTAGTTTGTCTCTGTTCCACTTCACAATTAAGCATAAACTCTTGGCAACCTTCATATCTGCTCAGGCTCCCAGTAAAACTGTCAGAGCAGCTCACAGGAACATCTGTAAGCAGAGCTCGGCTGGAAGGGATTCAAGGAAGACTGGCATTTATCGGAGGCAGGAGCAGGAGGCTGCTGGAGAACCTCCCCCCGAGCAGGGGGAGGGCGGCCGGCAACCTCGGGGAAGAGGCCAGAAGGAAGAGGAAACTCCGACATGGCACCACCCGCGTGCTCTTGGCCAAAGGAAAAACAGCTTTCCAAAAGAGGAGAGCACAGGAGAGCGTCCTCCTTAAGAGAGAGTTCTCTTTAAGAGTAGAAACTGAAGTGAAGAGGAGAGGAGTGTAACGTGTGACAGTGAGCTGGGGAGGGCAGGGAGCAGCCTGCACTGTAGGGAGGAAGAAGCCATCCAAATCCATAGGGAGGTTTGGAGGAGTCTGGGAATGATGTTTGCCCTGCCCCAGCACCAGGCGAGTCCAGGCCTCAGCACAGCACAAAGCCATGGCCGGCTCTGCCAGGCTGGAAACATCCACAAGCCACGTTTCCTCCAGTCCCAGCAGCTCTTTCACCATCGTGGCCAGGCACATTTGCAGAGCTGCAATAATTAAAGCAGCAAAGAGCTGCTACGGATCTCCCTCAGCTATGAAGATGTTGTTTTCCTCTCCACACTCTGGAGAAGTTTCACTACTAAACAGTTAAAACACACAATGCTAAATTGAGATGATTGAAATTCATAGGCAAGGAGTATTTGAGGTGACAGTATAAAGAAAGGATCGCTCCTTCACCCACTGGGTTTTTGTTTGATGTGAATCTTAAGTTTTAATATACACAAAATGAGATTTTCCTGGCCTTTCTCTCAGTCGCTGAGAGGTGTAGAGGTAACTCATTTAAAGACAAATTCAAAAATCCCCAAACAAAAGCAACAAACCCCGGCTATGCAGACAGAAGTTGCATTATCCACCGCATCAAAAGATTACTGTACTTCAAACCAAAGATGGCTTTAAAACAGTTGGACGTGCTGCCCTTTCTTGCTGCATGAAATTACCAAGCTTTCATTAAAAGCCCAGAAATAGAAACGAGGATATTAACAAAGGCAGTGTCAATGATCCACCACAGTCAACACTCCCTTTCCGAGATAAAATAACGCCGGAGAACGGCGGCACAGCCGCAGCCTCCCCACTGCATCTCCACACCAGACATGTTTTCACTGCTGAGGTTAAATATACACTGAGAGCAGATGCTACCAGAGACGCTTTTCACATCTCATAGCCATCCTTGAAAGCATTAAACACTGTTTAGAAACAAAAAGGAAAAAGCAGAGCTCATCAGGGCACTGCAGATGCTTCAACAGCCAACTTGAGTAAAGCGATCGATCGGCGTCGTAGCAGCATCTCTGCCATGGGGGATGCCTGGGTGTCAGTCAGTGCAACCTGACATTTACGTCATCCAAAAGGAGCAAGAAGCTTCCAGGGCACAGGCACTGGCTGTGGGAGAGGTGCCTCCTGCCCGGGACCCCCCTGTCCCCCTTGGCAGGGGTCGGGTGCTGCCCACCAGCAGTCACAGACCCGTCTCCAGGCTGGCTGTGGAACAGGCTTTGCTGATGATGGAGGATGAGAAGAGGCCCATGGCCCGTGAAGCTGTGCCCTTTATTTAACCCAAGTGCTCTCCAGCAGCCTTCCCACCACGCCCGACACCCCCCTTTCCAAACATTCTTCACAGGGCCCACAGGTTACAGGGTATTTTCACTCCACAGCTCTCCGGCCTCCCTTCTCTGACTGAATGCTCAAACGCCCCTTTCAGAAATCCCACATTTTCAGGAGGAAAGGAGCAGCACAAACACCTCCCTTCACAAAGGGCACCAGGTTCCTCAGGGCTCTTGCTTAATGACACCATTAAGTCCAGCATTTTCACAGCTCCCTTGCAGGGGAAGCCCAAGTGGGAGGCAAAGGGAGGTTTTCCTTTTTATAGGAAGAACAATATTTAGCTCTGCAAAATACAGAGGGTTTTCCTTACTTCTTTTTTTCCATCAGGCTCCTCTTCTTGCAGACCCTCCAGTTGATCAAATCTGATGCTCCCTTTCAGCCTCGTCAGAAGCAATCCCAAAAGCACAACAAGCTGAAGGGGCTTTGGGTGTGAGATGAGCATTTCTGCTGGAATCCTGATTGTTTCTGCACTGCTATAAACCATTCTCCAGCTCCACCACAAGCTATTCAAACGTTCCTTTCGCTCTTCAACCATTATATACAACATTTCTTAACCAGAATGTCCCAGGACACACTGGGTATCCCCAATATCCTCCAATGTCCACCTCCAGGCTCAGGTAACAGCTTTGAAAGAACAGGCAGTCATTAATGCATGTTTTGGAATCACCGCTTTCCCTACCTTTCAAAACCTGGTTTTTTCCCCCAAAGCTTGCAAGCCATCTCCCTTCCTCCCCCCTTTTCCCCAGCAGAGCTGGAAACTGTTTTTACTTAATAGGAAACAAGAAATGTTCCCTGCGATGCTGCATTGACTGCATCATACACACTAAAAAGGAAAAAAAAAAAAGGAAAAGAAAAAAGATCCTCTTGGACAGCGATTGAGATGTGAGCTCTCTGGGAGATGTTGCTATGTTTTGATAAGAATATGCGTTAAATATTTCACTTACAGGGCAATCCTAGAACTTTATTTAGCAGCATATTGGCCAGACAGCTGTAATTTAGAACATACTGTATCCCTAACAGTTCCCAATTATAAATTCCTTCAGCTTTAACTTACAGTAACCACAGCTCCTTCTATTTTGGAACTCTAAATCCACCATTTCTTCCCTTCATTCAGCTATGGCATATCAAGAGCTCTTACAGTACAAACACAGCCTTGCTGGAGAAGGGTCCTCACTCCAGCATTCTACCCCCAGCACAGCGAGCAGGCTCATGCTTCCAGCCCACTCACTGCTCCACAGGCAAATGTTTTATTGGTTTATTTGGGGACGGTGGCCCCATTTGTCAGTGCAAAGCCATCCTGCAGTGCCCTGCCAGCAGCGGGCTGGGAAAATGGCTGTGCACATTCCATCCTCCTCCTGCTGCAACAAGCGCTGGAGATCCTGCCAACGAGCCTCACGTGTTCAGCGTGGCCCTATTCTTTGACCTCACACCTATTTTTTTTAAGGATTAAGGCACTGACATGAAAATAAGCAAGTTCTTCACTGGAGGAGAATCAGTGCTCCACGAAGCCTTTGTGTCTCTCCCCAGATCGTGAGCTCCTATGGAACAGCGCCCGTTGACGGCTCTCCCAGCCATCCTGCTGACTTTATCAAATTTCTGCAAGGAACAGAAGGAGCAGATGAACTCTGTAAAAACAAAGCTCCTGCCTCCATGCAAATATCCCTGGTTAAGAGGAGCGGAGAAATAGAGCAAGCATGATGTGTGTACGGAATTGGCTCCACAGACGCTGCTTCTCAGCAACTGCCATAAGGTGGCAGTGGGTCTTTAAGGCTACCTTACACCTTCCCACAGCACAATAGGAATTAGCACACCAGTGGGCTTCCAGCAGCTGAAACTGATTAAGTCCCATTTCCTCATCAAGGGAACCAGACCCTACATGAAAACCTGGGGCTGAGATCACGTCCATTGCTAGAGTCACACAAGGAGGAAAAGCCACCGGGATGAATTCTGCAAAGCCATAAGGGCAGCCCTCATCTGAGCCAAAGAATATCAACCCCTTTTCCCTCTCGCTGTACAATCACAGAGCTGTTTGTTTTACAGAAACGCTTCTCTTTGTGCATTCATCCAGCCACAAACAAGGCAGTGACCATTAAAGAGTAGGAGAAGTTCTGCCTGGCCAGCAAGCTGGGCTCCAGCAGGATTTTATGCAGGGAACATAAAAGCCAGCCCAGTAAGCAAGCTGGTCGCCAGCTCAGCACAGGGCTGAGGTAGCAAAACAGGCCCAGAAAGCACCGAGGAAGAGTTGGGTTCACAAGAAAGATGGAACCAAGCAATAAACAGGCAAGTTACTTTAGGTTATGAAGGGACTTATCATGCAGAATGCCCATCACCTGGGACACAGCAATAAAATCAAATCTTTGCCAGTCACCCTCTGAACCGTGCTGTGAAAAGCGGCCTGAAGAAAGAGCTGATCTACCTTACAGCACACAGACAGCCCGTGATCACTGAGATTTCTGTTCAGAAAGTCAAACACATAACTCTACACCACCCAAGGATTTGCCCTGACAGAGCAAACCCCTCGCCTTACCTGTACCTACAGCCAGGCCGGACCTCGGGTGGGCCCCCCGTGCCACACCTCCCACGTGTGAGGGGACAGGTCACAGGGAACTGACATCCCCCTGCTCCACACCAACCCAGAGCTCCCCTACACCTCGCTAACACAAACATCCAGAGGCAATGTAAATGTTTTATTGGCACCTCACCACGCAGCGTGCTTGTACAACAACTGGAGTCAATCGGCTCGTGCAGCACATACCTGCTGGTGCTTACACATTCCTTGTAAAAAGCTGGCAACTACAGGTGAAATCCAAGAGCCCAACCGAGCACAACTCGCACTGCCTTCCCCCAAACCCACTCACCAACACATTAAACCCCTGCAAGAAGCACAGAAAAACCCCTCAGCCAAAGGAATAAACGTGCATATTCCCTCCTCTCCATGCCAGTTTGGAGGACCTGATGTGGCAAGGTTTGTTTGCCATCACTGGAATGCAAAATAAGCCTGAAAGAGGGGAGTTTGAGTTTAACGTTCTTTCACCCTCCCACAATCCCAGACGGATCTGGGTTTAAGCTGCTCAGAGCAGGTCTGAGCCCTGCGAGGCTCCCCATTAATAATAATTAGCACCCGAGCCCACGATGAGACGCAATCACGTGCCTGCCAATATGAAGGCTCAGCCCTGGCTGCAGCCCCTGCCTGCTGTCACCTCATGTCACCACCCTGACATTACACAGGTCCCTTCCTTACGCAGGCCCGCCAGCCAGCAAAGGTCAGTTTTCCAAACCCCTCCCCGCGGATCCGCAGGAAGCGTTTGAAGCCATCTCGTGTCAGTGGTTTAACTACGCTGCTTTTGAATCAATTCCAACAGTTTTCACTCCATCCGGTCTCCTGGCTCCCCCAGCCCAGGGGCACGGCAAGGAACTGATGGATTTGCCCTACCTCCATCCCGGCTGCGGGTCCCTCCAGGTCCTGTCTCCAGGCCTATCCCTCCTCCAGCCACAAATCCATCTCACTCCATGGGTGCAGCCTCCACCCCGGAGCATGCTCAGTACGGGCTGATCTTCAGCCATTTCAGAGCTTTAATGAAATGTAAGCATAAGGAAGTGTCATTAGCAAAAAAAAAAAAAAAAAAAGGGGGGGGAAAAAAAAAAAGGTGCAGGATTCATCCCGATCCGGCCAACCTTCCTCTTCCCATCCTCTTGTCAAGGAGGTGAAGCTCTCGCTGCGGGGATCGCAGGCATTTTTAGGCAGCAAGCATCTCATTTTAGAACAAAAGCAAGGAAAATCCTGTCTCAGGCAAGCCTTGTGCAAAAGGAGCATTTCCCAGTGACACTCAAACCAGCCAATTTGTCACTCTGGGCCTTCCACAAATTACAATGTTTTCATGAAATGCCATTAATATTATTTTTTCCCTCAACGGGCTTCAAGCGAGGCTTTTAGCTGGCAATGCAAATAGTGCTTCCCAGCCATCTTAAAGCTAAACCTACCCCAGTCTACCCTGAGCTCCTTGAAGGTTATTTTAACTCCATTTTCAAGGAAGTTAAATAGCAGGATGAAAGAGGGGGAAGGAGACTGCAGTGTAACACATTTCATGCTATGCTTTCCTAAGGACCTGAATTTTAAGAGAGGTTTGTTTCTCACTCATCAGCCCTGAATTCCTCCATCATTGCCTTGTCCCCTCGATGCAGTAGGACTGTTTCAAGGAAGAATTAATAGAGGATTTTTTAAAAAATCCTTCCCAGGTTTTCAAACAACAAAATATGAAAGACACACAATGTTGGAGCACGTCTGGGGAATATAGCCCTGCACACTCTGAGTGATCTGCACATGGAGCTTGGCTATTCCTTAAAAACTTGTATTTCCCACATATCCTTTGCATGTCCCCTACAGATCCCTTCCAGCTCACTGAACTGCTCCAGAAAGCAAAGACAGTTGGTGCAAAAGTAAAGCTTTGCCAGGGCAAAAAGTGGTTATTCAATCCCAACAAAGTTGGAACATATATATCCTGTTCCTCATGTTGGGCTCAGGCCAAAACCAACTCTGGATGTTGAAATCCGTGAAATTGTGTGCGCTCTGCCGAGTGATGTTCGCTTCCTGTGGCACACGAGCAGTGTCTGCTCCAGAGCAGGAGTTTGAGGAAAACTCAAAAATAAAACAAGTTACTTTATCAACACAGCATTTCAGGAAACACCAGGGTGGCAGCTGAACACCAAACCAGCTTTTTTCCTGAACAAAACTTCCAAGGGAATCACAACAACGCTAAAGCCGTTCTGTACAACGCCACAGGCCAAGTTCAAGCCAAGATTTTCATCAGGCCCCAGCACATCTGTGCCAGATGCACTACGCAGACAACTCATGACGTTGTTCCCTCATCCCTCCCCTGATAAATTCAGCCCCGTCCTCAACACCAAGCCACAGCTTTTGAGCAAATTCTTCGGGACCGTGTCCGCCTCAGGAGCGCCAGGCAGCCTGGCACGCCAAGCGCTGGCGAGCTGCTTTTTACTGAAATATTTTTAGAGCACAAAACATTTGGTAAAGTGACCCAGGATAAACCACACTAATTCAGTGTGCTGAGCTCCCCTCAGACCTCTCTTCCTGCTGAAGGATGTCACCAAAGGCCATTTGGCTGCCCCTTCTCAGGGACCTTCATCAGGGCCCTCTGTTCCCAGCACAGGATCAATTCCCTCCACGCCACACTGGGCAATCCCAGATACCGCCCAGCGCCTTCATTAAGCACAGATTGATAAACCCTGCCAACAAATTCTATTCCCATCCTCTGCCTTGCCTTGAAATTGGAGGTAGTTTAAAAATAATATTCAGACCATAAAATCCCGAGGCATGTCTGCTGAATCGAGCGGTGTTTGCATCTCACACAGCTCAAGCATGTCAAATTTGTTTCCTTGGAAACAAAGACCAATTTGCAAGCATTGCTTTCTTCCCTTTTTTTTATTTTATGTAACGAAGACATCCATACCTGCAGCTCTTGCTGATACAAAGGAATTAAAGCAGATTCACCTACCAACAGGGTTCATAAGAGAATTATTAATGTATTTCACTAATGAACCATTGGTTTGCTGCACTAAGGGAAAACCAGAGTTCATTACTATTTAAAAATCCTGTTTTCCCTCAATGGATGCACATTCAAGGCATGGCATTTATATTGTTTCCTTGGGGACAGGTAGAAAAAAAACAGCAAAAACCAGAGTGATCTGCTTACCCTGGGCTAGAGATGGTGGGTCCAGTGGAGGAGCAATCTAAGAGGGAAATCCTGTCCTGCTCCTGCCACATCGCTCCAAAGGACACACAGCCCAAACACACCTGCCTCCAACACAGCCTGAAGAGTCAACACAAGCTCAATAAAACAGAAAAGTGGTAACATCTTGTAGATGTGTTTTGGCAGTTTTAAGCCCAACTTTTCCCCTAGACACGCAGTAGGGAAGTGGGAAGCCAGACTTTCTGTGCAGCCATAACTCTTCTCCCAGACCCACTCCCACCAGATCCTCTCGGGGAAGGCAGTAAATCCTAAAGCAACCTCTTTGTGAGGGCATGAAACACAAGGGAGGGCAAAAGTGTCAGAGCTGAGTTATCCACAGGCTCATTTACAAAGGGAGTCAGTGCCCCCACCCTCCGGAGCCTCTGTCAGGAGCTCAGCACCTCTCACAAATCCGTCAGAGATGGCGTAAAACGGACACGTGAGAACAGCAAATAAAATTATGGCTCCTCAAACACTCCCTCCCTGAGGCCTGCTCAGCACAGAGGTCGTTCCCAGCACGCCTGGGTTGCAATCTCTCCCTGAGAAGGTGACCTTCACATCAAAGGGAACAGAACCCCAAACTTCTCCTGTTCCTGTTAGGATCACTGGGTAGAAAAAGCCACGGGAGCTGCACAAACGGGGTGACAGGAGCAAGAAAGCCCTCCTTGCTCCACATAAGGGACAAAGCCCCGCCATGCCCTGCTCCTGGAGAATTCCAGAGTTGCTACTGGAGCAAATGGCCAGCACTAAATCTGATGTGAACCTTGGATGCTTCACACTTCGCACTTGGACTCCAACATTCCAGGTATTCCAAAGGGGTTCCGAGCTTGGCAAGGCCACTTCCCTGACAGAGCAGCCTTGGTCTTCTCTTCAACAGGCCCACAGTAGGACCAATCACCTGGAGGGCAATCTGTAAACAAAAAGCACCCAAAAAACCCCAAACTCTGCAATTGTCCAGCAGAACTCCCACAGGGTCTCACCCTCGAGCTTGAAAAATTAAATCTCTTTTCAGTACATTGACGTGAAGAGCACTCAGCACCACCAGCTCAGGGTTTCATTCCTGCTGCTGTCAAGGAATCCTGGAAGCAAATCCCCCAGACCACCAACAATACTTTACCAAGCATTGTAATTACTACCAACCAATGCCACAGTCTGAAGGAGTTTTGGAGACTGTTGAATGAATTCTGGGGGAAGACCAAGAAAAGCCATCTCGTTCTTCCTGATCAAAAGCAGAGCAAATACTGAAAAAACATCTAAACATCACCAGGATAAAAAGAACCTGATAGATCCATGGTGATTTGCTTAGAGATATTGTAACAATAAAAATCATTAGGACTTTATAAAGCAATTTATAATAAGAGATGGGAATAGTAGGCAATATTAATGTATCCACTTTCGCAGATGGGAAAAATCAAGGTTTGGAGAATTAAGTGCCAAAAATTTATGGAGTGGTCCTTCACAAACAGAGCAGAGTAACAGGATACAGGAGAACTGGATGTGAAGTCATGCTCTGCTGCTGATTTACCGAGTCACCTCGACTGGCCAAGCTGGGCCAGCAAGGAATATGTTTGGACAGTCCATATGGGATGAGTCAAATTTAAATTCCAGTGAAGTTTGAGCACTTCAAGCTCCCTTGAAAAAAATCCTCCATTATTTAAAAACAACCAGAAAACCCCAAACCACATAATGTACGTAACAAACACGTCAGTATTTTCTCTCTCTGTCTGATATTCCCTTAGCCAACATGTTTTTGGAGGGGAGGGGAAATATTTATGCAGAACAGTGACCTTGCAATCACTGAGGAGCTCTTTATGCCCATTGCCAAGTTTGAAAGCGGGTGGATGCCACGTGGGTGAATCTGTGACACCAGGACACAGGCCAGACTCATAAAAGGAATCAGACATGTTGGAATCAACCAACAGCAGCAATAAATTCCCAGAAGTTCCTTAGAAATGTTTTGTCAGATAACTGGGCTGCAAGTCAAAGCCCCTGGGGCAAGGGCATGAGCTCCGTCATGGGGTTTCACTGCAGATGCATAAAACACCTGGCAAAGGCTTGGGTGGAAAGATGGGACCAAACAAAAGGAAACGTGGAAATAGAGCGGGGTGACACCACTTCCTATCAATTTAACTGCTGTGGGTATGGGAGGGACAATGAGCTGATGGATGCCGAGAGCCCCAGGTGTGTTTGGAGACCTCTGAACTCAGGTTTGAATTTGGGATGACACTCATGGGATTTATTTTAATGCCCAAAGCACTAAACCATCCTATTTGCTTGGGCTCCCAGAGTCACAACACTACAGCCTTGCTGTGTTCTGAAGGACAGAGGCGAGGACCTTCTAGGGAGCTCAAGGCTAAGACTGATGAGCTCATTGTGATGCTTTCCCACAGGAAGGCTCTGTAGAACAAGACAATAAATTTTAAATCGGGAGTCACACACTGATTTTGGGCGGCCAGTTTGGACAAAGTTTTTCAAATCTGTTTTTAGAATCACAGAATGTCCTGAGTTGAAGGGACCCACAAGAATGATCAGACCAACTCCTGGCCCTCCAGGACACCCCAACAACCCCACCCTGGGCATCCCTGGCAGCGCTGTCCAAACGCTCCTGGAGCTCTGGCAGCCTCGGGGCCGTGCCCATTCCCTGGGGAGCCTGGGCAGTGCCCAGCACCCTCTGGGGGAAGAACCTTTCCCTAATATCCAACCTAAACCCCCCTGACACAGCTCTACACCATTCTTCTAGGAGAGCATCCCCTCCCCATGTGCAGACATTACAGCAAGATGCAAATGGTCAGTACACTTGAAGATTAGGCAGTGGTTTCACATCAAAAATTAAACTACTATTTGAAAATTAAAAATAACTTCCCTCCAATTCTCCCCCCTTTCTGCCCCCCTGTATAAAACCCATTCATTTGCCTCACAAGGAGGCACAGAGCTTCATTTTGTTAACATTTTAAACTGAAGGACTCTAAATACAGTGAAACACTAGGAAGAAAAAGCCAAGCAAACCACAAAATGCTGCAATAACAAGCAGCTCTCAGAGCTGTGAACCAGAGATTGGGAAAGATGAACTTTGCAGAACGTCTGTCCAGCAGCCCCTCTCCTCCTCTGCCCACTCTTGGCCACAGCAACCAGAATCTGTTTGGGAAGCAAAGCAAGGGAAGGCAGGATTCTAACAGGGAGAAGTTCTGCACACTGAAAAAAAGACCATTTGCACTATTTTTATCATACAAGAAACAGGAAAGGGCTGTGCAGGGCCCAGACTCTCTCTCCCAGGGCTGATCTGCTGAATTCAAATGTGCATCAAAAGTATGATGGACCTTTGGAAGTTTCTCTCCATCACACAGCCTCACCCCAGAGAAAAAACAAGCAGAAGTCATTTGTTCTGGTTTGGTGATAACACCAAAATAAAATAAAATAAAAGCAGACAGGCAATAAGGAAAAAAAATAAATCCTGAGTATTTCTCTTCTGCAACAGGAAGCCAAATGCCAGCCTTGATCACTCCTGAGCTCCAGTTAAACAAACTCAGGGACTGCTGGAGTCAGCTTCCCTTCCTCCAGCAGTTTTGTAAGACGTTAACTTGGTGGCTGAAAGCTCTGGAGTTTCACATGAAACTTTTCAGCAGCTGGATCACAACCTCAAAGCCAGGCCCAGAGCAGTGCACCGAGGCAGCTTCAATAATGACTCTGCTGCACTTGAGGAATGGAGCTGCAGCAGCGTTTTCATGCAAAAGCCAAGAAAAACCAGCCAGAGGGGCGGAATATGGCCCTCCAAAAAAGATCTCCAGGATTCCCTGCCAGTGAGAGCTGAGGATACCCAGCCAGACCCCAGGAGCAGAGGGGCGATCCTCACAGCATCATCACAGCACATTCCCCACATCCACAGCCTGCAGGGTGATCCTTCTCCAGACACTGAGAGTGGAGCCCAGAGCTGCTGCATCACCTGGCAAACATCACCCAGCTTTTACTGCCTCCTTGGTGTGTTCAGCTCTCAGGACAGATCCCGTGGGAGCTGCAGCTCTGCACTGGGAGAGCACTGGGAGCCGCAGGCACGGACGGGGCTTGCTCAGGACACTCCAGAACAATCCCACTCATGGGAAGGCTTCCAAATAGAAGTGCCCTCATTTAGGCTCAGTGATACAGTGTTTCAAAGCAAAAACCCTGGGAGGAAGTCAAATCCATCATAATCTTTTCCCTGGATGTGCACCCTGCCCCGTTCTTCTGCCCACGAGGCATTGGCAGCCCCAAAGGGACAAGAGGGACATCCCAGCTGTCCTGTCCCCTCCTTCCTGGATCAGGTCTATCAGCAGGCACCTGAGATAAACACAAATGCTTCTAAGCCTTGAGCACAATATTCCCATCTCAGCAGCAGAATTGCTCCGTGGCGTTTTTCCCTCCCTTAAGGAAGGAGGAGGGAAAGCCCCGCTCAGATCATGATAACAACATCAGCCAGGTGGATGTAAAGGGAATATCCCTCAGGTACTGCCACCACCACTGCAGTATTTCTGATATTCCCCTTTCCTGACGCGTGGAAAACCTGCAAGGCTGGATATTTACAGGTCAATATGCTGTGACCTGCCTGGAGCACCAACACTTTTTTTCCTAAGTCTTTTTTAGAAGGAACAGAATTAAGGATCAGCTCTAAATCAGCCCAAAGTGCCTGTCACTTTGAACTGTATCTAACACTCCTCTTCCTCTCCATACTGAAAACAAAGCATTGCAGAAGGTCCTGTAAAGCCCTGCACATCCCTCTGTGAAACTAAACATGCCCCATTCCCAAGGGGAATGAATGGATACCATAAATCAAAGTATGACTTGAAAAACTCAAGACGAGGCTGCATCCACTGCAGTGCACAAGCAAAAAACCCACAAGTACACACAAACCTTCCTGTAACAGCATCATCTGTACCTAAACAAATGCCAGGTGTTTATACAGCAGGACTAACTCTGCAGGGAGGGAAGGAACCAAGTCCAGTAATTCAAGGGATTCGTATCCATTTGTTTTTCCCAGGTTCTTACACCTCATTTCAACCCCAGCAACGTGGCCTTGCTCTCAGCAGTTGACTTCACCTTCAGTCAGCCTGCTTGGGAAGAAGGAAGGTTGTTGCCATCGTTTTGTTTTAAAGAGCTACTTCCCCGTGGATCCAGCTGTGCTGATTTGCTCAGCTGCGTTGCAACAAGATCCTTCCAGAATTAAGGTCAACTCAGCCGGTATCTCAAATATTTTGTCATGTATTTTTCTACAGGTGAAAGCCAAATTTTGCAGGAAGAACCAAACTCCACCGAGCTGAGGCCTTCCAGACTTACCACGACACAAAATCTACCCCTCAGCGTTGGTGGGACCCTCCACGTGGTGCCTTCCAGAGCCACAAAACCCAGCCAGAACTGGGATTGCTGCTGATTCCCTTCCCACTCTGGAGCTCTGCCTGCCCTCCCCAGCGTTCCCATTTGCTTTTGCAGAAGACGTTTTCAGCAATGACCCCATTCCACTGTGCCTTCTACTTTCACTTGCTTTCTTCCATCATGAATCATTAACCATCCTCATTTATCATCAGATAGTTATATATATATATATATATAGCTTGACTTTTTTATGTATATATATAGCCTTGCATATGCTTGAAATTAAAATAATACAGAAAATTGCACTGAACTTCAGGGTTTGGAGGGGTTTTTTTTAAAAAACAAAGCTGCAAAACTATCCCACAGAAAAGTATGAACGCTATACTAAAAGGGGAAAGTCAAACCTGGCTGAATTTTGAGCCTACCAACCTTCTACCCTTTTGATGTCTGACAACAAAGAGGTGTGAATGCTATCGAGTCACACACAGGTACAGGCAGAACCATCCTGCTCCTCTCGTTTTGATGCAGCACAAGCTGCCATGCAATTCAAAAAGCCCCAAAACCAAAGACTTTAGAAAACCTGCCCATATACCCCGCTCCCCTCATTTTTAAGTGAGGGTTACAAAGGCGCCACTGTAGAACTGCTTTGGCAATGTGTCAGATTTAAAATCAAACAGCCCCTCCTGCCCCGTTAGAAACCCTCCCACAGGGATATTTTCCATATTCCATGTATTATGAACGTGTGCCAGGGCACAGGCAGAGTTTCATGGCTCCCTGTGCCACCCACTCCCATATCCCCAACCACAAATTCCCTCCTTGGCTTGGCTGCACTAAAGCAGGAAGAAGGACCTTGGGGCAATTAAAAACTTGGTGGGGGGGAAAATAAATAGGAAATAAATCCTCAGCAAGCCAAAGTGTCCTTGCAACCCATGGCCTTCACTGCTGAGAGGGAGCCCTCCTGCCACAGCACTTTTAGAGCACAGAGCCTCCATCCTGCCACAGCCACCAGCACAGGGATAACCTAAGCAGGAGCCAGGCAAGTTCAGAGGTGTTTGGTCCCAGGAAATCTTTAGGAAACCCCAACAGAGCGAAGCATCAGCAGGAAAAACCTCGTAGGGCAAGTCTGGGGTGACAAATCCCTCAGGCCATGCTGGGTTTTTACATTCCCAACAAGGATTTTGGAGCCTACACTGGTGTATCCATAAGTTCCACAGCGTGGAAGGGAGTGAGGAAGATGCTCAAAGGAGCAGCATCCTCCTGGCACAACACAAATCCATCCCCATCCCATGGTGGGATGGAGGAGCCGGGATCCTGAGCTGCTCCCAGAGCCTGGCAGGGGGAAGGAAGCAGCTCGAGGAGAGCAGGGACAGTTTTTAAGCACTCTTGATCATTCCTTGGAATAAAATATTTTTTAAAAATTGCTCATCGAGCGATTAAAATGTGCAAACATTTTGCTTGGTGTTCCGACTGCCACATTTAATATTTCAAACAACATCCAGGCCAATATTGTTGCTTAATTTAACATAACTGGATCCTGAATGCATTTCTAACAGATTAAACCACAGAAATATCCACATGTTTTAATGAGGATTTGGCACTACTCGGAGCCAAACACATTTTAGCAATATTTTTGGACTACAAATTCTTTCATAAGAAAAGAAAGCCCACTGGTAATGGAGCTGCATTCCCTACATTTCAAGCCTCTTTGGATTTATGTAAATTGAAAAACTGAAATATTTAGTGCCATTATAATTCAAGCAACATCTGGACAATTTTCTTTGCCTCGTAAAAGATTTCAGTCAGCTTTGCAGAGGCTCAGGCCATGTTGCTCAGCAGAATGGCTCCTTTTACATTTGCGTGCTTCACTTCCATTCTGCAGTTTCTATGCCAACAAGCATTTGTAACTCTTTAAAAAGCACATTTGGAACTGGGGGGAGATGGAAGATTGGAAATGTGATAAAGATTTGTTTGTTTTGGGGGGTTTTGTTGGTGGTGTTTCCCTAAATCTAAATCATCTTTTTTTTTTTTTTAAATTCTTTTTGAGCCCTGGAAACCTCAAAAAGGCCCAATAACCATCACTGCAGCCATGGCAACTCTTCCACCTGCTTCAAAATGCGGCAGGGACTTGGGAAGAGGAGTTTGTTCAGTCAGTTTGATGTATAAAATATATACATAAATATATATTACTCCAGTTCCCTCTCCAAAGAAAGACTCAATAGCAAACACCACAAATTTAGGTGTCCATCTCCTACTGCAGCATCCAGGCCCCGTGTGAGTTTCCAAATCCCAAGGAAAAGTAAACAGAGAGAAGCAGCTACGACTGAACTGGCACTCAAAATCCAGCAGTTTCATTTTTAACCAGATTTTTGGGAGCAACTCCTCCCCTTCCTCCCCACCCCCAATCCCAGACCTCCCAGATGGCTCAAATTTTATATTTAAAGCTCGTGCTCAGGGCTGTGACATTACAGGTGCACGGAGATAAAGGAAAGCACAACCATGAAGAGGCACAATACAGCATTCAGAGCAAACAATAGTAATGATCTTACAAAACTTAGAGAAAAAACTGTATTTTTTTTTTTTATACAGATGCAGCCTACATTGTGACTTCCTCTCCCCCTGAAGTTCCCCATGGGACCAGGATGGAGCTGCCATCCTGGGACACCAGCAAAGGTGCCTCAAAAAAAACCAGTCAGACCAGGCCATTCCATGGACAGTGGGAACAAGTTGTTCCCACCCAAAGGCAGGACTGGGGGGGGGTTTCCTGAGGCAGCTGCACAAGCAGGGAGCACCCACCAACACCTGTTCTTCAGCATTTTTATTATTTAGTGACAGGACGAGGGGAAACGGCTTCACACTGAAAAGAGTAGGGGTAGATGGGATATTGGGAAGGAATTGTTCCCTGGGAGGGGGGGGAGGCCCTGGCACAGGGTGCCCAGAGAAGCTGTGGCTGCCCCTGGATCCCTGGCAGTGCCCAAGGCCAGGCTGGACGGGGCTTGGAGCAGCCTGGGACAGTGGGAGGTGTCCCTTCACAGGGGTTGGAATGAGCTGATCTTTAAGCTCCCTTCCAACCCAAACCAGCCTGGGATTCTGTGATTTTCTTGTCCACGAGCTCCAGAGGATGGAAACCAGAGCCCACAGTGATCCTGCCAGTGCTCAACACTCATTTACAGGCTCCTGGTTAAGGATGGGGATCTGTCAGCCCCTTCAATGCACCTCCTGTGCAGATGCGACACTGACCTGATGTGCTGGGAGGGGACAGGACGAGGGAGATGCTGTGCAATAATCAATGCTAACCACGGCACCAGGAGAAAATCACAGAATCATTAAGGCTGGAAAACACCTCCAAGGTCATCAAGTCCAACCACGCCCATGTTCACCACTAACCCGTGTCCCCAAGTGCCACATCCATGTGGTTTTTGAACACTTCCAGGGATGGTGACTCCACCACTGCCCTGGGCAGCTCCTCCCAATGCTTTACAATGCCCAAATACAATAAATTTATCTTCCTTCAGCCAGACAGGACACAGAGAAAGGGAGATTGGGTGCCCTTGTCTAAAGCAAAATGCTTAACACATTTACCAGCTCCTTCCCTCCCTGCACAGCCACAGATGATGCAGAGCATCAGACAACTCATTTCAGCACCAGTCCAGCATTTATTTTTGCAAGAAGGGATCAGGATGAGATCCTGAAAAGGCAAAAACTCCCTCAGGGAGGAGCAGGAGACAAAAACACAAGACTATTAGTACAGTGGTGGGGACTAGAAAAAAGTTATTAATTTTCAAAAGCTGTTTTGTCTCCTGGGAGAAGTAACAGCCCCCAGGTCCCAAACACAGCTCCTGCTGCACAGAGCCATCAAAGAGCAGGAGCAAAGGCTACACCTGGGAAACTCCTGCCATTTGAAAGAGGCCTACAGGCCACTGCCTGGCACATGGAATGCCTGCAGCACAAGGAAAGGGTCTTGCAAAAATAAAGGCACGAACGCTCACTTTTCCAGTCCTGGCTGTGCCGTAGAAAGGGGCAGCTCCTCCTCTGGCCCAGCTCCGGCCTCTGGTGTTTCCTGCCACGATTTCACAACCTTTGCCATTTCAAAAGTCCTTCTGGCAGCCACAGCAGCAAGCATGGAGCTATTTTACACCAGTGCGTGACTGATGCAGTCAGGCTCCTCTCCCCACGTCGTGCACAGGGAGCTGACACTGCCCACGGATCAGGGCCATAACTGCTGTGAATTGAAGCATTTTCACCTCCCTCAATGAACTGTATGGGTGTGCACTAGCTGGAAATACAGCTCCATCTGGGATTGAAGAGACTGAGCCTAAAATACTGAAATCAACAGCAGCTTTCGACAGACAGGAGCTGGCCACATGGGTGTTCTCCGTCTGGGATAACTTCTTCCACGCTATGCACGAGCCAAAGGCACCAACAGCAAGAAACAGCAATCCCTAGCAGCCACAGAATGAACAGAACTGGGCAGGTTTCTGCTGCAGCCCACACCTACATCTTCCCAAGATGTCTGTACAGGGAGAGGAGAGAGATCTCACCTATTAAGAGGAGGGAGAGTGATTTGAAATCAATGTTTGGCAAAATCGAAGTCTGTGGGGACTCGTGTTAATGAATTCCCCTGCCGGGTTTATGATGTTTAAAGGAAAACAAAAGATTGCTGCAAGCACAGCAGAGCAGGTGAGACCTGGGGAGGTTGTTCCCATACCTGGTTTTATATTCCCTAAGCTCCCTCTAAGCAGGAGAGGCTCCCTCCCTGCCCTGTGCTCAGGGACACTCGAGTGATGAGCCACTGTCCCACCTGGGCACAGCGATCTCCCGCAGCTGGGTGGTGTTGAGATGCCCCTGTTGTTCTCCTGCTTGAGATGGCAGCTCAACACCAGCTGGAAATGCAGCAGATGAGCTCATGTGCTCCTCTGCTAATGGAAATACCCAGGGGCCAAGGGTCCTTCCTGCCCAGCCTTCTCCCAGTGGGTCCCTTATGGGATTAGGCAGCAGCCAAGCACGACAATTCACTCTTAGCCGGACTAAGTGCTACGGAGAGATCATGAAAATGAATTAACTCCTGCCCTTCTCTCTTCTGTGATGGACTACACTCTGCTCCTTTGGAGCAATTTCACATAATGGGAGAGGGAAACATGGGAGAGAGACAAGGAATTTATTCCCACGTGGTTTCTTGTGTGGACACACAACACTGAAGCTGCCCCACGCCTCCGGCCACGCTGTGAGGTGAGGAAGGAGCTAGGGCCACAGCCAGGTGTGGTGCCAGCAGCTTTTCCCTGGACACAGAGGAGATGAGCTCCACTTCCCCTGTCCCTGTGCCTGGGAGCCCCATCGGGATGTGCAAGGCTTGTGGGGACATGAATGACTGGGCAACAAACCATGGTCATCACACAAGACTCTCAGGTTACCACACTGGGCTTTTTCTCTTCACACACCCTCAGGGTAAACCCCACTGGAAGCACAACCATCCCCAGCTCCAAGTTTTTACCCATTTTCCAAAGCTTGTTGGGATAAAACAGGAAAGCAAAGCAGAGGGGAGATCCAGCACTGTTCAGATGCTGACCTGGAGCTGGAGTTCTGTCAGTGCTCCCACACCACCTTCCCCAGAGCAGGCCTGGGATGAAAAATAAATGTGTTGGGTGGTAAAACACAGAACTCCCTTCCCCAACCAACGCACCCACCAAGGCACTCATGTAGCTCTCAGATTCAGCACTGAATATTGCATCACTCTGGAGCCTTTTAAGGAAACATTCCAGCATTTTCCCATATTAATCAGGTAACTTTTTTTTTAGCCAGACAGAGTTAAAAATAACCATGAGCCAGGTAGGTGTCAGTGAAAAGCTCCAGCAGGGAAAATCTTGTCCCATCACACCTGGAAGGAAGGAAGTCCTTGCCCATCTCCAGGCACTGTCCCTGCAGACAAACACAACCAAGCCCAATGACAACTCTCCCCATTAATGCTGGATAATTTTAGGGTCTCAGCTGCAGGCAGTCCGTCTCTCTAGCAAAATCCTACCTAAGACTTGCACTGTCTACCACAGCAGGCTTGACCCCATTTTCATATGCAGAAGCAAAAAAAAAAGCCCTCCTAATCCCACAGAACCCAGAGCAAATAACACTCTGGGACTGCGTGATACCACCCTATTAAATACAAATATGTTCCTACAGTAGCTCAATGATTTTAAGCATTCACCATCTTTTCATTTCAGTTTTAAGCACTTTGCCTGGCAACTGTCTGAAGGGCAAAGCATTATGGAAATAGGAAGACAATTAATTTTCCTTTCTTCTGGAAGAGAGGATTATTGGAATAAATAAAAATAATCAGCTTAAACAAGAGCACAATTCATAACTTCTGAAAAACAGAGGACAGGTTTCTTTCATTTTCCTTTCCAGAGAAATGATTTCCTGGGATGGAGTTTGCAAGGGAAGTGCAGAAGTTTTGGAGTTAACCTTGGACTGCTGACTCACAAATCATTGCCTCTATGCCTTCAGCAGGAGGAAGGCTGGCATTTCACTCTTAGAGCCACTCTATATATTAATTTAATACAGCAAACCAGAACAGCCCCCCAAAAAGATACAGAGGCCACTTCCCAATCTCATTTTGACCAGAGGTAGATCTGAAGCAGTCGCTATTGGACACCAGCCTTTGGCAGCAGATGTTCAGCATCACAATTAATGTGGTTAAAGGAGGATCTGACACCCTGTGACACACATGTACACCTGCATATATGAATTAAGTTAAAAGTATTTCACTCCCAAACCCCAGAGGGAGAAGGGAACAAATGGAAGAGGAGAGCCTTCAAGTTCATATTAGCAAGAGATGAAATTATTTATTGAGAAAAATTTGGGATATCTTGGTAAGAATTGGAGAGTTATTTCTGGAGGACTCCTCTAATAAGCAGAATGAGGTACAAAAATAGGATGGGGACTGTGGTTCAAGGTTGCTACAGCCTCGAAAAGAAACAGAGATAATTGATGGAGGCACAGATTCCCAGGAACACTAAGCACTGTAGAAGCACTGAGAAATCAAATTGATGATCTGGAAAATAACACAAGATTAAGAATGATCAGGTTAGTGGGGGCTCCTGGAGGAGCAGAAGCAGGAGAAGGCAGACTTACGAGGAGGTGGGGGGTGAATAATCCCCACTGTCCAGGGTGTCTGGGTGAGCCATGTCCCCACATAGGCTGGTTTTCCAGTGCTCCACATCCCTAAGGGAAGGACCTCCTGCATCCAGGAGCCCATGTGTTTATGGCAGCTCACAAATCTGAGCCTGGTTCCAGGACCAGCACCGTCTCCCACCTGCAGGAAACGGCTCAAGCTGCTCCCTGTCCTTCCTCCAGTCACAAACTCCGGGTGCCCTGGCACAGCCACATCCCAGCAGCTGGAGGAAGCACCACTGGGAAGAGCTCCTGCACATCCCAGCACCCTGTGCTTCCCACAGGGAACAGCCATGTCCTCTGTGTGCTCCTCCAGCTGCAGAGCACTGTGGCAGCGAGTAGGTCACGGACTTGATGGCGCCTGAAGAATCACCTGCAGTTTGTTTCCTCTTCCTTTCTCTGCCTTTTTGGGTTTTTAGGAGCCACCAAATCACTTCACCACCACCTTCAAACCCCATCCATCCATCCATCCATCCATCCATCCTAGACCTCTCCTTACAGCCCTGTCTCGGCATTTCTGCTCTCTCCCAGCTCTGTTTAACTCCACCTCTCCCCTGCAGGTCCTTAAAGCAGGATTTTTCTTCCGTCTTCCCTTTCCCACAGCCATATTTTTCCCAGCATCATGTACCCCTTGCACTGCTTCTCTCACTCTCAGAACCCCAGATGTCCTCTGTGCTGCTCGATGCATTAAATCCCATCCACCATGGGAATGGAGTTATTCTGTAATTTCACATCTGGGTTAAAAATTGCAGCTCCTTCCCCTGTGTCCGTAACTTCACTCAGGGAAAAGGGGGGTAAGGAGTCCCCTCTGCCAGCTGCTGCCTTCAGGCTTGCTCAGGTCCCCTCTCCATGCACAGCTCCATCAGCTCCAAGGAGCACAGGATGCCCCAAGACCCTTCCCTGCTTCACCCAGGAGCGTTTGGGCAGCAGGACAGCACTGCCAAAGGACACTAAACAAGGATGCAGCAGCAAGGACTGAGCCCAGGGTGTTAACAAACCCAAAATTCAGCCATAAGCTGGATTTCAAAATGGCCAGGAAGGCAGGAGAGCAGGAGATAAAACTCCTCTGAAGGTGGAGAAATGCTGTGCGTGACAGCAAACCCTTCCACACAGCGTCACCACAGAGAGGATTCATCACAGCCAATAATTACAAGGCTCATCTCACAATGTCTGCTCTTAAAGGCACTGCCAGATGAGTCCAGGCTGGCTGAAGCAGTTGGAAGGGAGAGAAGCAAAGCCACCAGGCTTTGAAGTGGCCACGATTTGATTATTAAAGACTGGGACTTGCATGTCACGGATATCCAGCACAGTTACTTCCCCCTCCCTGGGACTGCCAAGGCTGCATGAGGTTTTTTTAGATACACCTGTAGGATGCAGTTCCATCTTGTTCTTTCTGGTTTGAATACAGTCCTGGGCTGATACAACACCAAAGAGGTGAGCAAGTCCCAAATTCAGGTTTCAGTTCCTCCACTGAACAAAGCTGTGCTGGTGGAGAAAGAGACAAAACTGGCCACACAGGCAGAATTTTTCACACAGATCTAAAGAGAGGAATGTGCAAATTCGAGCAATGAATCCTCCTGCAAAGTCCAAGTCACCCATCTCAAAGAAAGCATCCAGGAGTCCCTGCCCTGCATTCCCTGCACATCCCACACCCTGCAGCAGGCTCTGGACACAGTTCCATGGGATGAAGAACCTCCCTCAGCTCAGCCACACCAGAGTGCTCAGGGTTTGCAAGGAGAGAGAGGTGCCCACTCCATGGGAACACCCAGCAGGGCCCTGCAGAACTCCTCTGGCAGAGCCCAAGAACAAACCCACAAACTGAAATTAAATTTGGTTGTAGCTATTTTTTTCCTTCCAGACTTGTCAGTTCCAGGGCTTGCTGGAAGGGAGCTGAATGTCGCCCTGGAAGAGAGGAGCCCTGCACAGGAGGGAAGCAGCTGTGGGATGAGGCTCTCCCAAAAGCTGCTCTGATCCAGAGGCACCAAGGCCCCAGGCCACCAAAGGCTTGGTCAGGCTGAAGCACAGTGCTCTGTGCTGGGGACTCTCCTCAGCCACTGAAAATAGCTCATTTCCCCCATTTTACTCTAAAACAAGAAGAGGAGGAGGGTTTCATCCTCTGGCTTTGAGCCAAAACCCATGGCACTAAGGAAAGTGTCACCTTTGTCCCTTGGCTGAGCCTTTCCCCCATTCTGGGACTGGAGATGGGAGGAAAAAGTTTAAAGTTGCTCCAAACCATTTCAGGGATGAACTTGATTATTCTTCTCAGTGAGGCTGAAATAAAGAATGAGATGATCCAGGCTCCCTCAAGTCACCCTCTGGAAAAGGGAAGAACAGCAATGACCTGCACTGGGGGAGAGCCAGGGCCCAGCACCTCGTTCCAGACCAAGGGCCAGTCCCGGTGTCACAGGACCCCTGGGCCCTGTCCTGGTAAAGCCCCCACCCACACACCCCAGCCTGAAGATGCATTCTTGTTATACCCTGATCACAGATTTTTTAAGGTTTCCTTTAACTTTCTTGCTTTCAACTTTGCTTCTCAAAAGAACTATTTCCCAGTTCTTCCACCTGCGCTTTTAAATAGAATTTGATCATTTTTCTCTGAACTAAAACCCCTTGTCATGGTGACAGATACGTCACTGGCGTCAGTTAAAAATGTGAAAGAGAAAACACTCATCCACCACTGAGAAAAAAGCAGCACCACCGAATCCTGACACAACCATGGTCCTCCACAACACGAGTCTTTGTTCTCACAATCATCTCCAAAACAATATTCTGACAACAACATCCCTCCCTATATAGATTTATATTGCTATATCTCTATCATTTCCCTCATGCCCATCAAAATGAAGTTATAATTAACCCATCATCAATAGAAATTACAATGATTTTGAAACAGCAAGAAACAATCTATTTGCATTTGGTAGCTAATTATTCCCCCTACGCACACAGCCACCCATGTTCCCTAAAACCATCCACAGAACAGACAGTCTGTGCTAGCCAGAGCTTCTGGAAAGGAGGGGAAAAGGAGGGACTAAGCAAAAAAATCTCAACATTGGGGTGGCAAAATTTTCTTCAAATCTGCAGCATCTCGAGCTCAGCCAAGTCTGTAATAGAATTGCCCTTCTGAACTCATCCAGCAGTGTTAGAATCCACCTGGGTATCACATGGAAGCTGACAGCAACCTCAGGACAAACCTAGCGGGAGCCACTGACATTCGCTAAATTATTGAATTATGATTCCCTTCTTCGCACCACTCCAAGGAAACGTGAAGCCATTTTCCGATTAAAAGCCGTTGGACACAAATTTCACACCGGGCAACACCAGGGCTGCTCCCAGAGCCAGGCAACGCCGGGATCTGCAGTGGCACAGGCAGCGTTGCACCCGTGATTATTCCTCCTCGAAGGAGGAAGGGTGTGCCCTCCTTCCAGCCATGCTCAGTCCTGGGGGACTGCCGAGGGGTGACCTCCAGCCCCTCCAGCTCCCACTCATTGCAGCCAGGTACAGAACAAAACAATGCCCTTCCCCACCCCCGCCCCCACGCCAGGCAAGTTTTGCTGACAGATCACCTCCATTTCCTCACCATCCCCAAGGATCACAGCGATGTTTGTAAGAGGTAAAGACACAAGCCGTGGCCAGGGAGCACCGCCTCCCCCAGCTCGAGCAGCCTGACAAAAATCAAGCCACCCAGGGATTTCTGCGTGACGTCCTGGGAGCCCCAGGTTGGCCCTCCATGGCTTGTGCTGCGTTCAGAGGAAGCTGATACAAAGCACCAGGGATGGTAAATCACATCCTCCTTCACCCACGCTTCTGGAGGCGAGTAGAGAAAACACTCTTCACTCATCAGGAACTATCCGAGGTTTCCCTTCCTCCAGGATGCCCCCACAAAGCAGGGACTGGGGAGGAAGGGGCTCAGTTTCACCTTGACACAATCCCTGTGCCTGCAACACTTACCTGGCTGCCAAGGCATCCCTCCTCAACACGCCGAGAGTCATCAGCCTTCAAAGCAAAGCCAAAATAGCTCAAGGATTGTTTTCCTTCCCCCATCTGACACGGGATTGCAGTTCCTCAGGCATGGGGAGGAGGGGGAGCAAAATAATAATAATAATCAAAAGCAAAATACTATTCTTCTGTAGGCAAAGCTAATCCTGTCACACATTTTCTTCCCAACAGAAGCATGATAGATCGAGTCCCACTGGGTTCTGCTCACAACTAAACAGGACGAGGTGTTTTCAGCTCCCTTCTGCCAACACAGCTCAACGAGCAGCAAGGCCTCACCTCCTCTAATCATTTAACTCAACACGAAGCCACCCTGGTGCTCTACCCCAGCTCTAGAAAGTCAGCCCGAGCCTCAGTATGGCCTTGCACGGAAATAGGATTACTTTGGCCTGGAGGAAAAAAAGAAACCACAACATGAAGGTCACCCATAAAATCATTACACAGCTCCCTCTTCCCCGGCTCTTAGAGAAAAAAACCTTTCTCAAACCCTCAACCTGAAAGGAGAAACACAAAAAGATATGTACATTAATGCCATATACCTCCGTCAATTTTTTTCCTCGTGTCTTTAGAGCAGTTGTTTACTGCAGCCAACTGCAGAGAAATTACAGTAGCTTAACTCTCCAACTCCCTCTAAAGGATTAATCTTCCAGTGAGCATGCTCACGCGGGAGCTTTTTCAGCACTTGCATCCATTTCATGAGTGAGGGCTGCTGCACACATGAGGAAATGCCATTTCAGGGCTCCAGGCAGAGCGAGCAGCCCCCAAACCAAGGGCTAAAGCCCTTCCCAGGGCTCCACAAAGGATCTCTGCCCAAGCCTCCAGCTCCAAGGAGGTTGAAAGATTTCACGTCCATGGCTCCTTTCAGGAAGGAGGAGGGGCGGTGGTTTCCCTGCGACACTCGTTTGAAATGTCTGACCTTGGCTTTTCTCTACAGGCTGGTGGACAGTTCATCCACTGAATCTGGAGTCAAAAATAGCTTCTTCTCACTGGCAGATTTTTCCTTTTGCATCACTTGTTGGCTCATCTTTGCTTTTCAGAAAAAAATCAGGACCATAATTTGGGGTGCAGGGAGGGGGAGGGGAAACATTCAAATAAAAAGGAACAGCTTTAAAACATCTAGTTCTCAACTCTGCATCACAGTTGGTAACAGATCCTGACACATTTAACTCCACAGATTAAGGACCCATGCAAATGAGGATTTGCTGGTAGACAACAAATCCAGTATCTAAACAAGGCTGTTCAAGTAATCTTGTCCATTCTCTCCTAGACCACTGTAGTAGATTAAATTGCTCTATTTGAGATATTTCTCCCTCACCTCAAATGATGCACCTTGAATCAAAGCCTTCCTGGTGAAAATAAAGCTCCAAAATTAAGGACAAATACACTGCAGAAATAGTTTCTTCCATTTTCATCTTCTCATATTCCAGGGTTCTGCCCTTCCCCTTCCCATTTATCTATTTTATGTCCTGTTGCTTAATTGCTCTTTGTAGCTGAAAGAGATCCAAGCCTCCCCCTCCCCCCAAAGGCTCTTATTTCAAGTTTTAAACCCAGCTTGAGTCTAGGACACGTAGAGACCAGACTGCAACCCCTGAGTCCAGGGAAAATCACAACCCCTGAGCCCAGGGAAAACCCAGAGGGGGCTGCAGCCCAAGGTCTGAGATCACTTCCCATATCCAGCACCAGGCTTCGCCCTGGCCATTACAACCACCTAAACATGTATTTATTTTTCCAAAAGTCTTGAGTGTCTTTGATGCCATGAATCCCCTTTAATGTTTGAAGCTCTACAAGCGAATCCACAAAAAGGCAGGATGTCAGGAGAGTGTTAAAGAAGGGCTATGGCTGCGTTTGACAAGGAGCGCTCACCATAGCGACCGTCCCCGCAAGAAATGATAAAACCTGTGGTGACACTGGATATTTTGCTCTGTTGCCACCTAAATAGAATCACCCCCAGAAAGGGAATCTCTGTTACCATGCATTAAAATAGAGGCTTTGTTTTATTTATAAAGCATCCAAACTGGTTGGTTTGGATGTGTCAGAGCACAGGCTGTTCAGCCACCCCTCCCTGCTCCATCCTTCAGGGACTTAACGACTGATGGCTGCACTTCATCCTGCCCTCGCCTCCCACGGACCTCAGGTGCCGCTGAGCCTGCCTCAGCTCCTCCAGGGCAGTCCTGGAGCCAGGGTGGGATCTGACCCTGAAAACTCCTGCAAAGAAAACCCCAGACTTGGCAGAAGGCAGATGTGAAAAAGCCTCGATGGAGGAGGATGATGTCCCACACTTCCTCCTCCACGGCAGGATTACACCCATGAAGGCGGGACAGCAACTGTGGAGTTATCCCAACCTGTCATTCCTAATTTGGAAACCAGTCATACTCCCTGAGAGTTTAGACTTTGAAGATTGACTACTATTGATTCTTCTGCAAGCAAACAGCCCAAGCTGGCAATCAGTCAATAATAAGCAATTACTCGACAGCCTCTTATCTGCAGATGCCAGCCCAGACAGCTCGATTTGTGGAGGCAGCAGGTCAATAAATCAAAGCTGTTCTCAAATTTTAAAATACCATCATTTAAAAACCCACCCAGCCTTCAAACTGGCTGGAAGAGCAGCCAGGTCAGGGGGATTCCTGCAGAACAGTGTGGTGGCTATCACTAATTTACAGCACAGGAGATAGAACGTGATGTGCTGAAATCCACCCCGACGCTCCTTATCTCTCAGGAGTAGCAGGAGTGGCAGCTGGATGAAGATGATGAGAGGGAGAGGAGGAAGCAAAACCCTTCTCCTTCGAACAATGACTTGTAGGGAAAAAGCAGAGCAGGGCAGCCTTCCCACAACACTCACCAGTCCCTGGGACACACCTTGCTGCTCACCAGGAGCCTCAAACCCCAACCAAGACAGCAAATTAATGGCACCTCTCTTATCCCCCTGCTGTGACCTCCGTGCCCTGAGTGTACAATTAATCATTTCATCCCAGGAAATGCACTTCCTCACTTTTTCATGGCCTAAACATGATACAAGCACGGGAGCCAAAGGCTCCTCTTGAGTATTTCAGTGTGACCCAGAGGCGACGCTTTAAACCCAGCGGTGCCAACAGTGCAACAAAGAAAATCAGCTGAAAACTCATGGAGGCATTTAGTGCTCTCAGTGCAGACTCCCTTTACAGGCTCATTTATATGAAAAGAGATAAAAATTGCCTATTCAATTTGCAGAAGACTGAGCATGCAGCTGGAATGCCAGCCCAGTGCAATGGCAACCTTTATCTATCTAATCTATTTATCTATTTATCTATCTATCATCGCAAAGGCAATCACAAACATCTAGTTCTGGAGACTCTAAACTGGTACCTTTCCAGTTTGTCCGTGGGTTCTTGCACAAGTCATGGAAACAGCCCAAAAGTACCAAAAGAACAGCAACACTTAAATAATCCTGCTCGTGCTGCTGGAGGAGGGTGATGGCCTGCAGGACGCTCTGTCCTCCACATCAAGAGTTCACCAGGGGCACAGGAGGAGGTAACCAAGGCACCAACAAGCTGCCCAAGCACTGTAAATCCAAGCCCCTCAGCGCCTGTGAAGCTTTCAGTGCTACAGAAGTGTCCCAGATTCGTCAACTTTGGGGCAGCTCCACCACCACACCACAGTGACCCCACCTAGGCTGGCTGCCAGGGGTCCAAAAAGTGCAAAGTACCCAAGAGAGAAAAAGGAATGACTTGGGAATATCCTACCATTGGTCCCAGGAAGGGAAGTGTTTGTATAATGATGACCAAATCTTGCAGACTGAGCATCTCCAATCACATCAGCTTGAAAAAAAACCAAGATTTTGAGCCTAATATCTAAATAAAAAGGGGTGACCCACTGAAAACAGGATCAGTCCCATAGCTGGTACTCACTCTTCATACTCCATTTGCCACAGAATTCAGGTATCTGAGGATACATTCTAAATATCCTCAGTCTTCAACACTTTTCAGTGGTCTGGGAGGGAAGGTTGGGTGAAAGGCAGCAGATAATGGATTATTTCAACTGTACTTGGGAGTTGGGACAGACTTCTTGAGGGGGAGCCTACTGAGGTTTTCACTTCCATCTACACGCGGTGCACTCGGGTCCTTTCAGCAGTGGCTAGACCACCAGGAAGCTGTGGGAAGCTGTGCCCAAAATCTCAAAAGGATTTCCTCTCTTCTTACCCACAGAGCACCTACGGGTGGCTTTTACACTGCCAGCCTTGTCTGCAGCACCGTGGCAAAGCAAGGGAGGGCATTTGGGAGAAAAAAAAAAGTGTTAAATGCATCTTCCTGTATCATTCTCACCATTTATAGAGAAGCTACAAAATGCCAAAGCAGCTGACAGGATCCCAAAAACCGCACTGCAGAGCACCAGTGGCTCCTGAATTTTGCAGAAAACCCACTAGAAAGATTTTCACCCAATATCTGCAGTTTTCTGATATAAAATATGGACCCTTTTCCTTCCCATGAGCAGCAGGTCAGTGCATCCATGCCATAAGGACAGTCCAGTGGCAGCACAGCTCTGGGGAGGAGCCTGCAAAGCTGCTGGAGTTGCTGAGCATGGAAAACATTATTTATTTGCCCAGAAAGGAGCTGCCTGCCATGGGCACACTCCCACAGCCCCACTCAAGCCTATGCTGTCCTACTCCACACAAGGAAAATAATGCAGCAACTTCACAAACCACAGCTGTGGCAGTAACACAAGACTATTTCTCACCTTTTATGACAAAAGCAATGCCAGTTGCAAGACAATAAGATATCACAACCTGCCTTTCATCCTCCCATCCCAAGGCACAGCCATTCCATACAAAAGCTGGAGATCACCTGTCGTGCTCTGCTTCCTTCTTTCAAATGCAGCATTGTGTTAGCACCAGGATCCCGCTGCTTTGGGGCTGGAAGTGTTGCTAGAGCAACAAAAATGCTGGAAAGTAGAGCAGAGAACAAAAGGACTCCACAGCCCCACCGAGGATGTGATCAAGGAGACAGCAACAATGTAAAATGGGACCGGGAGACCTCCCTTAGAGCAAGGAGCTGCCATCTCCAACCCTCTGCTGGGTAGAATGGTAATTTAGCAAGGAGATCATCCCAGTAAGAAATTCCAGCAGCTCAGCCCCACATCTGCTTCTTATCAGGAGCCTCCTGACTGACCAGGGCACTGCTCCTCTCCATGATCCATCCTTTCACGCCCAGCACGAAGATGCCACTCACAGCTGACTTTGGTGCACAGAGGTAGGAATTAGGGACATATTTTTTCTGTAAAGGCAGAGTAAATCCCTGCTTGCATGTCCAGCAGGTCACCCTTGCAGCAGGAGACGTGGTCAGAAATCCAAATTTGGTGACATTCCAGAAGTTCACTGGGCTGGGTAGACACCATCAGTCTCTTCATGGGATCCCACTGCACCTTGCAGGGCTTATCAGAGTGGCCCTTGATGTAAGGAACATGGATGCTTTAGGAAACAATCCTCAAAGCAGACTGATTCAGGGATTCCCTTTGTCCCTTCTGGCACCTTCAGCACGGGGACACTGCACCCAGGACATGTGGAGAGTGTCCTGATTGGAACTGTCACCCCCTGGAGCCAGGGAGGGACAGACAGCAAACACCAGGCTGCTGTGTGATGGCACCCCACTGCCAAAACCCATCCGTGGAGGGTTGTGTTTGCTGCATCAGGCTGTCTGCAGCCCAGTCCTAATCCTGGAGAACTTTGGAAGAGCTCAGAAAATCCTTAGACTTCACACACACTTGGAGTTGTTTGCCCTACACTGGTCACAAGGATCTGACGAACTCTGATTTGTCTCAAGATAAAAAAACACTGTTTAAGGGCAACCTTTGTCATGTGACAAAAACCGTTCCTCTGTGCCTGGTCTTCCTGTCACTTGCACCAGTGGCTTTAACCCTGGGGCTGCCAACAGCTTCCAGAAAGCTCTGAGAGGAAGGTGAGCCCCTAGCAGGAGTCACGTTTGCTACATGGGATTACAAACCACTCAAACTAAGCAGCAGCATCAGGGGAAGTCCTGGAGGTGTCTGGCTTGAAGTATAAAACCAAAAAAAAATTCTTTTTTTTTTGAAATCTTAAGTAAATCCTACAGTGAAGCTGATGAAGACACAAAAATCCTCAGGGTGGTTTATGAAAATGAGCAAAGGCAGGACCAGCTTCAGGGAAGCGAGGCTCAAAGCCTGGCTCAGAGCCGGCCTCACCTCCTTGTGACCACCTGCACAGGTTACAGACCAAGCAGCAAAGAGGATGAACAGCATTTATCCCCACTCTGGATTAAAATTCAGAGGTGGAGAAGTCACATGAACTGCTGAGGATCCCAGCACCGGAGCCTGCTGGCCCTGGGAACAGATGGCCAAGGCTGCCAGAGTGAGACTCCACACCTCAGGAAAACTGACGGGTTTGCTGCAACTTGATCCAAGGCCCTGATATCCATGGCTGTGACTGTGACCTTCCAAACCAGCCCAGTATCAATGCTCAGATGCCTCCTCGTGCCTGCTCACAGCTCTGGGAGAATCACTGTCCCCTCCTCTGCTCTGCAAGGCACCTCTCCCATGGCACACAGAGCACTGGGATGTGCTCCAGCCTCACCTCAGCTGGCACCTACAGCCCAGCTTTTCAATTCCAAAATAGCTTCTTCCCCATTGGACCCATTAAAACAAAAACCATAGAGAAATACAAAAAATTCAAACAGAATGACAAACGCTGGAACTGTATCATGTTAAAAAAAAAAAAAAAAAAAGTAAATTAATCCAAGGATCTGAAGACTGGTCCAGCCACAATTTTGGCATCTTTTTAGCCATCCCTGATAAAGGCACCTTTATACATGATAGTTCTGTTGAGACAGGTCAAAGTTAGACCAACAGAAATGCTCTCCTGTCACACCTGTGTTCAGTAGCCTGAACGAGCCCCAAGACTTCCCACAAAAAACTTCAGCCTGGGTACCAGCATTATACAAATACACTCTTCATTAACAGTCATTGCTTCCAACATGCAAAGGAACTGCCATGATCATCCTGTCAATTATTTCTACAAATCCAATAGATAAAAACCTGTAACTGAGGGGAAAACGTGACATCTGCTTCTTCCTGGCTTTCCTGCTCTGCTGAGGAGGGCTGGGAGGAGCCCAGGAGCCCATCCAAAATGATCTTTATGCCATGGAAGCAGCTCACTTCACTCAGCAAGGCTAATTTTGCCAGCAAAAACTGCAGCCACGTTCAAGCCATCCAAGACACCCACACAGCGTTCCGAGGCAGCATTCCTGGATGGAGGCATGGCTCACACCTGCCCACACAGCCAGGGCCCGGACGTGCAGCCCTGTTCCCAGTGTCTGTGCCATCGTGACACCACAGACAGCTCTCCCCGCACTGCTGAATGCTCTGGAATAGTGTTCCTGTAATAATTAGTGATTATTACTCTGATGCATTAATGTTCGCGAGTCCCAAAGCCTCCTGTCTGCCCTCGTTGGGTAATTCCAGAGCAGAGCTCTCAGCAGCACAGCCCTGCTCCTCTTCCTCCTGCTTTGGGTCTGCCCTGGACTGTGGGCTATTCCCCCATGGAATTGTGTCCATATAAAAACAACCCATGCCACAGGTAGATCCCTCACCACACCCCTGGGAGATGTCAGGGTTTTTAATCTGATTTTGGGCGCCACATCCCTGGAGGAGCTGCTGCTGTCACATCAGCAACCCAGAGGATGCACTAGAAAAGACAGAGATGTTAACTGCTCCTCCCAGAAGCTGCCCAGCCCAGCAAGCAGTGACGTGATGCAGCCTCCTGTGGGGAGGGACAGATGTGCCCAGTGCCACAGCACAGCTGGGGAGCTCAGGGGAGGAGACACGGCACCCAGATAGCAGCAGTGGTTACAGGGGATTAGCTCTGAAACTCAACTTGGGAAAACTCACTGCTCAATTCACATGGAGATTAACTATCATTTTGATTCAAGTATTCCCATGGAAAGAAATGGACTGGATGAGCCACTGTGGTCCTTCCAACCTGATTGATTCGGTGATTCTGTGGTTACCCATTTCCCTGGGAATTCACTTGCAGAGGTGGCCTGTGCCTCTCAGTCCCCAGGCAGCGAGGGAAGAACAATCTGTTGAGACACCCAGGGAGCAGGGAATGTCTGGCAGAGGCAGGAAACCCTCTCCTTCCTCCTGCCTTTCCTCCCCGGGTGATGTGACACGCAGGGATATTTCCAGTTAGCACAACCCTCCATCGGCCAAACCTTCACACAGTTCTGATAATGCAGTGAGAAAACAATCCTGGCTGATTTCCCTTCCGTGCAATTTAACTTCTAGTACTGGATATAACACACTCCTTCCCACTCCTGTGCCCAGAGCCAAACAAAGCCGATCTGCTGGAGAGGGAGGTTTAAGCAGGATTTCAGATCTGCCTTGAACTCCTGGTGGCAGCCCACGATGGAGGGGATCCTACCCAGGCTGAGCAAGAGACTGCAACCACATGAGTTTGTCACATGTGGAATAAAGGAAAGCATTGAGAATTTGTGCCAAAACATTCACGGCTTTTTCTCATTCAAAAAAAAAAAAAAAAAAACTAAAAAGAAAAACAGCTGAACCAACCGAGAGAGCAGGGGTTTTCCCAGGGTTTCTGCAAGGCCAGATGCAGCCTGTGGCTGGGAGGATGCTGCACCATGACACAGCAGGGCAGGGGATGCTGGTGGGGGGATCCAGCCCTTGTGATCCCCTCCCTGCTTTCCTCCACTCCCCTGCCCTGTGAAACCAGGCCTGAACCTCCAGTTGCAACTGCTGTGCTCTTGCAAAGCCACGTAAAAAACCCAAACACAACAGAACAAAAAAGAAAGGTCACTGAGGTGACACTTTCAATTTTGCTTTAGAAAAGTCCTTGACAGATTGTCAAAGTGGATTTGTTTATTAAAAGTGTATTTTTCCTAGCAAGGAGCACAGAATGTCTGTACAATAGGTGCCATAATTGCCCAGGTTTGTTAATAATTGCATTGGCTGGAACAGGATGCATTAGCCTAATTTAAGAACGAAATCGGAACATATTAAAGATCACAGATCCCATTTTCAAGGTGAATCCGAGGCTGCTATCACAAGTCCAAAGAAGAGGAGCTGGACATTCACAGTCACACTGGCTTTGATCACAAATAGTTCATACTTTACAAAGTGCTTCTAGAAGTTTGCTATTCCCTTCATCAGGCCTGGCCATGATGTCAAGGAATAAAGCCAAAAACCAGAGCATATAAAATAGTGACCATTATGTAACTCACCATCTCTTACCTAATGAAGATAATCTGTACATTTAAAAATTAACATCCAGCAGTTCTTCAACAGTTCTGTTAAAGGCTTTCAACACCAAGCCAGGCCTTTGAACTTTGGGAAAATATTACCTCTGTTTTACAGATGGGAAAAGCATCACAGGCAGCAAAACCTGAACCAGCCTTGCCTGGACACTTCTTTAACTTCCTTTGCTTAAGCTGCTGACTGCCCCATTGCCTGGGTACTATGCAGGGAGGCTGCTCTCACTGCAGCTGATGGCAAATCCCTCCCTGACTTCTGTAGGTTTGGATGAGGTCCCAAAACTCTTTTTAATATAATACTCCAGTCTGGGTAACCTTCTGTCTTATGCAGGGTCAATGCTGCAAACTCTGCTTGCACTTAAGCCCTATTATCTGTCTGCACTAATTCTGCATAGACAGCATTTCCTCAGCCCTCTGCTCAGACAGCACCACACTCACCAGCCCCAGACATGAAGCCAGGCAGCTGCTAAGAGGGAAAAAAGAAAGCAAAACCCACACATTTACCTTTTCTCAACACTCAACCACACAGTCCAAGCCTCGTTTCGCACATGGGACCACACTTCAGGAACCCTGGGCCACAAGCAGGTTACGCTCTGCGCTTGCAAAGCACCCTCCATACTTACAGGGCAATAAAAATTAGCTTAATTAATAATACATCAGCAAGGAAATGTTAACGAGCACCCAGCGGGGGAGCAAGGGCTGTTGTCTAATCTTCTTGTGTGGACTGCTTGCTTTGGCAGGGATCAGCAACTGCATCAGCATCACCATCGGGGCAGGGAGGGCTCTGAGTCACCGGGGACACACGCAGGAAACATTTACATCTCTCTTTAAAGCAGACACTGTTGCATCAGGAGTTACTCTTGGCAGCCCCACGCCACCTTCCACTTGTGGAGTTTTGGTCGTTTAAAGAAGAATTTCGGCTGTCCCTGGGCACCCAGCGTATAAATACCCACAGACATGGGGCCTCCTCCTGCAGCTCTTTGGCCACGTCTGCAAATTCTGCAGCTCTGCCCACGCCGGCCTCGAGCTGCTGGGCCACGAGTGGGGGGAACCAGATCAAACCTCCCTGTTCTTGGGAGGTCACTGGGAATATCCAAGCCATTTCCTTAGGGTTTGCCCACCCTAAAGAGGCACAGGGTGCTGAGGCTCATCCCAAGGCAGACAGTGGAAATCCCCCCTCCCAGGGTTCTCCTCCCTGTCGAAGGAGGTGGCTTGGGCACCCCAGAAGTGCCAGCCTGGGGCTCACAGCCCCAGGGCAGCCCTGGCGGGGATGAGCTCCAGTGCAGCGTGGGGAGGAGGTTTCCTGCAGCCAATGGAGCAGCCGCCGTTCCTGCCTTTCATCGGAAGCGTGGCTGGGAACAAAGGCCCGGTGAAGAAAGGCAAGTTGGCTGGTGAAACTTCCCCACACTGGCCAAGGCCCAGACCTGACAGATCAGCCTCATTCCTCATCACCTCCTGCCCTTGTCCCTCCTCCTCCACAGCCCTGGGATCACACAGGGGCGGTATTTGAGCCCACACACGGGCTGGGGATAGGGATGGGGATGGGGATGGGGATGGAGATGGGCAGGATCCGAGTGTCCCCTGTCATTGGCACAGCCTCAAACCCCAATTCCAGGCCAGACATGAGCCACAATCCCAGCAGCAACAGCCACAGAACATGCACGTCCTCCCTGCACAAAGCACCAGCATCTGCAGCAGGAGGGAAAATGTGGGGCTGCTGTCACAACAGGGGCAGGAGATAAATGATGTCTATAAAGCAGCCTCTGTGAGGGCAGTCTGGAGGGCGGAGAAAATATCAAACCAAGAAGGTTTTAATAAAAGCCATACATGATTAAGACCAATGTGCTCTTATCAAAGGCAAACTCCTAGAAACACAGGAACATAACCAGATCATCAGCACAAAGGGTACATTCTGTAGGGAAGGAGACAACAAAACTCACAAAAGAGCCCCAAAAGAAGTGTGAGATAGGCATGGAGTTCACTGTGTGTGGCAGAAATCTTTAAAAGATCTCGAAAAAACCATGAGAAATACAACTTGCAGTTCCTAGAAACCAGAGTGGAAATAAAAGACAGAATATGATCCCCCCTCGCTGGCCTTTCCCAACGCTGCACGCCGGAGGCTGCGCTCACTCCTGGCGCTGTAAATTCCCAAATTCAAAGCAGACGGAGCTGCAGTTTGTCTGCTCACTGCTGGCATCTCCCTGGTGCAGGGGGATGTCGATTAAAGGACAGCCAGGATCTTCACCTCACCTCTCCACACACGCTCCTGGAGCTACAGGAGCTGGCACTACAGCAAGAGGAAATATTCCAGCTCATCTGAGGGCCATCTTTAAAGGAACGGTTGTTGTTTGTCCTCAAAGTGTGGCAAAAAGGATTAAATATTCCAGATGTCACCCCCAGGCCCGACAGGACACCTTATAAACAATCACCTTTGCATATTAAGAAGGCATTAAAGCAGCAACCTGAATCCAGCCTAGCAAGACTGAAGAACACCCTTCCTAATTCAAAGAACAAAAGGATTTCTAATGTATGGGATGCACAGATCCTTAGCATTCAAAACACAGAGCTGATAAAAGCCATTACAAACAAGTTTGCAGTTAAAAGCACCTCATGTCTTGATTACCAGCTCAGCACTGGTGCTTTTTGCAGAGCCTTCTGGGTGTTGATTTAATCCATCAAATATTAATAATACTCTTCAATTAATAAAATATTCAGACTCCTGTTTTATATTCTCATAATCTGGAGGTGCAAACTGGCAGGATTGAACCATGGAACCACACAAACCAGCTCCTAGCCCATTGTTGATGCTTTCATCTCCCAAATACAAATAATCTCTTCTTTACACCTCCAAACCCACACTCGACAGGCTGTAAATTTGCTGCCAACCCCAGTGGACATAAGAAATGCACCAAAACAATAACTTCATTTCTCAGGTCCCAAGAATGCAAGTGACTTAAACGCCCATCTCCTATTTAGTGCAGGTCCCAGTGACCTCCAGGCTGGAGGTGCTGCCCCTTCAGATCCCAAATCCTCCACACAAGGCAGGAGGAGCCAAGAGGAGTCTCCAGCACCTTCCATGAGTTCCTAAAGCAAAACTCACAAACAGAGAATGAACTTCAGTCAAAGCAGCCTAAAAACGTGACACCCCAGGAGCTGTGATAATCAAGAGAGGACGAGTTAAACCACAGGGAAGAAAAAGCAAAATATACACAGGGCTTTTCTACCCAGCTGCTCCCACCTGGGCTGAGCTAATCCAGCATCAAACCTGGAGCCAGTCTGGAGGTTGGGCAAGGCTTTGGAATCACAGATTTGGGACATTTGCATTCACCAGACACCGAGGAACACCACGTTTCAGTAACTCCCTCCCAATCCTGCAACAGGCATACTTTCAATTCCCAAATCAGCAGCTGGATGAAGCATGTAATTTCGAAACCCATTAATCCTTTCTAAGTCTTCTACCATGTGCATGTTTAATTTCCCACTTCTTGAAACAATATTATGATTTTTGAGAGAAGCAGAGCTTCTGAATGCTCTGGGTCAGCAGTATGAAACATCCCCAATTCCCACTGAAGCTGGATAAAGCATTGGGGTAATTTGCCTTCTGGCTTTGAGCCTGTGGCAGAAATTACCTATTAAAACTTCCTCTCAAACTGCAAGGATTGGAAATGTGCAACTGGAGAGGAAGAAGGTCGCTCAGATTCTCAAGAAACCAGGAGCTGATGCTTAAAAATGAAAATAAGGAGAGAAAAATGTATTTCACTGCACTCGAGGCTGTACTCAAATGCACCTGCAGGTCATGGCCAAGAGCCTCAGGAAGACCAGGGCTCCCTTTTGCAGGACAACACACTCAAATCCTTCTGCCCACATCTGCACTTGAGTTCCAAGTTAATTAAAAGTCTGAAGCAGCAGTCTGAACAACTTTTACCACAGCCAAGGCCCCAGCACAGCCTGTTGCAGCTCGGACACCTGGACTGCCTTTCCCTCTCCACGGAGGTGCCCTCGTGCCCTGCTCCCTCCAGCTCTAGGGATGGCTCAGCCCATCAGGTTCATCCTGGCTGCCCCCTGCTCTCAGAAGCAATAAACCCCTCATTCCTCCTCTTTTCACCAGCCAGGGCAGCAGGAGCAGGCAGTGCTGCTGCAGCACCCCAGGGCTCCTGGACTGGCTCTCCCCACACCACAGAAATGGGCCTGCGTCGTCTTTGGGCACCACTGATCCCCACTCAGCTCAGCTCCCCAGTCTCTGCTGCTGCTGTAAATGCTGCACTGAACTCACAGCACATTCTGGAGCAGGTTCTGGCCCAGCTGACCCAAGGATATGTAATCACTGTCATTATTTTTATCCCTGTTTGCACAATTTCACATTTCCCTGTAACGCTAAGTCACTTACCTGGCTTTATTTTGAGTTTATCCATGTCAGCCTGGTTATCTTGCTCCATATTTACTTCCTCCCCAGCTGCACCACCTGCAAATTTCCTCCCTGTCCATGTGCTGGCTCTGCAGGATTATCAGCCTTATGCAAACAGAAGTGGACCTGAATTTTCTGCTCTGCCACTCAGCATCTCCCTGTCCTGAACTGACACTGCCTCCGAGAGCTCTCCTGCAAGAAGGAGACACTGAAAAGGATGGATTTAATATTGAACAGCTCATCCCCACCCCCAAGCCAGCCCTTGGTACACACAGACAGCTCAGGTGGGCTCACCTGGCTCAGGATTTGCCTGTGCCATGAGTCAGGCAGCAGCTTTGAACTATCCCACATGGAAACCCGGGCTGAGACGGAAGCAGATGGCAAGACAAAGGGGGGGATCATGCTGGGCATTAAGGAAACAGGAGTCCTCTCGGAGCAACATTTCCTACTTGAAAAGAGGATAAGCTGGATGTGCTTGATACTTTGCTATGCTACAAAGTTTTACTTAAAAGCAGGAAAGCTTTTCTATTTTAGACACAGCGGTACCGCACCGAGCGCTTTTCCAAACACGGTTTGTTCTGGGTTTATGAACTTCCCAGAGCCAGGAGGGCCACAGCAAACTCTTCAGTCCCTGTTGGATTTGCTTTACTGCTTCAACCAGACTCCAGCCATCACCAGTGGGATGTCCCTGCCCACACAGCCCCACACCAAGGGAGGACAGTCACAGGACTGCTCCCTGTTCCACCTGATCTGGGTGAGCTTCGTGGTGAGCTTTGGCTTCCACAACAGCCAGGAAGAGAGAACTCTCCAGCCAAACGTGTCTTGAAGCACCCAAACAGACTCCTTAAACCTCTCATAGTCCTGCACAAAACACAATCCCCTCTCACCTCCTCCTTTTCTGGGATGCAGTGACCCAAACCAGCACTTTGCTGGGGAAAAGCAAGAGGGGAAGAGCACTTCTAGGGTGGAGAGGGGAAGGGACAGAGCACAAAAGGCCAGGCAAGCTGATAAAGAACAAGGCCTTGGACTGGTGTTTGAGATCATTCCCTGATCATTCCAGTACCAGCTGCCCTCGTGCACATTTGGAAATGGGATACCCAGGGCACCAGCACTGGCTCAGGGATGCTCGTGCCTTCCTCACCTGGCCCAGCTGCTCCAAGGGGAGGGATCCAGCTCCAGAGACTCCAACAGCCTCCCTCCATGCAGGAGCTGCTTGTTTTCCTTGTTGCTGTGGGGTTTTTGCTGGTAATTGCATCTCTCCCAGGGCTTCTGCTGACACAGCAGCAGGAGAGCAATTGCTTTGTATTCATGGACAGAGAACTAAGTGGGCAAAACATCTCAAATGGAGACCAAGGCTCTGCTTTGGAGAGCAAAAAATAAGCCACCTTGGTCTGGGATCACCTCTAAACTAATAAAGCTGCATCCATGGCAAGGACTTTTATTATAATTTCAGCAAGAAGAAATGAAAAATCATCCTCTCCAGCCAGCATAATTATATTGGGAGAGTTTATTCAAAGTATAACCCAGGCCTTTGATTCTGCCTCGACTGACACAACGTTCTTCAGATGCTCTCTTCAGTCACATTGGCTCAGTCACATCAGCTTAGCACAACTGAAGGGCACTTCTAAGGCTTTCTTAAAGTTTCACAAGTTGTATTTGCTCATTCTGTTATTATTTAAAGTTTCTCTATATGGAAGAAAAGGATGAGTTCCCCACGGGCCTTTGCTAGCCCAGAGTATGTGAGAATTCATGGGAAAAGTAAAAGTTAGCACCCCTTTGACACAGGGTAAGACTTTGCCAGGGCCAGGGCTGTGTGTAATTATAACCATGTCAACAAAGTAACCTCCCAAACTTCAGAAAAGTTCTAAAACCTCCTTATTAGTATCAGAGAGGGGAAAAAAAAAAAACACCTTCTTTCTCTGGACAAAGACACAGTTAAAATGTGTTAACCTCGTGCCCCAGGAGAAATTTAACACAAGTGAAACCCAGGTGTGTAGTCTGTGTTCAGCGTGGTGTGAACACACCTCGGTGCACTCCGGATCCCCAGGGAAGCAGCTGCCCTGCAGGACACAGCTCCGAGGAGGGATGGTGGGGTTCAGGATGCACCAGGTTTTCCTGAGGTAAATGGGATGTGAATTAAAAGCCACAGAGGCCTCTCCTGACTGGCAGGAAGGAATGAGGGAAGGCAGGCCTGAAAGCAGAGCTGGATTGTGCGACACCTGCCAGACAGAGAGTGGGAATCTGCAGCTCTTCCCTCCCTGCTCGCTGCTCCAAGGCACTGCTCCTCAGCTCCTGTGATCCCTCCCGCACTCAGCACTCGCTACAGGAGCCTCTCTCCAGGCAGAGCCCGGGAAGTGCTGTCCCTTGATGCCATGGGGAGGTCACTGAGCTGGCAGGGGGCTCAGCCCAGCTCCCAGCACCGGCTGGAGGGGACGAGAGCCGGGATCAAAGCCAGGGCAAAGCCTCAGCATCGCAGCTGATCTGAGAACTGCTCAGCCCCAGCGTGGGGAGCTGCTGGGTGCTGAGTCCATCTCAGATCCAGCCGGGAATTCTGCCGGCTCGCTGCTTTAGAGATCAAAGCTGCACCTCCAGAAAAGAGATTTTACAGATCCGAACAGACAGAAAAATGATGAAAAATGCAGCGTGACTTCTGAAGGGAACCACTTCACTCAAAGCCACACACGCACCTCGCTTCCTGCTCCAGCCTCCCCAGGTTACCACGAGCCCCGGGAAAAACATCACGGCTTGAACTTCAAACTGCACCTAACAAGTATTTTACGAAACACACGAACACAAGAGCAGCTCTTCACCAAACTGATGCACGCTGGAGGAACAGCATTGAATCCAGTGAACATGCACCATCATAAAACTGGCTGAGCAAGGCTCAATTCCTCAAAACTCAATTCTTTAAACTTTAGTGCAGTAGGTCTAAAGCACATAACAACCCCAAACTGGGCTGGATATAAGATATGTACTAAAGAAAACCAAAAGCAAAAGCAGATTTCTCTGCAGCCTCATGGTTACTGCATCTAAGGACTGCAGCACAGCCACTCCTCAACACAGAGATCACCTGGGGCAGGTAACAGAAGAGAACAATCACTAAAGTTCACAGGATTTAGCTTTAAAAAGATTCTCCCTCACCCATCAGCACTAAGATCTGGCAAGAAGCTGTTCTAGACTGGGAGTTTTTGTCTGGAGTTCAGTGACTGCCAGCAGAATTGTCTGCAGGTGGTTGGGCACTCCCTGCAGACACACAGACATCACCTTCCCACCCTGCCCACTCCCTCCCAGCTCTTTGCTGGGAGCAAGGATCTCCTCCCAAAAACACACCTCTGCACCTCTCTTAACCAAGTGAAACGATTCCGTGTTGCACATGGCAGAACATCGTGGATGTGGGATGTTTCTCCTTGCTCTTCCATACCAGCACTGGGGAAGCAAAGAACTTCTCCTCCAGTCCCCACATTCCAGCCTGACTTACACCAACTTCCTCCCCTCTGGCCTCAGAGGGGTATAAGCAAGATGTGGCCTCAGACAGAACTGAGTTCATGGGGGAGGGGAGGAATTAAACTGCAAATGAGTCACTGTTCCCTCCCCATAATCCACAGCAACATCTGTGGATATTCCGCCTGACTCCAAGAGCAGTGGTTCTTAATGCTCTGCACACAGGGCAGACCCAGCCAGGGCTCCTGGGAGATGCTTCCCAAAATAAAACCTGTGTGTCTGCAGGGTTAGGACTGACCTGTGCATCAGGAGCTGATGAGTTATGAGCCAACTCCTGCCCCAGTTACAGCCATGCCATTCTCCTGGAAGCAAAACTGGACCATGGAGTCACAGAGGCACTGAAGGGCTGATTCCTCTGTCACAGGGAAAAATTAACGCTGATCCTCTCCAAAAGCACGAGGGAAAGGCAGCAGGATCAGGCCAATTGTGATGGAACAGAAAGCATAAAGGAAGCCTTGGACAATCTCCCGGCAACAATGATGGGAATCCTGTCTGAGTAATAAATCCAAGCTGCCTGCAGCACTTCCAAAGCCCTGCCGGTGTCACCTGCGTGGCCGTGCCACAAACTTCACCCCACACGGGGCAGACGTTCCGGGCCACAGCACAACCCTGTCAACAAGGTACTGCAGAGAGAGCGAGCTGGGAGAGGCAGCGGCCAGCCTGTCACACCTGGGTGGCCACAGAGCAGTGACCACACCTGGCTGCGGTCACCAGCAGCCGCTCAGCCCCAGCTCCGGCTGGTCTGTACACGAGTGTGCACCTGGATCACAGTCTGTGTATGATGCACACCTGGATCACAGTCTGAGTACAGTGTACACCTGGATCATAGTCTGAGTACAGTGCACACCTGTGTGGCAGTCTGTGTATGATGCACACCTGTGTGGCAGTCTGAGTATGGTGCACACCTGTATTACAGTCCGTACATAAGCGTACACCTGGATTATAGCCCGTGTACAACTGTGCAGCTGTATTAGTCTGTGTACAATGCACACCTGTATGACAGTCTGTGTATGATGCACACCTGTATTACAGTCCGCACACAAGTGTACACCTGTATTACAGTCTGTCTACAATGCATACCTGTATCACAGTCTGTGTCTGACTGTACACCTGTATTACAGTCCACACACAGGTGTACATCTGTATTACCATCTGTGTATGATGCACACCTGTATCACAGTCTGACTGTACACCTGTATTACAGTTCACACACAGGTGTACACCTGTGTTATCATCTGTGTATGATGCACACCTGTATCACAGTCTGTGTGTGACTGTACACCTGTATTACAGTCCACATACAGGTGTACACCTGTATTACAGCCTGTGTACGAAGCACACCTGTATCACAGTCTTGCATACGATGCACACCTCCATTACAGCCTGCGAACAACTGTACACCTGTATTACAGCCTGTGTCTGACTGTACACCTGTATTACAGCCTGTGTCTAGGTGTACACCTGTATTACAGCCTGGGTCTGGCTGTACACCTGTATCATAGCCTGGGTCTGGCTGTACACCTGTATTACAGCCTGCGTATGACGCACACCCGTACGACAGTCCCTGTAGAGCTGCACACCCGTGTCACAGCCCGCGTACGATGCACACCTGTCCCATTACCTCGTGGCTCCCTTTGTGCACGAAGGCTCAGCAGCCAGCCCAGCTGCAGCGTCCACCTGAGGGCACAGCCTTACAACAAGTTTCTGTTCTCCGGCCCAGCCGGGGCAGGAGTTTGAGCCCGGCACACGGAGCGCTGCTGCAGCCCCGTGTGCCCTCGCGTCCCTGAGCCTCCCGGGCACGGTCACAGCCCCGGCCGGCTGTCACCCCACGGCAGCGCCCGCTCTCCGGGGCATGTGGGGCCGGTGCCCGTGTCCCCCCCGAGCCCGGCCGGGTGACGGGGGCTCTGCGGGGGCTCTGCGGGCCCTGCAACCCCCGGGCCGGGTCCGGCTGGCACAGGGATGCTGTGGCTGCCCCTGGATCCCTGCAAGTGTCCCAGGCCAGGCTGGACGGGGCTCGGAGCAGCCGGGGATAGCGGAAGGTGTCCCTGCCCACGGCAGGGGGTGGCACTGGATCTTCAGCTCCCTTCCAACCCAAACCATTCCATGACTGATCCTACAGGCCCGGTGCGGCAGGGCAGCCCCGGCCCCGCCCGGGAGGCACAGAACTGTTATTCTGTGCCCGGAGCAGCGGAGCGGGAGCGCCGGGAGCCCAAACTCCCGAGCGGGGTTCCCCCGGGATGCGCAGCCCCGGGTCCCCCCGTGGGGCTCCTCCCGCCCCGGGGCCCGGGACCCTGCATGGCTCCCGCCCGCCGCCGCCCCGGACCCTGCATGGCTCATAGCACCGGCCCGCCCGCCGCCGCCGCCGCCGCGCCCGGCAGAACCCCGGACTCTGGATGGAGCCGCGCCAGCGCCGCCCCGCCGCATGGGGGGGCCCCGGAACATGGATGGCGGCGCCGGCGCTCCCCCCTCCCGCCTCCGCCACACGCACTCGCTCCCATTGGGGGGAGCCCCGGAATCTGTATGGCACATACCACTGACTCACCGCGGAGGGGTGTAACTTATACAGAGTCCCGGGCCCCCCTACACACAATGGCAGCAGCTCCCACATTCTTCCCCTCAGAGGAGTTGGACTGAACCATGGGGCGGCGGGGGCACGGCCCCCCTCCCGGCCTCCGACAGAACCCGCCTGGCCCTGGGCGATACCACTCCACGCTCCCCCATCTTCCTTCCCCCCGCCCGGGTAGATGGACGCCGCCGCTCTCACTCACCTCGGCATCCACTGTGGCCATGGCCGGAGCCCCGGAGCGCAGCCCCGCCCCCCCGGCGGCTCCTCGCGCCTTGGCTCCGCCCCTTGCCCCTCATTCTTCTCAATGGAGACGCTCGGCCGGGCACGGCGCACGCGCGCGCCAGCATGGCGGCCCCCAGGGGCCCCGCTGTCCGTACGGCGTCATGGCGGCGCCCAGCGGGAGGCGCCGTACAGCCGGAGCGGGGGTGCGGGGACAGGGGAGGGACTGGGACAGACCCCGCGCTCCCCGCACCGGCACCCACAAACCGCGGCTCTTCCCTCTTCCTACCGAGAGCCCCCGAGTCCCCAGCACGCCCCGAGACTGCGGGGAGAAGAGCAGCCGCCGTTCCCAACTGAGCACGTAATGAGCTTCCCAAACTTTCAGCAGCACCCAGCACCAGAACTTGCCCAAAAACCTACATAAAATCCCCTCAAGATGCCAGAACGAGCCAGAAAGTCCCTCTGTCTTTCCTGCCAAAAAGCTAACCATTGAAAATCATCTTATTTTGTAGCTTCTCCCACATTTGGATCATTTTCAGCCCAGTTCATGCAAGGTTTTTGGTGTCTGTGTCACCTAAAGACAGGGATGGGGCAGAGGGGGCAGCTCAGCCTGGCTCTGCCCCATAGAGGGGTCACTTCCAGCCTCTTACTCCCCTTCCCACACTCCAAGCACCCACAACAGCTTCAACCCTCCCAAATCCCACAGGGCCCCTCCTTAATGCCCAGGCCCTAAACCCGTGATTGTAAAACAATTATCCCTTTTACAGTTCTCCAGTAAAGCAGAAAATAGCACAAGGGGGGAGATAAACACCTGCAAGGGCTCCTTGGCCCCACAGCTGCATCAGAAGCCACTCAGGGGATGCCACACCTGCCCCAGGGAGACACCGGGATGGGCAGGTGCTGCTGCACCAGCCTCCTGGACAGAGCAATCCGCGTTTCTTGAAGGGAAACAGGAGCCTCTGAGTGCTCTGAAGTCAGTTTACACATTTATTATCATCTCTCTGGAGGGACACACTCCATCCCTTGGTCCTCAGGCCGCTCTCCTGCAGCCCCAGCTGTCACCTCGCTCCTCTGAGTGGCCGAATGGACAGGACAGCTCTGTTCAGCTCCTCCTGAGGGCAGCTCCGATCTCTGCTCCCTGGGACAGGGACAGCACCCAGGGAACGGCTGGAGCTGGGCCAGGGCAGGCTCAGGCTGGAGAGCAGGGAAAGGCTCCTCCCCCAGAGGGTGCTGGGCACTGCCCAGGCTCCCCAGGGAATGGGCACGGCCCCGAGGCTGCCAGAGCTCCAGGAGCGTTTGGGCAGCGCTGCCAGGGATGCCCAGGGTGGGGCTGTTGGGGGGTCTGTGCAGGGCTGGGGGTCGGGCTGGATGAGCCCGGTGGGTCCCGTCCCACTGAGGACATTCTCACTGTGCTTTGCAGGAGTCTCTCATCCTGCAGCGCTCCGGGCCGGGGGCAGCGGCCACGGGGAGCCCTTGCCCAGGTGCTGGGGCACAGCCGGGGTTATCCCGACCTATCCCACACCTCCAGCCCCGGGCCCTCCCGGCACAGCTGTGCCAGCCCCGGGGCCGTGGCTGTCGCTGTCTCGGTGCATTGAGTGACCGGGGGAGTTCGCGCTGCTGGGGCGGCGGTGCCCCCGCTGCCCGCACACACCGGGGTGACCCGGCCTTTGGGGCGAGCTGGGACAGCAAAGCGCCGCAGCCCGACCGGAGCATCCCGAGCGGGGCCAGCCCGGGCTCTGGGTCGCTCCGGTCACCCCGGGCCGGTCCCCACCGTGACGCCCGGACCCCGCGGGTGCCGGGGAGCGGAGGCACTCGGGGGTGTGCGAGGGACCCCGAGAGGCTCCCAAAGCCGCTCAGAGCCTCGGGCGAGCCCCCAGGACACCGCGAGCGGCTCCGGGCGCTGCCGGCCCGGGAGGGGAAGGAGGCGGCGGCCCCGGAGCGCGGCCCGACAGCGGCGGCAGCGCCCGCCCGGCAGCGCCGCGGTCAAAATAAGAGTCCCCGGGCCTGGGGACCCGCCCCCCGCCCGCTCCATCCCCTCCGAGCAGCCTCTCCCTCAGTCTGGCAGCGGCAGCTAATTAATTAATTAATTAACCAACCTCCCCAGAGAACGCCCCGCGCACCGGCAGGGCCGTGGCAGCGTCCCCGCGGAGCCCCCGGCGCGGCCCCTCCGGTACCTCCCGCTCGGCGGGGACACAGAGGGGCCCCGGGGGTCCCGTCGCTCCCGGGGGATGAGCTGAGGCTCGGAGGAGGGTGGTGGCAGGGTGGGTGTCCTTCCTCTGGGATTCTCCTGGGATGAGGCGACTGCTCCCCGCACAATGAAACACCTCTGGAAGCCTCTGCTCCAGCAAGGGCCGGTGTCAGCCTGGACATCGCCAAATCCCGCACTGGGGGTGCCCAGCATCGCCCCACCCCGCACTGGGGACACTCAGCATCGCCCCACCCCGCACTGGGGACACTCAGCATCGCCCCACCCCGCACTGGGGACACTCAGCATCGCCCCATCCCACACTGGGGATGCTCCACGTGGGATGTAGGGAATTGCCTGCCTTCATCCCTGCTCCTACAAACCCCCGGGAAGATATCGGGACAGGGGTGAAGGCGGACGCGCATCGGGACGGGCTCTGGTGGCTCCTCTCCAGCATTTGCTGCAGCTCCGTCTTTCCCAGATGGACACAGGGACGCGGCAGCCACGGGGACAAACCCCCCCAAGCCACCAGGGAGGGGAGAGGCTCCCAAAAGAAGCCGAAATACCCGCGAACACACAGAGCCATTGCAGCCCATCACCACCGGCCACGGCTCTTGTCCACCTCAAACCCATCCTGAGCGAAGGGCAGCGGGGCGAGGACGGGCTGTGCTGTGCCAGAACTCCCTGTTTTCCTGGAGCAGCGGCTGGGAACCGGGGCAGGGGCTCGGGGCTCGGCCCGGGGCAGGGCTCGGGGCTCGGCCGGGCAGCCGGAGCCGCCTCGCAGCCGCTCCGGGGCCGCGCCGAGCTCCAGCCGGGCGGACATCGCCCTCTCCCGCCCGAGCCGGGCGAGCGGAGCCGCAGCTCCACATCCTGGGATTCCTGCCAGCAGGAAGAGCACAGCCCCAGCGCCCCGGCGCTTCCTCCGGCCGCAGCCGCCTCCTTTCAGCGGCACCTGCCCACCAAGCTGCGTCAGGGGTGGGGGTTTTAGGCTGGAGAGCAGGGAAAGGCTCTTCCCCCAGAGGGTGCTGGGCACTGCCCAGGCTCCCCAGGGAATGGGCACGGCCCCGAGGCTGCCAGAGCTCCAGGAGCGTTTGGGCAGCGCTGCCAGGGATGCCCAGGGTGGGGTTGTTGGGTGTCTGCAGGGCTGGGCTGGATGATCTTTGTGGGTCCCTTCCAGCTCAGGACATTCCATGATTCTGTGATTCACCGTGGGAGCGAGCAACAATTCCTTCAGCCCACCAGGGTCTTCCCATCCCAGCCACTTTCCTGCCTTTGCTTTAAGCTCAGCTCTAAACCAGCTTCCAAGCTCCAGCTCCAGCTCCAGTGGGGATGCCTCCACTGACAGCCCTGAACCACTTCTCACTGTCAGGTCTCAGCGTCCAGACAGCTGAGGTATCACTTATGATCATCACATACCCCGAGCAAAACACCCATGGTCTTAGAAAAGATCATCTTTATTTACATTTTTCCAGTTCTTTACATTTGGGGGGTTAAAACTCAGGACAAAAATACTCCCCAGAAGCTGTGGTAAACATGGAAAACTGCGAGTTTACATTTCAAAACCCAGTTATAAATTGCACAGAAGTCTTAGGTTGTACAGAGCCATCACAAATTGTTGTATAAAACCCCGAAATCTGTAAAGAGAAGCACAGGAATAAGGAATTACAGCCACGAGTAGTGGTACAAGAAAGGGCACAAGTTTTGAGGGTTTTACCCCACCAGTCTCTCTTGGGGAGGAGGGATGGGACATTCCTGTTGCAGATAGTTGGAAATACTTTAAAATTTAGAATAAAACCCAAACGGAGCCTAGAACACCCTGTATCTCCTCTCTTGTGCTGGCTCAACAGGAAAACATCCTAGCAGAAAAGATTTATTTTTACAAAACTCCTGGAAGTTCAGTGGAAAGCTAAAAAAGAATCATTGTCCAAAAGAAAGAAGAGCCTTTGCATCCCCTGACTCCCCTTTCCCCATCTCCTGCAGGCAGCGGGACAGCAGATGCCAAAGCAGAGTTTAGTGGGACACAAACAACACTGAAAAAGCCAAAGACAGAGGTTGAACATGTGGAGAGCAGGACAAGGAGAAAACCATGAAGGACATAAAAGCAGCAGAAAAGAAAAAAAAAAAAAAAAAAAGAACTGATGATATTTTTGGTGTTTTCCATTGAACACTGAGTTTGGAAACAATTAACTCACAAGCTTCTCTTGTGCCCCACTGCTCCCCCTCCCCCTTTCAAACAAACTCAACAACAATTGCTTCAAAAATCTGAGCCAGGAATTTGAATGAATCCCTACGTGCTGAAGTTTTTTACCCAGAGCTGTGTTCAGAAAAATGGGTGTTTTTCCTCTTTATTTCAGTGCTCAGCAGGAGGAGGGAGGGGTGACCAAGGCCCTAAAAGAGCTCTCCAAGACTTCAAGAGGCTGTGGACAGAGGACAGAGGGATTGATCCTCTCTGGAGAGGGCGAGTAGACAAACTCAACCCCAAATCCAAACCCAAACATTGGGGTTTGCCCCTCTGTGCTCATCCAAAGCCCTCATATGCCCCAAGGATCTGCTGACAGTGCCCTGGGGTCGTCCCCGTAGGGGAGTTCAAGGAGAGCTGGACTAACCCCTCCATCCTGCCCATTTCAGTCCTGGCCCATTTCAAAGGGCTCCATAAAACATCAGCAAGGCTCTTTGTGTCAGGCTTCACTTCCCTGCGCAGCCTGGGACAGGCAAGGCGGGGCAGGAGGGTTGGAAAACACTGATTGTCACTTGTTAAGTCAATTCTCTCGCTCAGAGACAACCCTGGGGTGATGACCTGCTGCACCCTGGCCAGAGCCACCTCGCAGGGCTGAGGGGCCCCTGCACAGCAGCTGGGCTGGGGAGCAGCCCTGGCATCCAAAAGGATGAGGACCACCCTGAGGTGTAGCTCCAGCTCCTTCCTGCTCCCTCCAGAGCAGCAGGTGGTGATGGACACTCCTCACCTGTCAGGAGTGTTCCCATTTGCTCCTTGCTTTGCAAAGGGGACTCCATGTACAGGAGAGGTCCCAAGCACCAGTTTGTAGCAAAAATAATTTGGGAGAGCAAGTTCAGGAGCACTGCACAGACACAGGCCATGGCCCAGGAGCTGGGGGAGGGACAGCTGGGGTCCCTCCTCCACAGCCTTCACCACAGATGGGACATTCCCAACGCAAAGGTGAAACAAGGAGGACAGATGGAGGCTGGGAGTCTGGAAAAACAGCCCAGTGGCTCTGGCCACAGCAACCAAACAGCAATCCCATTTTCCAGCCGAGGAACATGGGCTGGACACATCACCAGCAGCTCAGCTCCAGGGATGGAGAAGGAGCAGGTAGACCAGTTCTGGTCCCAGACCTGTCTGCCTCTCCCAGAGCCTGGCTGGGTCAGGAGCCTGCAGCCCAACCCAGCAGGTCCAGACACTTCATGGGAATTTTTCCAGAGATGTGGAAGGGATTTGGGTTGAAGGATGTGTACAGCCAACAGCAAGGAAGGCCACAGGAGCTGCAGGCTGAGCCAGGCAAGACAGGTTCAGCCAGGTGGGAGGAAGAGGAAGAGCACTGGGATGAGCTGTACCTGCCTTTGACCCATTGTGGATCAAGAATGCTGCTCATGGCAGGCAAAGGAGAGTCTGGAATCATGGGAGCTGGGCAGAGGCATAAGCTGAGCAGAGAATGAAGAAGGATCTTTGTGTCCAACACACGGCTCACACCCCAGGCTACCTGCAGTGACAACATTTAGGCAACACCTGCATGCTTCAGCCATGGGATCACCAAAGCGGGGGGGTGGGGAGGAGCCTTCTTCCACTTTTAATAAATTTATTCCAAATGGTTCTTTAGGAGAGGGCTTGGGCTGGTGGTCTCCAGCCCTTCCAGCCAGACCATGGCTGTGCCATCTCCATCCTCCTAAAGGCAGAGTCTGCTCTCCCCTTTCTCCCCACCAGCAGTGAGCACTGCCCAAGATTCCCGGGCCACTTGGACAAATCCTGGCTTCAGGAAACAGGGCCTGGGGAGCAGCACTGCAGTGGCTGCTCTCTCCTGAGCTAAGCCCACACGGTGCCAAATTCCCTCCAGCCATGCGGAATTTTGAGCCTGGCATTGTGGTCAGGCCACACCGTGTTTCTTTTCCCCGAGCTGCCTTGGCAGAGGTCACCATCCTTCCTGGTGAGAGCAAAAAAACCTCACTTCATTTGGTAAGAAATCAGCAAGGTGCATTCCTGGATTTGGCATGAACAGGCACATGGATCAGCATCAGAAATGGATGAAAAAGCACAGCATTTCTCTTAGAATAATTTATTAAATACAGCATTAAAATTTGTATTTCTGAATTCGATCATTAAAAACAAAACTTCATCTCATATATATATATATTTATATATACTCAGGGACAATGACAATCACTCTATCAGCATCGGTGTGTGTTGTGCCAGCACTGCTCAGAACAGCACCTTTGCTACGCTACCCTTAAAGCAGTTCAATGCTTAAAAAAAAAAAGGAAAACAAAATAAAAAAGCATTTGCAAACAAAGAGTGCAAAGCAGGGCCTGTCCCAGCTGCCTGAGGGGTGAGCAGAGGTGGCTGAGCGAGGAGGCAGCAGCTGGAAACGCTCCTAAAGGTCTGTCAGATATTGCCTGCCCAGCCTGAGGCCATGTGGGGACCAGCTCTGAGGTGCCAAAGGTCTGGAGGCCACAACTCCAGCCTGGCTGGGCACCTGTGGCTCTGAAGGATGTGGCTTGTGGTTTCCTCAGCTTGGGCAGTCGGTGCTAAACAAGCTAAACAAGGTGTGGTGGGAGGGAAAAAAAGCACAAAAGAAAAACTGCAGGAAAAGCCAGCTTGTCGCCCCGACTGCCGGGTGCAGCGGAGGCTGCGGGCGAGGCGCAGCAGCTCCCACACGGTTTGTGTTCACTGCCACGTTCTGCTGAGGCTCAGGGGACACACGGTGCCACCACAGGCCCTGGCCCACGCCCTCGTGCGCTGCTTCGGCAGGGACAGCCACTCCCGGGGACAGCCCAGGCTGAGCCCCACGGAGGGTGGGCCCAGAGGGAAGGGATCCCACGGGCCGGGCCCCTGGGCAGACTCAGAGGTAGCATCAGACGGACTTTTGTGATCGATGGTCACGTAACTCTGGCCTGGGAGGAGAGGGCACACTGCAGGGGCGGGAGATGGGACATGGGGTGCGGTCCCCCCCTCACAGGGTGACCAGTGCTGTTGTCCCTTGTGCCAGGGCCCAGCAAGGAGCAAGGATGGGCTGTGTCCCACAGGGCTCTGTGGAGAAAAGCCACCCGTGCTGGGAAAGGGCACCCCATGGAACACCAGGCTCTCCCCCACAGCTCACCAGGGCTTATCAGCAAGTGCCCCCACGAGCCCCCGCTCTGCCCATGGCCACTCACACTGCCAGTCACTCCCCCCACAGCTCAGGTACAGCAAGGGCTTGTGCTTTTGGCTTTTTAGAAGTCCCTGACCTTCCGAACCTGCTTACTCCAAGAAACCTCCTGCTACCCTTAGGACCTCTGAGGACAAGGAGGAAGGGCTGTCAAAACCATTCGTGGAGAGCACATGGCCCCTAAAAGAGGAGAGAAAGTCCACACAGCCCGGCCTTCCCCTAGAGCGGAGCCGTGCCAAGTCAGGAGCGTTTCAGATAAGGCATCGCAGGTGCTTTGATAGTAAAGCAGTTAGTGTTGACTACAGTACTGGAACAGGCTGCTGCCCAGGGCATGCCGGGGGCAAACTCAGCTCTCCAGCACTTGGTGCAGCAGCAGGAGACACTTCAGTTTCCCAGACCTCTCCTACACGCATGCAGGCAGCTCTGGCTGCCCTTTTTGGTTTTTTACCCCCTCCCTAGAAAGAGACTTAAAAAGCCCAGGCTGGGATGTGGCAGCGTTTCCCCCCCAAAGCACCCAGAGAGACAAGAAGACGCCTTGTGCTGTACCAGACTTTGCCACAGGCGGGTGCCCCGTGGTGCCAGGGTGGGCAGCGCCGGCGGGGCTCGGAGCAGGGGAGGGCTAATTGCCATTGCTGATGCTGGAGTTGGCACTGCTGCAGCTCTGCTCGTAGGATGGAGGTGCCTCTGTGGGGGAAAGGAAGAGAGAGGTTATGGTGGGCGTTTGGGAGGTTCCCTTCACCCCAGTCTGTGTAACCCAGTGCAGAGTGAAGCAACCACCAACACACACTCCCTGCCAGGGCCCCACAGCCTGCCCTGCTGAGATACGTGGGGTTTGTAGGATTTGAGTCAGCCAGTCCCATCCCTGTCCTGATGCCTACAGTGGTTGAAATCAGCATCTCACAGCCTTGTTTTGTTCCTCCCCTTTTTTTCCAAGCATCCTCCTGTCCTCCAGCACCTCCAGATCACCCGTGCTCCATGTGCCCCAACCCAGGGCTGATGTGACACGTGGAGTGTCCCATTACCCCAGTGCAAACAGAGGGCTTGATTTGGGTAGGACTGTGCTAAGAGACACTGCTGGCCCTGCCACCTCAGCACAGCTCCAGGACTCCAGCACAGCTCCAGGACTCCAGCACGCTGGGATTTCCCCGAGCTGTTCCACCCCGGACGCTTTCTCAGCTCCCACCCCCACAGCTTCAGACCAGCTGCAGGCCCACTCCAAGTCAGACAGAAGATTTCAGTGACATCATTTTCCTGGCTCTGCTCCCACCAGCCTCACCATAAGCCAAGAAGTTTTTCTATCAGTGGGAGGCTGAAAGCTCATTTAAGATCAGGGAGATCCTCTCACGACGAGCTCAGGACAGGAATGGGCGTGGATGTGGGAAGGACAGACGGCTTTTACAGCTGGAAGAGGGGACTCCTCCGGAGGATAAAGCAGGCAGAGAGATGTCACAATCCCCTCTGACAGCAGCCTCCGGCAGACTGACTGAACCCTCAGATTCCCAACAAGCTAGCACAGACTGGTGGTAGGAGCCATTTCCCCCCAGTTCCAGATCCCGGGAGCGCTGCTCACCGTAGGGGTATCCCCACGTGCTGTACTCCGGGGGCAGGATGAGCGAGCTGGCCGTGGGGACAGGCACCACGTTCCCCTCGGCGTAGTAGGGGACAGTGGCTCCCGTGGACAGGCAGAGTGTGGGGTGGTTTGGGGAGCCCGTCTGCTCCGAGTCCGCCCGTATCTCCTGGAAGCTCAGTCCTGGGGCGTAGCTAAAGGGCTGCTGCTGGGAATGGCTTTTGGTGGGGATGGAGACATTGTCCATGGGGTGATAGCCACTGGCAGCCTCCTCTTCCTCCGGGGGGGCACTGGGGACCACCACAGATGGGATGTGCTGGATGGAGCGGGAGGGGCTCAGCGGGACCCTGTTCACAGCAATGTTACCAATGTAGATGGGGAGAGTGACAGAAACCTCTGGGGACTTGAGGGAAACCTGGAAGAGAAGGAAAAACGGTGGCAACCTCGTTATACACGGCAGTGGGAAGGTTCACCTGGTGTCAGGACCACCCACACCACACAGCTCAGCCTGGGAGGGGGCACAGAGCCGCAGCCCAGCCCAGGATACTCCAGATAAACTCACCTGGATGTAGTAGTCGATGTGGATGAGGCTGCAGCCCTGCAAAATGGACTGGGGCAGTGCTGGAACCAGGATCTGCTCCTTCCATTCTGCATGTTTCCAGGCTTTCACCCCTGAGCCTTCCACCTCAGCGATGGTCCTCAGGTCGTAAATCCAGCGCTTGGATTTATAGGCCACTTTCTGCACAGACAGGAGGAAACACAGCTCGCACAGAGGCTGCAGGTGGTCTCCTGTCTCCCACAAATGTAAGTCAGGACACAAACCCACCCAACTGCTTTGTCAAATAGGCACAAGCACAAACCTAAAAGGCAAGTTCCAGAGCAGGAATACCCATTGTTGTGTGGCAGACTGAGCAGGGATAAGCAAGACGAGTTCTACCTCCTCTTTCCCCAGGAACGTATAGCAGAACAGAGTTGGAGATTTGGCCTCCTCGCTGCCCCAGTTTCACCGAGGTCCCCATGGGGTGGAGCAACAGCACAAGCCAGAGGATGGCCCCACTGGACACTCACCTGGAGCAGACTGGCCACCACAGCGCCGGTGTCCCGGCCGGACTTGTTCTCTATGTCCGTGCGGAGCTGGATGGCCTGGCCCACGATGTAGCCCTTCAGATCCGACGTGGCCGTCAGGATGATGTTGCCACTTTTCACAAGCTTGTAGTTGAATTTCTTGGTGATGGACATAGTGTTGGGCTGCTGCAGGACAGCAGAGAGAGGGGCGTTGGCTCAAGAGAGTCAGAGAGCCTCCGGGAAAACACCCAAGAGATTCAAAACAAGCAAGCAGAAATATTTGCATCTAAGAGGATGCAAAGAATCAGAAACATGGCAACACCGTAGACAACAGGTCTCACTTCTCCAGCCCCACAGTTCTCCTGTCCTATTAGCTGCTTTCCCCTCCAAAGCAGGTTCCCCAAACCCAGGCCTCTCCAAGCACCTGAAGCTGTTGGCCAACATGTCTCTGTGCATGCTGAAAATTCAGATAAAGCTTTCAAAGCAACGCACACAAGAGTCAGAAATCACCTGGAGCAGGTACTGAAGGCAAGAAGGGAGAGATGAGGAGTCCCTGTCCTGCTCTTGCGTACTCACAGCATGCAGTCAGAGCTGTCCAGCCACACAGTGACTCCTCAGACAGCAGGACAAGGACAAGAGCTGAAGTGTTGGCATTTCCCGAGCCCCTCCTCGTTCTTACCTCGATGTCAGGGATGTCATTCAGGTTGAGAGGGCAGAGAACGTAGAAGATCCTGTTGCATTTATAGTCCTTGGAGAAGCGAGGTGTGTCTATCACAGCTTTCACCTGATGCAAGACCTTGCCAAAAGGGCCTTCAAATGATGTAGGAGCAGAAGCTGGAGTCGAGAGAGAAAGGAAAGATCATAAGGCTGAGTCAGGCCAGTTTCTGAACTGGAAGGATATGCAGAAGCCAAGGCTTACAGGGAAGGGCCTTCAGCCACTTTTCTGCATCTTACCTGGCAGCAGGAACTGGAAGGGAAAGTTGTGCTCTCCAGCTGTCAGGACCCCTGTGGAAACAAGAGTGAAGGGTAAGCAGGACAGGCTGAGAGGCTGTTCCTTGGAATGCGTGATCTTCTGGGAGAGAGAGGCCAGCACCCAGGGAATCACACACAGCCTGTTCAGCTGCCTACAGCCACTGGACAGCTCCAGATCCCATGGGCAGCGCTTGAGCCAACAGGAGCACCTGCTGCCACCCACCCTCCTTGGGGCAGGAGAGGTTCTGCATGAAGATATCTTGTAAATAAGGTGGATTGGGGCAGGGTCCAAGGGATCCCAGTGCCACAGCAAGTGGTTATCCCAGGCTATTGACACAGGGCATGGAGCAGGGCTGCTGTGGGTTTATTTTTCCTCCTGTCAGGCAGTCAGAGGGAACGTGAGAGATCACAGGCATTGTCTGAGGGTGGTAGGGAGTTCTGGTGGGCATCAAGCCACACACCAAGCCCCTCTCAGAGGCACAGGGTTCAGGAGCTGGAACCAGAGGTCCACCCACCCCTGGTCCCAAGAAGGGACCTGCAGTACCTCAGCCCAGCTGCTGAGACAACAGGAGATCAGAAAAATATTGCCACAACATTAAAACCTCAGCACTTGTTTTTTTTCAACCATTGCTCTGCAACGGCCTCGAGGGCACAAGGCAGAGCCAAGATCCACTGCATGGCTAAAACAACAGCTACAGATTCCAACTCCTCAACTCCATCCACCCTCCAGCACTCCCATTCTGATCCCAGATTCCCTCCAGGGCAGCATGACGGCTGAACAGGACAGTGTGATCCAGTAACACCCGGCAGCTCCCAAAGTTGCCTTCAGTCAGAAAACCCCTGAGGTTTGTGCATATTTGTTAAATCCACGTACACACGAGAGGTTTTGTTTTTAAAGTGGCAGAGCTGAGAGGAGACCTGGATACCCAGTAAATAGAGCCGTGTTTGTTCTGCTTTGTGGGATCATTGCTGGAGGAACCAAAACCCCAGATCTGGCTGGTGCTTTTGTTGTTGCAAGACAAGAGGAGGCAGCTTGCCCGTTAGCAACGCTGGCGCTGCAGAGCTGACAGTAATCGAGTCCTGTCGTCAGGGGATTAAGTGGATTACATGGAAGGGGGAGTTGGGGAAGAGAAGAGTAAATCCCCCCCACTGACACCGCAGCCCAGTCAGGACTTGGTGCATCCTTCATGCTATGAAAAGCTGGATCTCTGCCTCTCTGCTCGCTCAGCCACCCCATGGGGGCGAGGGACACCCCAGTGAGCGCGTCCCGCCCGCAGCGCAGGGACAGCACGGCAAATAATCCAACACGCGCCTCATCACGGATCCCTGCAAGGGCTTGTCAGGAGAGCATCAGAGATGTCTATTTATACACTTTGTCCTCACAGAGAGGAACAAGATTTGCTCACTGCCATCGCCTCCCTGCTGATTCCCCTCCCGTCCCCTAAACAAACCCGAATTATGTAGGCTAAAATGCAGCACCCGGCGCTGTCACCAGGTGGAGGCACCAAGCCAGGCTCTGCCCTCGCTGCCAGGCCTGATGCTCCAGAGCTGGGCAGGCTCGGAGGCAGCTGTGGGACAGCCTCTCCTGTTCCCTCCTGGGCAGCCTGGCTCACCAAAGGTGCCAGGTGAGATGCAGCAGGTGCCTTGGCTGGTTGGTTCCAGGATAAAACCTGGTTAATGTGAACGACTCGATCAACCCAGCCCTTGTTTGCTGCCCCGAGGGTTTCTGTCTTTTAATGGGCACCATTCAACATCGATCTTACACCCATTATCCCTACTTTCAGAAAGCAAATGGATAACTGGAATACATCGACTGTCCTGTGCGGCTTGTGCATTGCAGTACAGGGACTCTCTCCACCTGACAAGGAGTGGGAGCAAGTCCTGTTCCTGCCCTGCAGAAGGGAGGGAGGTGGGAGTTCCAGAGGGTCACTGAGTTTCCACCAAGGGAATTCCCAGCTGTGTGACCTGCAGAGCTCCAAATTAAGGTGCACGCAGTGATTCCAAGTCTCCTGCCAGGAGCATGAAACTTCACAGCCTTTCCAGGACCCTTAAGATGAGCCCCACAGACTCCACCAAGTAAAAGCCCCTATTCTACATTACAGGCAGCACCATCCAGCAAGTCATTTCTGTCCAACTCCTGCCCAGCTCAGGTGCACCAACAGAAAGTTGGGCTGGAAGTGAAGCTGTGAGCACTTTCACAGTTTCCAACTCACACAGCATCACTGAGCAAGGCCATGAACTCTCCCAGGAACACGCGTGGGCAGCATCACCCGCAAAGGATGTGGTTTGGCTGTCGGAGCCACCGTGTGACTCGCTGGCACCGAGGCAGTTTCTGCACAGGTAGCCCAAGCTCTGAGTAGGTCACCAGATGGGAACTGCCCACAGGTCGGCCTAGACCACCCTGAGGGTCCTGACCAAGCCCAAGTGCCCAATGACCTGTTGGCTGTAAGCCACTGAACAGCCTGCAAATCCTCAGATCACCGCAGCGGAGATGCAGCATCAGGCAGAGTGTCCAGAGCCATTCCACAGCTGCATCTGCTGTGCAGTTCCAGCATCCCAGCAGCAAGGGGAACACATAGCCCATGGGAAGCCACTCATTGCCCCTGTCCCTCCAGCCCAGAGAGCTTCAAATAACAATCCAGGACATTTAATGTGTTAATTTCATCTGCAAGTGGACTTTGCAGCAGAGACAGTTGTTGGCAGCAGGCAGAGGTGAGCTGATTTCCAGCCATGGGGGGACCCATGGCCACCCCAGTGCTTGGGAAGAGCTGCCCTTTCCATGCTCTTCCAGAACAGAGGCTTTGCCAAAGCACCCCCCAGCCTGGGCAGGGCACAGCGGGTCAGCAGGAGCTCAGCATTGCTC
>VZTE01000108.1:323483-350262 GCA_013397775.1 Eulacestoma nigropectus
CCTCAAACAGGGAGGGGCTCCTGGGCAGGTCACAAACCACTGTGAGGGGACAGGGCTGTGCCAGCCACTGCAGCCACGCTGAGCTGCCACCTCCCCATTCCCAGAAGCCAGAACAAAGGCCACAGTGTCCTCGGCTGCAAAAAAGCTTTTCCTGAAGTTTACGTGCAGCTAAAAATACCTTGAGAAAGTCATTAGGCAGCAGAGGCAGCTGGCTTAGCAGGGTTCTGCTGTGGGGCCATACCTGCAGCAGCCTTTCCCCCTGATAGGAGTCAAGCCAGCAAAGATTGGCCGCCCCTGAACGGCCTTGGGAAACTTCCTCCCAAAAAATTCCTGGAGGGAAAGAAGCTGCTGGCCCAGACAGCCTAGAAAAAAACCCAAGTCCAGATAGCAGGAGTAGCAACAACACACTAACAGTGCAGAAGAACCTTGGAGATTTCCCTGACTCTGGTGGAGATCTGTCCAGTCTCTCCCATTCACGGCTCAGCTGCTCCCCTCTGTTCCACACTGGCACTGGGGTTGTTCACTCGTACCACTGGATGTGGAGGAGTCCTGGAACATTCCATTTACAGAAAAGAAATGCCTCGATCCAGGGGGCTGATGCCAAGTTTTCTGGATCCCCTGGCGATGCTGGGTTGCCATCCAGAGAGACCTTGCCAGGCTGAAGGGGTTGGGCCTGTGAGAACCTCACCAAGTTTAACAAGGCCAAGTGCAAGATCCTGCAGCTGGGTCAGGGCAATCCCAAGCACAAACACAGGCGGGGCAGAGAATGGATGGAGAAAAGCCCTGAAAAGAAGGACTTGGGAGTGTTGGTGGATGAGAAGCTCAGCGTGCCCCAGCCGTGTGTTCTGGGCCAGAAACCCCCTGTGCCCTGGGCTGATCCCACAGTGTGGGCAGCAGGAAAGGGGGGGATTCAGTCCATCAGCCCCGCTCAAGTGAGACCCCACCTGCAGAGCTGCCCCAGCCCTGGGGCCCAGCACAGGAAGGACCTGGAGCTGCTGGAGAGAGTCCAGAGGAAGCCACGAAGATGCTCCAGGGCTGGAGCCCCTCTGCTCTGGAGCCAGCCTGGGAGAGCTGGGGGTGCTCACCTGGAGAGGAGAAGGCTCCAGGGAGACCTCAGAGCCCCTTCCAGGGCCTAAAGGGGCTCCAGAGGTGCTTAAGAGGGACTTGGGACAAGAGCATGGAGTGCCAGGACAAGGGGGAATGGCTTCCCACTGCCAGAGGGCAGGGATGGATGGGATATTGGGAAGGAATTGTTCCCTGGGAGGGTGGGGAGGCCCTGGCACAGGGTGCCCAGAGAAGCTGTGGCTGCCCCTGGATCCCTGGCAGTGTCCAAGGCCAGGTCAGACGGGGCTTGGAGCAGCCTGGGGCAGTGGAAGGTGACCCTGCCCATGGCAGGGGTGGCACTGGGTGATCTTTAAGGTCTCTTTCCACCCAAACAAAGGTTTCCCTGCACTCATTGCAAGCCAGCACTGCTGCACCACTGCAAAGGAAAACTGACACCATCACACCCATGCGGGGGTGAAATGACCACAGGTCTGTATTTACACTGTTAAACAAATGAACCAAGTCGAGTTTACTCCACCACAGCTGCTGAAAGTGTCTGGGCTCTGGTCCGAGCAGTGCAGCCTCCCCGGCTGGTGCTGCCAGGCCCCTGCCCAGGCGGAGCTGGCAGCCAGCGAAATCACCAGCTCTTTAAAGCCATCATCCCTCCAGAGTGAGGGGAAGCTCCCTGCCCAGACCCTGCCCTGCCTGCAGCTGGCCAAGGGCTGGGAAAGGTCCTCCAGCAGCCTCTGCCCGGCACGAGAGCAGGGCTGGGCTGGGGCTCAGGAGGAGCCAACCCCACAGGAACAAGGACACAGCCCTGCCTGCCATGTCCCACCCACCTTCCCGGGGCTGTCTGGCAGCTCTGTGTGCAAACAGCGCAGTCTGACAGCACCGGCGGGGCCAGATCTGCCTGGGCTGCACGTTCCAACCAGTGCCACTGCAGGGACACGGGCCAAACCCTCCTCCAGCTGCCCCAGCCCCAGCGTCTCCGTCTGGAAGTCACAGGGGGTCACAGCCACCATAACAAAGCCAGGACCTCCAGGATGGTGCCTGCAGGGGAAGGCACTGTGGGGAAGCCAGAAGGGGGTTGGGATGTGCCTTGGTCACTCCTGCATAGACACAACAGACTCAGGTGAGCCTTTATTCCTCTCCTGTGAAGGCTCACGCTGCGGTGTGCTGGGACAGCCAGCCCAGACGTGTGACACACAGCAGGCTGCAGGCCAGGAACCACGGCGTGTGGCACAGCACACACCTCTGCCCTCACCAGGCTTCACCCACAGCTACGCAGGGCAAAAGAGGTGGATATTCTGCGTCACTCCCTCCAGCCCCCAAAGAGGAGGACGATACTACCTCCAGAGCCACAACCAGGAGCCTGGAAGGTGTCCCTGCACCCCAGGCACAGGAGACAGGGAGTGGCTGAAATGGAGCTCCTGCCCCAACCCCTGTCCCTCTCCACCAGTCCCTGCCGGGCTCTGCTCCCTCCTGCTGCACACATGGATGCTAGAACGGGAACAGGCTGCCCCTTTGGAGTACACAGGTTTTTGGTTCTTCTAGCAGAGGAACAGCAGGCCAGACCATATGGCAATTTCTCCCTGGCTACTTAACAAGTGATGCATTAACTGTGTTGGCCAATTCAAGGAGCACAGAAAGGTACCTGGTGCCTGCTGGTCTCTGTGCCATCACTTGTAGCAATATGGTCTTTCTTCCTGCTGCCTAAAATCGGCCCCAGGGAAGGCGAGCTCCTCCAAAGGTGCTGAGTTAGACTGACTCTGGTGTTGCTGAAGCACAGCTTGAGTACTCTCCTCTCAAGGCTCTCCAGGCAGAGAGCAGGGAAGCAGCAGGTTTGTGTTTTCCACTCTGGGGTGGAGAAATGAGCAGCCCTAGCTCTGCACTGTGCCACAAGACCCCAAGTCCCCAGCTATAGGCAGAGATGTCACTCTCACTGCAGCCTCAGCAGCAGCACCCCACTCACCCCTGTCCTCCCCTCTCTCCTCATCCACTTTTGCAGCCAGAAAACTGAATATTAGAGGTAAGCAAGAGGCCAGACTCTTTAGCTCTCAGGAGGCTCTACCAGAGCTGTCAGAAGGGAAGCATTAAGCCTCTGCCAGGGCACTTGAGGTGACGCTGAGCCATTGCAGCTTTAGCACAGGACTCAACTCAGCCTCTGGTGAATGAAGTTAATACAGGGGATTACAAACTGCAACAAAGGAGGGGAAATGCACACATTTGCTCGTGCCATCAGCAGGCACAGGTGGCACAGAGGGAGCAGCCAAGAGCCAGAAGAGCAACCTGCCAGCAAGCTGCTGGGAAAGCCTCGGTGTTCAGCTCCAACGAGAGCTCTCCTGCTCTGTGTGGCAGCGATGGAGCACAGCCCCAGCAGGCTCCATGCTCCCTTTCAAGGCAGCAGCTCGCTCACTCCAGCTCTGCAAACACAACACACAGCAGGAACAGCCTCCAGCACTTCAACACGGGTAATGCTGCTGAGATAAACCTTTCTGTAACACAGGAGGTGCAGCAGAGCGCCCAGCACTGAGGCGAGGGCTCCACTGCTCATAAACCTCAGTGTCAGCAGCTTCCAGAGACATTCTCAATGAATTAGCAGGATCTGGCAGTATGGCAATGCTGCAAAAAACCCCAGAGGATTAACTGGTCTACTGAGGCAAGAAATTGGGAAGTGCTGAGGAAGCGGCTGTGACCCAAGGCAACTGCAGATCCTTCAGTGTGGTTTTCCTGGGCTGAACTGCAGCTACTGCTCCTCAACCCAGAGCACAGTGTGGCCAGGAGCTGGCACCAGCATATCCTTAGTGGCTCACCACTGCCCATGGGCACCCTCCTGCTGTCACCTGGGCAGGGGCTGTCACCTGCTGCTCTGAGACCTCCTGCTTGCACAGAACAAGCTGCACAAGTCTCACAATCCTGCTTAGTCGGGTCACAAAGATTTTTAAATTCAGCTGGGAGCCAGGATTGTTACCCTGTGCCAACTGCTGGCCATGAAGGTGTTGTGCCAGACCGGCAGAGAACCACCCCAGGGAAGAGGTGATGCACAGCTGCCCCTTTTTAATTCTTTGTGCAAGAAATCTGCCAGCAGAGGAAGCGTGTGGAGCTGCCAGGAAATCCCTGCAGCGCCTTCAAGCTAACTAACAAGCTGCCAGAAGAAAGGTCAGCTGGAAATTACAGCCAGCTCCCTGCACGAGTTCAACTCAGGTACAAGGAGGGAATGAAAAAACCAAAAGTCTACCTTGGCATGCACAACCCTTCCACAGGGCGAGAGCTGTGCGTGCAGCTGGAGATGCAGGGAAGGGACAGCCCCGTGGGGATTCAGGCACAGGAGGGACCTGCTCCTCTCCGGCTGAACAAGGGCAGAGCCCCAGCAGGGAGGGGGAGAGGAGCAGGAGGCTCCGCAGAGCTGAATCACTCCATTATACGGGATCAAGAGAAGCATCTCTGTGTCCGAGAGCAGCGGGTACAAGCGGTGCCATTCTGTGCTCGCTGCCACTTGATCCCCTGCACTGCTGGCACCTACAGAAACCCAGCAGCCCCCACCCCTCTCGCATTTCTTCGCAAAAGGAAAAACCAACACCAGCGAGCAATCGAAGTCCAAGTGGGAAAAGTAAATACCCTCTTAGCCTCCCCTCCAGGAGGCAAACAACGAGCCCCCTGGGGAGCCCTGGGTGGGCTGAGTGGCCTCTGCAGCACAGCAGCCTCTCCAGCAAACAGAGCAGCGAGAGGCTCCGGAGCAGCTGGAACACTCCACACTTCCCAGCAGCTTTTATGTAAAGAGCCCGAGTTCATTAAGCCGTTGGCCTGTGTGTGATTGCCAAGGCTACAGCACAATCCCCTGCTCCTCACGGCTGCCTGCTGCCTCCAGCTCCTGCCCAGCCCCACGAGAGGCTTTTCCAGAGCACAGAGGATGCTCTGCTCGAGTGGGGACGAGCCCCAAGGGGAGCAGGGTCCCCTGCAGCAACACTCGTCAGCAACCTGCAGATGCTCCAGTGGCACAGCCGGGTCCTCCACGCCCTGTTCCAAGGCGGGGAGAGAAAGGAAAGTGCCTTAAATGAGTGCCAAAGTGGGCATCTGGGTTATTTCAGGGCCTGCCTCCTCCTTCATGCAATGTACAGCCTTAAGAAAAAACCCAAGGCAGTGTAATAGAAGCAGCGGCTGATGCCACAGAGGACAGGCTGCCCCCTCACTTATTTCAATGCAAAGGTGTGTGGGAGGAGAGGTGTGGAGTCACTCTTAGAGGCTTAAAGAGTAACCTGAGCCTCGACAGTTTTGCAAACCTCCTCTCCCCTTCCCCCCACGTGTCCTCAAAGAGCACAGATCGGTGTTTTTTAAAGTTACTGCTCAGGATGTGGGAAGGGAGAGAGCGAGGTGTGCTGTTTGTCAGGCTGAGCCTGCCTCCCTGCACCACCTCCCCAGGTGCCAGCACTGCGGGGGCACCACTGGGGCTGGGCCTCCCACCAGGGACGGGTAAGACAGAGCCCCATTCGCTGTGTGACCTTGGGGACACCTGGGATTCCTCCTCAAGCCAAGCCAATATTATCAGGCTGGATGAGCTGGGAATGGTGTCAGAGGGCAGCCAGGCATCACCCTCTGCCCCAGGGCACAGCCTGGCTGCCAGTTTCCCCCCAGTAGGGACATGCTGCTCCTCCTTACCTTTTTTTTGTTAATGCACTTGTTCAAAAAGAAGAGGTAACGGCATTGCTGTAGTGGGGGGAAGGCAGGAACAGAAGAGTCCTCTGTGGCAGAAGCAAATTCCTCCCATTCCTCAACTCATTCTCAGGCAGTGACATCCCCTGTGCGGATAAGAGCTCCGGGGGCATGGCAGGAAGGCAGCCCCTCCACCTGACACCAGGGCCTCCCACAGTCCTGCCCCCCCTTCTGCTGTTTGCTTTTTGGTGGGAGGAGGTGAGGTGGGCACAGCCAACCCTCACCTGGAACAGGCACAGATCCACCCTGGGAGGGTTTTGCATGGTTTTTCTACACCTGCAGGACCGTACCAGGTGCCACCACAGTAACCTTTGCTCGTGGTGCTCTGTCACAGGTGGCTGCTGGTGCTGGCCAGGGAAGGAGTTGTGTGCTGGCAGTGTGGGCCAGTGGCCAGGCTGGCCTCATGCTCCTTTAGGAGTTGCTTGGAAATGCTTCCAACTCCCTTAACTCACCCTCACCCTGGGCTCCTGCCATCACCCTCAGCAACCTCACCACCCCATGCCCCTAGAGCCAGGAGTCCAGCCTGCCTCAGTTTCCCCTCCCAGCTGGGTCAGCCCTGCAGGGAGGCACCCAGGGAACACCCATGTGGGACACTCTGTCTGTCTGGAGCGCCTTCATGCTCTCTTCAGGAAAGGCCGGGACAGCTGAGAGCTATTCCTGGAAAGCCTAAAAACGCCACGGCTGAGTCAGTGCCGAGGCTGTGCCTGCACAAGGCCATGGCAGGGCTCCCCCAGCACAGCCCTGCCACCACCTCACTGTGCCAGGACACTGCACTGCCAGCAGCCCCTCGGAGGAGGCAGACACACAGACAGACAGACAGGCAGAGGCAGGGACATGGAGATGCAGCCCAGCTCCCTCTGCTCCGCCAGCCCAGACACGCATCAATGTCACAGCGAGGGCTGTGGCAGCAGACAGCTCTCTCTGTCCCCGTGCCGCAGGCTGGAGCAGTGCCAGCCCCCGGGGCTTTTGTTCCACATCCCTGCAAGCCAGTGCAGCAAATGCAAGGGTCAGCTTCAAAGCCATCTCTGCTGGTGGACTCGGGTGCAAAGGCAGCATCGACACCGTCCCCTTCCATCCACGTCCCATTGCTCCCCTCTCCATCCTCCCAGGGGCCCAGCTGTCCTGCCTCAATGTAGACTTGGGACAAACCTGCAAGTCCAGGGCAATAATTCCTGAGCATGAAGGGCAAATCCCCACGAGCACTGCCCTTGGCTGCAATCCCACACACAGGGACTGCCCACCCTCTCCCTCTCTGCTTCCCCACAGCTGGGAATCAGGCTGAGAGCTCCCAGCAGTCGTGTCCACACAAGTTTTTGGGCACAAACAGCTGAAGAGCAGAAGTCAGTGACTGTGAGTACCCAGCACGCTGCTCCAGACCAACTGCTGGTACCTGGGGCTGGGCTTTCCTCATAATCTCACTGCAGCTCTGCAAGGCAGGACAGGAACACCACCACAACACAGCTCAGTTTCCGATCACACGACTCTGCAGGGACAGATTTTCCCTTCATTTCATTACACCTCAGGTAAGTCACGCACTGCTGTTTCTTGCCTCACCTGCCTGCAGCTGTGGCAGCTCTGGGAGACATCAGTTGGCCCGTCCAGTCCCACTCACAGCCCAGGCACGTGGCTCTGTGACCAGCTCCAGTGCAGAGCCAGCAGCCCAGCCCTGCTGCCAGCCCCAGGCACCCACTCAAGGCTGGCAAAGCCTGAGATACCAGTGGGTGACAGATAACAGCGCTGCACTGGGAGGTACACAGGAGTCTGGGTCCCAGAAAACCAAGAGCCAAAAGACCTGGGTTTTCCACAAACACTTTAAGAACTGTGAATACCAAATTTTGGCCACCTTTGTATGTCAGGCCTTCAAAGGGCATACTCCAGCACATGGCTTTTCCTTCCATCCTTCCCAATTCACTCTAGTCCTAAGTATCAAGGGGATGGCTCCCAAGGGCAACCTCACAAGAACCGACTGCCAAAGCAGCTATCAAAGTCTTCCAGAGGCTGCAAACCCAAGAAACAGCACACCCACCTCTTCCCCCTCCACCCTCCTGCCTGGCTTTTGCCACTGCTCAGCTTGACCAGCACAGATCTGACCACAAGATCACAGCTCTCCCTCGAATCATTGAATATTAGAAACAAAAGTTGGAAGGAGCATTTTTCAGTGCAGTTGCAGGTTTAAACCTCTCCACAAGTCCACACTCACTCGCAGCCTACAGCTCTCAGCTCATCTAAGCCCCATGGTCTGCAGCACCTTATAGACCCTCTGTGATTGTGCCCCCCCCCCCGACATTCACAGCTGGGCTCTCTGTGCTCAGCTGATCCAGAATCGGGCAGGAATGTTTCCCATTGCCCTCCCAGGCAGTTTATCTCTGACTGCAGCCCCCAGGCCATGAGCCAAGAGCCAAGAGCCAGCTAGCCGACTGTCTCCCTTGGCAGGGACCTGAGAGCAAGCAGCACTCTCACCAGTTGCTGTGAGGATGAGCTCAGTCTCCCCTCGATGCTAAAAGCACTGCTTGGAAAATTGCTGAGCTAGCAGAAACTGCCATTTCAGTTCTACCCATTTCCTGTTATTAGATAAAACAGTATCAGAGGGCTGAGCTCCTGCTACCCTGGGCTTTTGCCATGTTCCTGTTACAGCCACTGCCTTCAGCAGGTGAGTACTGGCACATCTTGATTCCAACAGGAGCCAGGGCACAGCATGAATTATTTGTGGTAAGGCTGACCTATTTAACAGCAGAAAGACAGCGTTCATTCAGGCCCAGGTCCCCCAGAGGCTGCTGGTGTCACTTTACCCACAGGACAATACAGCCCCGTGGCTATCCCTGTCCATCTCACTGGGAGCAGGGGTAGCTGTCCTAGGCTGATCCTGCCATGCTCCCAGCGCTTCTCCTGGAGCACAAGTGACACCTCCACGTCCCTTCAGAGCGAACTCCTGGCTGCTAGTGACCAGCTTTGATCAGTGTTTTGTGACCACCATAAACACACGCAGGAAGCAGAACAGGGGGAACCCAGAGAGCCTTGAGACAGGGAGCAGTCCCTGTGACAGCTCTGCTTCAGGGCCAGAGGATGCCAGCAGTGTTTGCAGGGTGGCTGCCAAGTTCTGCTCGGGATCCTTCCCTGCACAGTTCCCACTAAGCTCTTGTAGTCTCTAATCCTGGCTCCCATCCTCTGTGCACAGGCCAAGGCAGCCTGTGAGGGGTATTTCACATCGAGGGGATGCTGAAGTCTTGGTGATACATTTCTGTAAAGCATCTCTAAACCACAGATCTCCACCAGGCCTTTGAGGACTGTACCTTTGTCTGCCAGGGACAGCGTGCTGTTGAAGTACTGCTCCTCCACAGTCCACGCTGTGTCATTGATCTTGTTGGACACCCCACAGAATCCAATGCAGCTCACCTTGATGGCTGTGGAGAGACAGGACACACGTCAGCACTGGGAGAAAGCAAAACCTCAGGTTCAGACTTGCTTTAGGTACTGTACTGTGCAGGAGCGGTGCCTCAGAAAAACACACACAGGGTGGGAAAATGGAGCAGAGGAATCAGGTCATGCTTTCATTCCAAAAGCATGTTTTCCGGCACTCCCAGCACAACTGAGCACTCCCTGCTACCCCAGTGCTATTCCCAGATATTATCACCTTTGAAATCATCAAGCTGCTTTCCTTGCACTGTGGAAGCCCTTACCAGCTGTGATTGCAGCTCCCTGACAGGTAAACCTCTCTCTAGTTTTCCCCCAAATGAAGCAGTGTTCCCTCCCAAAACATGCACCAGCCTTGGCACTCTGGCTGAGAGCTGAAGCTTTGGGTGTCCCTGTCCAGACAGGAATGAGCAGCAAAGGCTCTGCTTCCTCCCACCCCACACGGAGCCAGGTATCCCACGGAGTGTCCCACTGTCCCTGGGAGGAGAGACATGTCTGGCACAAGCCCATCAACCAGCTGAACAAGGGGTTCAAAGAGCCCTGTTTGAAGCAGCAGCAGAGAGCTGGACCCCCCCAGTGCAGCCTGGACAAGCTCTCTGCTGCTTGACTTCACAGGCCTGTCACCCTCAGAGGACATTCCCAGCCCCTGGCAGCCTGCTCCCAGCTCCTGGAGTCAGTCTCCGCTTCGAAGGATTGCAGCAAAAGCACGTTGCCCATTAACGCTTGTCCTGCATCAGGACCTCCAAAATGTCCATGCACACGTTGCTTCCCCACAGCCACTTCCAAGGGAGTGGCTTCCCCCTCTGTTAGAGACACAGGGCTCAGCAAAGCCACAAAGCAACGTCTGGAAGCATCAGAGGTGCCATCTGACCCTCTCAAAAGCAAGGACAGTAATTTGAGCCGTGTTTGTGCCTTGCTTGGAGAAAGTCACCCCAGAGCTCAGCCTGCAGCGTGGCTCAGGAGAGCTACGTGGCTCTCAGAGGAGCTCCCCACAGACATTTTCAGTTAGTCTTGGCCAATACTCAGCAGGGTGAAATTAGGTCCTGATGTCGACACAGGACCACAGAGACAGACAAACGTGACAGACTGGCCTTGCTGCACAGCAAGAGATGATCTGCAGAGCTGCCCCCACGCAGGGAGGACACAGGCAGACCTATCGTGGCACAAACAGAGCCTTCAGGGCTGTCCCAGCCCAAACATCTCCCACCTGAATCCCATCAAGTTTTGCAAGAGCTTAACTGGAGCCCACAGAATGTCCTTACCTCATTTGCCAGGTGAATAGTTCTGCTGGCAGAAAGGTGACAGGATCCACCAGACAGACTCTTTGCCTGTTTGGCCCATCTGCTCCCCCGTATTCCAGCTGCATCCACAGGAAGCATCTCCCTGGGAAGCAGGTGGCCAGTTTGCCTTGGCTTAGGAGCTCTCCCCCTCCCCTCCACAAGTGTTCTCAGCCCTGTTGATATCAACACCTCCACCCACCTACCCAAACACTGAGGGCTGCACGTTATTGCTGCTCACAGCCACCTCAAACAGCTCTGCAGAGCACCTGCCTGGCCAGTGTGACCTTGTCTTCCACACTGACTCGAGACAGGGTGGAAAGAACCCCAAATCCAGCCCTCTCTGCAGGGGGAACACATAGTTCTTACCCCAGCCACAGTGAGGGGGGTCATGCAGTCAGGTGGAATGAGCTCCCCAGGGCTTAAAGTCTGTGATGCCACGAGGAAGAACAGCCTCCCCCATCAGATCTCCTGCCATGCCCTCACAGCTGATCATGACCGTGAGATGAAGAGCCCCTTGCAGTCCAAGTGTTGTTCTACACACAAGGACAAAGGATAAGCAGCTCCAGATGCCAACTCTCATTAACCAGGCATTAATACAGCAGCGAGGCTGACACATCCCTGGCTTGTTTGTGTCTGTGATGTGCTTTGGCATTTCCAAGGCAGGGGAGGAAAAGGATAGCGTGGCCTGGGATGGGAACTCCCCCAGCACAGCACAGAGCACACCTGAGCAGACACAGGTGCCCTCCCAAGGTGAACCATCCAATGAACCCTCCACACACCCCCAGGTGACATCCAATCCTCTCTTTTGCCAGATGGCAGAGCCAAAGCCACGGAGGGGCCTCAGCATCAGGAGTAGGAAAGGTTTTAGCAGGACTCTGGGCTCACAAGAAGCCTGTCCCACTCTGAGTTAGCCCACATAACACAGATGGATCCAGTCAAATCAAGCCCAGACTCACCCGCTCCATTCCCACATTTTCACACAGGAGATAAGAGCAAGAAAAGCCCAGCCAAAAACTGGAGAACGTTCACATCCTTGAGGGGCAACAGCCCCTGAGCAGGCTCCCCCACAGCCTCCCTGCACCACAGGAGTTTATAGATCACCACCATCTGTTCAACGCCCAGAGAAGGGGCCGACAGACTCTGATTGCAGCCCGACGCTGCACTGCGGTGCGGAGGCTCTCCTGCTCCAGGGAGGCAGGTGGGTGGGAATGCTCAGGAACACACGCTGTGGCCCAGCTCCCCTCCCACCGCAGACAGGCTCAGCAGGCAAAGGCAGTGGGTTTGCAGTCTGACACTCAGAGCCAGCCCGTGGCTGGTGGGCCCTGCTGCCATGGTTCAGCACTAGGGCTAAAGTCAGACCCTGTCCAAAAGTATCCCTGCAGCTTGCTAAGGAGTTTTCTAGCACAGGAGCTGCCAGCTCCAAGGCTTCCCAATTAACCACTGACATCCCAAACTGGCGTGGTCACAGCCAGCCAGTGCCTAGAGAGGAGGGACAGTCCCCGGAGGGCTCCGAGGGGTCCCAGTCCTTCAGCCCCACCAAGCCCTCTCCAGCCATGTTCCCTGACCATCACACACCCTGGGGCTGCCATTTCAGCCCCAAGGGATGGAAAGCAGCATTTCCAGCTGAAAAGTTTGAAGGAATTTCACTCTCCCCTTCCCTCTACGCTCCCCAAAGTTCCCAGTGTCCCCTCACCAGGCACACCAAGTCACCACACGTAGGACAAACCTCGGAGCAGTTCAGGGGGCAGAGATTTGTTATGGAGCATCTTCTCTATCCTGCTCCAGACACACGAGCTCCCTCCACCTCATTGGGGAAGAAATGGGGTGGACAATAGCTCTGAGCTATTGCCCCACAGCTGACAGTGTGGCTGGACACAGGGATTGCATATCCCTGGCTCCTGGAGGAGCCAGCAGATTCCCAGGCCCCCACAAAGGTGGGGCCAGCAGGTCCAGGACGGCCAGAGAGCCCCCTAATTTCACCCCCAGAGCAGGAAAGCCTGGGAGCCACAGGGCCAGGTTATTTGGGAGGTTTCCAAGGTGCCTGGTTCAACAGATCAAACCATTTATCTCACTTCTAACCAAGTTTTGGAGCAGTAAACCATGAAATCAGCCTCTCCATGAGCATCCCATGGGCAGAGGGAGATACTGGGGACTTGCCTAGCTCTCTCTTGTCCTGCCCACAAGCAGGAAGAGGGACAGGGATGTGTGACAGGCATAGCTCGGGCACATGGTTCTGGGGGCAGCAGGAACCTAAAAATGGCATTGTGAGGACAGACCTGGCAAAACCAGCACCGCCAGAGCTGCTGCAACGGAGCCACCTGAGCACTGAGCTCGTCAGCCTGCCTGTCAGGAAGCAAAATGCACAGTCTGAGCCTTTCCAAAGAAATCTTGGAACTGCCAGGATGCAGACAGAGGAAATAAGAAGAGTTTCTGCATCAGAATAGGCCAGTTCCAGTTATTAGAAACCCATTAAAAATGCCTCTGGAATCCAGTGCTACCAGTGGCCCCAGTCACCTCCCTCCTGCTCCCTGTTTACCCAGGCTGATTTGAATAAATACAGGAAAAAACAAAGTCCAGAAACTGTAAGGGGAGTGGAGGGGGGAGGCAAAGAGCAGCAAGTAGAGAAGAAATGAATGATGAAGCCATGCAGAAGACAAGAGCCCTTCACCCCTGCAGTCCCCCGGGGATCGAGGGAAGCGGGCAGCTCCGCATCCAGCCAGACACATCTTTAGCAACTCGCTGCAGCACGCGCCAAATGCTGGAAATAAAAGGAGACAGCTCAGCCATATCCATCTCTGCACAAAGTAAAAATAGAGATGCCAGGAGCTGGGCACGTCTGCCTTCTTCCAAGGTGATTTAAGGAGAGCAGCCATAGACTTCAAACTGCTTTTTCTCCTGACCCAGAGAGCCGCCCTCCTTGGGGGAGCTGGCGTGGCATCTCGTGCACAAGGAAAGCAGAGGACACGCATCCCCTCCTCTGCCAGGGGCAGGTTGTGTGTGCACATCCCTGCTTCAAAATCCAGCCACGTGCTGAGCAAGCAGAGGCTCAGTGGCCACCCTACACTCAGCCCCAGTCCCAAGCAAACACCTCTGACTTCAAGTCCCACCTGTGTCACACACCTGCCACAACAGGTATGGGCAGAGGGGGAGGGAAGGAGCTGCTGCATCTTGGTCAGTTTGGGTTTTCTAGGCTGGGCAGGGGAAGCAGCAAAACCAGTTCACAGAATCACAGAATACCCTGCGCTGGAAGGGTCCCACAAGGATCAACCAGTCCAACCCCTGGCCCTGCACAGACCCCCCAACACCCCCACCCTGGGCATCCCTGGCAGCGCTGTCCAAACGCTCCTGGAGCTCTGGCAGCCTCGGGGCCGTGCCCATTCTCTGGGGAGCCTGGGCAGTGCCCAGCACCCTCTGGGGGAAAAACCTTTCCCTGCTCTCCTGCCTGAGCCTGCCCTGACACAGTTGGAGGTGGTGGCTGTTGCAGCTGGCAGCAGCTTAGGCGGGACAAACAGACCATCCTGGCATTCCCTGTCCTCTGCAAGGACAGACGAAGAGCTGGCAACAGAGCTCTGAAGTGGCACTTACAAACAGCCCTGGGATTTTGCCAGCTGAAGCTTACCCGGGTCACCACGTGGCCTCAGCCATATCTGCTGGACCCAGAAGCTCCAGCCGTCCCTGCTGCAGGGAAGGAGGGGCCCAGCCCTGGGATGAGATGACGACAGAGCCACTGTGTGCCTGCGGTGACCCACACAGCACAAGGGACCAGGGCATGCTTTAGTGATGGAATCAGAAGGCACCCAGGACTGAGATGCCCTTTGGAAAACTCATGCACGCCTGGATGCAGCCAGCAAGGGAGCAGGGGAAGAGAAAGTGCTGTGGAAGTTGTGGGAGTCAAGTGAGTCTGCATCAGAGTCTTCATTTCATGGAAACCAGCCTTGGGAAGCCAGAGCCCCCTTCCCTCATCCTCCTCTATCAGAGCCATGGCAGACAGTGATCACCACAATTTAACTGGTTCCCTCAAGGTGCCATTCGAGCACCCAGAGCTGCAGGGACTCAGAGCATCCATGAGCTGGGAATGAGCCATTTTCCATCCCAGGGGCCAGAAACAGCCCTGGGAGAAGGGGGTGAAGGATCCCCCTGAGCCCCAACCCCTCCCCATGCATGGTAGCATCCTGTCCTTGACAGAAGGATGGGCAGCAGGAGGTCACCTCAACACACAGCACCACAGCTCCACCTTGGAGTGACACCTCTGGGCTTAGCAAAGATCACGAGTTTGGGTACACCCTGAGATCCTCCAGCCCTGGATCTGTATGGAGATGAGGGGTTTGAGGTTCCCCACATTGCCAGCAAAGCAGGACCAGATAGTGCTGGGAAAATGGAAAGCCTGGGAGAGAGCAAGACCCACAGGCAGAGCAAGTTACTCTCAGTTTGTAGAGACTGGGTAATTCCTAGAAAAGTTCCATGAAAGGTGGACACCGAGGGAGCTGAGGCAGTGAAGAGGGGCAGGATGAGGTTTTTCTACTGATGGCCTTTACGCAGAAACACACCCAAACAGCTTCAGACAGAAAGGGCTGAGCAGGAAGGCTGGAAACTCACAAGATACACAACTCCCTTGTGCATGAATATATTGAGACACTACTAATTAAACCAACAGCTCCTAATTAAATCTCAGCTGTCCCCATCCTTCTGGGTCCATCCTGTCATTTCTGGAGACACAAATAGTCTTGAGCATTTCACAAACCAGTGAGGCAAGAGCAGAGCTTACAACAAGTGCTGGAGGCAGCGGCGAGTTTGGCACAAGGTTAAGGATTGTCTGGGGAGGTTTTTATCTTCTTCCTTCACAAGAGCTCAGCACAGGGGCAGGAAAGGGATCTGGCCTCTAACGTGGAAGGAGAAGAGTTGTCTAGAAGAGTCATCTATGCTTTCCATCTCAACTCAAATCCAAGCCTGTAGCCGGGCCCGGGGAGGTGACTTGTCTGGAGCTGACACACAGGGAGCAGCATCTCCCACAGCACCAGCAGCCTGCAGCTCATGGAGAACTTGGCTGCTGCTCCCTGTGACCCAGGGGGACATCCCACCTCCCACGGCCTGCCAGCCATCACACAGCTCACACCCAGCTCAGCTCTCTGCTCGGAGCTGCAGAGCAAAAGCAAGCGAAGCAGCATTAGTTTGTGGAGCTAGCCAGCAGCCTAGCTTGTTTAACAATCCCAGTGAAACCCTGAGTGGTTGCTGTGTCTGACCCCTCTCTGCCCCCGTGCTGGTGGCAATGCTCCTGCCACGCACGAGCCCAGCTGCAGCCCCTCTGCAGCAGCACAAATGTCAGCATCATTTAGCCCCCAGGAGCAAGAGCAAACTCTGCTGCTCAGCCGTTCCTTCCCCAGGCTGGCACTTGCCCTCTGCACCCTGCAAGGGGTTGGACCAGCCAAACCCCTCACAGCAATGCAAGAGACAGTCCCTCCCTTCCTGACCTTCCAGTGAGCTCATTTCCAGCCCTGCAAATCCAAGCTCAGCAACTGCCATCCCAAGAGCCAGCAGTGCCTGTTGCCCTGGCTGTGGCAACAGGGTTGTATGTGCCAGGCTGAGGCAGGAGGACCCACCTGGATGTCCCACACAACCTGCAGGAAGCCCAGACCCACCAAAAGCAGCCCCACACTCTGGGAAGGCTGGAGCAGCTCCTCAACACAGCCTGGAAAAACTCCACCTGCAGCAACCCCAGGGGAGTGCCAGCTCTGCCACAGGGGCAAAGTGACCCACAGCCATCATTTTGGCTGTGCATGAGTTATTTTAGGCAGAGTCCAGCCCAGCACGAGGAGGGGCACAAGGATGTCCTCATTCCAGCAGTGCAGAATTCTCCAGAGAGAGGCTGCCTGGGCAGGTGTGTGCCTGCAGAAAAGCAGAACAAATCTTGTCTGAATCCTTTCCCAGGCAGGTCAATCCTTCCCCCTCTTGCAAGCACTTTCTTCCATCAGGCTGAGAGCAACAGGGAAACCTACATTTCCCAGCCCCTCCCCAAAACCAAGGGTTAATGTACATCCTGAGAGAAGAAAGCCGACTCCTGGGCTCCCATTTAGAACAAACTCCTGCTCAGACCGAAGGCTTTTCTCCCTTGCGGAGCCAACAGGTTTATTTATAGCATCACAGTGTTTTATCAGCACGCTGGCTGCCCTCAGAGGAAGGGGGTCATCTCGAACATCTGGAATTAAATCCTCAGCTGAGTACACTGAACAAGCCTGGCTCTGCACATGTCAGGCTGCGGGGGGAAAGCTCACCAGTGAACAAGGCCACACAGGCTGCGGGAGGGGGATGAACACGTGCCACAGAGTCTGGGCCTTGCATCTGCCAGAGGCAGCTCCTTAGCAACAGGCACAAAACACCACAGCACCTGAACACAGGCCTGACCGAGGGGCTGCACCCCATCCAGCCCCGATCCCCACCGTGCTACTGCTGCTACAACCACCTCACTGCTCCCCAAACATGCTCCAGAAGGGGATGCTGGGGTAATCCTTTCTCCAAAACTGCCTCTTGCAAAACAAGGACAAGTTTGGGATTTTTTTTTAAGCTTCAGACTGATGTAGGCCCCAGTGCTGAGCGACATAGCCTGGGAAGAGGTGGGGAGGAGTGGGCTTGCTCTGCTCAAGAGCCCTCAAGGGCAGAGTGGTGGTACTATAGCAGCCAGTCAGAGCAGAGTCTGTGGACGTGTCCTGGCAGTGCCTCAGACCAGTTTTGGAAGCCCCTACTCTCAGCCCATCCTAAACAGGTGGCACAGTCCAGCAGAGCAGCTCCACGCAGTCCCTGCTCTGACACACGGGACAGAGGTCAGCGATGCCATTCCTTGGGTCCTCCTGCAAGGAGAGCAACTGTGCCCCACTCCAGCACGCTGAGAGATCATCCTCTTCCTCCCAGGCCAGGCTGGCAGACACGGGCACCCCTGAGTGCTGGGAACAGCCAGATCAAACAGCAGCAAGAAACTATTTGGCAGAGAGGCAGATCTCACAGCTCCCCAGGAATATCTCCATGCCAGCCACCCACCTGAGCCACACTGCCAGCACTCACAGCCTCCTCCTCTCCCAGCATCCATCCCTCCAAGTATTGGAGGGGAAAAGCAGAGAGAGGTTGCAGAGGAGCAGAAGGATGGAGGAGAGATGGAGGCAGCATTTCATGTGGAGCTTCAATCGCTCCAGGGTGTGAAGCCAACTCAGTCTCAAAAAATTTCTTTCCTTTCTGTGACTCTGGACAGAAATTCAGAGGGGGAAACTGTGACCTGTCTGCAGACTGCAGTGCCTGCCCTCCTCCTAGAATTGCATTTCAGGCTCACTTCAGTTCACCCCATCCATGAGGAAGCAGCCTCTGTTGCTCTCAGATGGGATGGACTGGGATAGGACCAAGCTCCAGACAGGGCCTGAAGCTGCCAGCCTGGCACAGGAACATCTCATATTTAGGATCTCAGCAGGGTCCAGGAAAGTTTTACTCGTGATCCCCTGCACAAGACAGATTTATTTTAATAAATTTAATGTAGATTTAATTTACTCCATCCTTCTCAGGGGACCTGGGTAACAAGCTGGATTTTGTGAGCCCTGAATTTAAGTCAGTGATGCTCTTCAAAGCAAAACAAGGCTGTACATACACAAGCAGTCAGGGCATCTTAACCTTCAGCACTTGGCCCCTAGAGCAGCCCTGTGGGAAGGGAATGCAAGTCCCAGATGCCCAACATGCAGCCAGACAAGTGGAACAGAATCAGCAGCTCACCCTGGCTCTCAGGAATGCTGATGGATGCCAGGACCTGCCAGCACTCAACACTTCAGCCAGCCAGGGACCACAGCCACCCTTCCTCAGGCTGAGCAGTGCTAAAACAGAAGTAAGGAATCTCTTTTTTCATAGCTTGCCCAGAGTGAAATAGGTTTCCACCCAGCACTTAACACAACTTTAGGCCAGAGGAGTTAAGATATTCTGGTACAATTGAGTTGGCTGTCTAATCGAGGAAGAACCAGGCAAGAAACTCCACCTCAACCTACCACAGAGCACTGCAGCTCCCAGGGGGATGTGCTGGATGCTGGTGTAAGCAAACACCCCTTTAAACTCATTAACAAACTGCTGGATGCTGGTGTAAGAAAACACCCCTTTAAACTCATTAACAAACTCAATTGTTCTTTCCCAACTAGTGCAAAGCCTGGCACCTTCTCCCACCTCGCCGGCAGAACAAGCTGCGATTCCCATGGAAAAGGAGCAGCCGGGGAGGCTGAGCTCTCTGATGTCCTGGGAACACACCTCTGTGTGCGACCACCGCCAGCCCTGCTCCACTCTTCCCACACCCCGGAGCAGGTTTGACGAGCTCTTTCCCCAACCAGCCCCTCTGCCTCCGCCGCAGGAGCATCACCCTCCACGCTGGGTGCAAAAGGCACTGCAGAAGATAAACAGCCGACTGATCAGGTTTCCCTACTCACCACAAAGAGGTTGATTCACCAGAGCCTACTCCCTTTTCAGACTCTTTCTAAATAAAGGCTTCAAAGACTTCTGGAAATTCATGCTTAACAGGCTTACTGTAATACCAGAGCACCAGGGCTCCTGTGGGCCAGACTGCTGTGGGACTGAGTCACTCTCATTTTCTTCTGAGACTCTCAGATAGCCTTTTCTAAGGGGTAAGGCTGCAAGTCCTGTTGGCTGCTGCTCATTTTGGCAGACCCTTACTGCCACCCACGACCCAGCCAGACACAGCTCTCCTGGCCTCAGCAACAGACAGCCCTGCAGATGTAAAGCTCAGGAGAGATGACATTTCTCCATCCCCTCCTGGGGCTCAAGGGATGCTCCTGAGCACAAATTCCCCAGCAGCCACTGTCCAGAGGAGAAGCATGTGCAAAGTCAGCCCAGCACCTGGTGGGACAGGAGGTCTGTCACAGGCTGGTCACCCCTGGGGCTGCAAGGACTCAGCACAGACAATATTGTCACAACCCGGCGCCCTGAGCGAGCCTCTGCCTCCATGGCAGGAGGACTAAAGCAGCACACTCAGGACTGCTCAGCCATCCTGGGAACAGGAGTTTTGGTGTGAGGGGTTGGAGCCCACTTACAGGGAGAGGAGGCAGGAGCATGGAGACAGACAGGAGCATGGAATCAGGCAACCACATGGAACCACACCGGGGTCCGTCCTCCTGCCGCTCCAGGCACTGAACTCACAACTCAGCACTCAGAACTGCTGAGACACCTCCAAATGATTTAGTGCTGCTGCAGCTCCCAAGCACGAGCCTGGAGCCAGCTCCCCTCCTCCTAGAAGGGGAGGTTTCAAGGGCTTTTTCCTGAAGAGCCTTATTTACAAGCAGTAAAGCAAGCCTGCATTTAGTGCCTCCTCATCCTGCCCAGGTACCAGTGCGGGCAGGTTCTCGTTGGGGAGGCAGGAAGGCACAGCATGGGATGGGAGATCCCAGCCTCACCTGCTCCCTGCTAGAGATCCTAGCATGGGATGGGAGATCTCAGCATGGGATGGGAGATCCCAGCCTCACCTGCTCCCTGCTAGAGATCCTAGCATGGGATGGGAGATCTCAGCATGGGATGGGAGATCCCAGCCTCACCTGCTCCCTGCTGAAGAATCCCCACGTCACACTGAGCTCTCGTGTGCTGCTTTCGCACGTGTCAGTTGTCAAGAAATCTCCCAACCCCAGCATCTTCAGAGAAAACAGCCAGAATCCACTTCACTAAGCATAAGAGCTGCTCCTATGATTTTCTTTGATGCCATTCAGCGCAAGCAGCTGGATTCTCTATTTATAGCAAGATCATCATTTTGGAAAGATGACTTATGTTCTTGTTATTACCAGAGCACCAGATACATAACAAATCCTCGCTGTGCTGGGAGTGCTACAAGTTGGTAAGACAGTCCTCATGGTCAGCCTGAGCTCCTCAGAGATCCAAGCAGACAGAAAAGGAACATCTGGGACCTGAGCTGAACCTCTGGCCCTGACATTCAGACCCCTGCTGATACTCCCCATCGAGAAGGCTCCAAGTTCTACCCATACACTGAGCTTTCCTCCCTAGAGTTGTTGCCTTCCAAGCCAGTTTTATCCCACTCTCGCTGCCGGGAATATTTGGGATTCAGGAGGGTGTGTTTGGGAGGGAGGAACAGTGAACTGCTGCAGCATTGTTACCTCTGGTCTGAGCTGCCTGAGCCAGCACGACTGTCAGAGAGCACAGTGCTGTCAGCAAGAACAAAGGAGTGGAAGTCATAAGCATTAGTGCTCCAGAAATGATTCATGCTTCTTGGAAACAGCTTTCGCTACAGATATCTGACAAACTCCGGTTTTTAATGAAGATTAAGGTGCTCAGAGATCAGGGTATTTTTAAACTAGGTCTCCGAATAATTCCAGGTTGGCACTAGCTTGCCACCCTCATCTTGTCGAGGGGGTCAAGAGCAGCTCCATGCTTACCTTAGGACACCCCATATCCTCTCCACTGCCATCATCTAGCATCTCAAGATCCCGATGCACATGTGGGAATTTACTCAAGCCATGCAATTCAAACTCATGGCACTGCACAGAGCAATACCTCTGCGCAGAGCAATACTCAGCCACAGGTACCCACATTGTGGTAAAAGGCCTCTACCCGCAAACTCAGCCACAGAAAAACACCTCACTCCCCCCTGACATGTGCACCCCATCACCTACTTTTAATTTGCCATCAGAGAGAGTGGGGAATGTGGATTTGCTGTCTAAAAGCAATCACGAGCAGACAGAAGCCTGAACACCTTTGTGTGTGAAATGGATCCATTTCACCTCCGTTTCGGGTCCTGAACACAACCCAGGGACTTTGAGCACACGCAGGCACAACCATGCACAAGGCAAAAAATCCGCTGACTGGCAACAGTCTGGTCCTTTGCTCATTTTCTCCTCTCCTAAGCACTTTGCATTTCTCCACGAGAGATTTAAAGAGTGACAGATTTTAAGAGCAGCACAAAGAGGCAATTAACTTCCACAGCAATTCCTGTTGCCAGACTCCAGAGGTCACACCAGTAGCCTTACGGCTGTACATTGGATATCTCAGCAATCAGCCCTCAAGAGGCACCAAATCAAAGCCCAGCCCCTGACATGTTTGCCAGGCCATTTCAGGAGTAGCTGCCCTGGACAGAAGAAGGAAAAGACCTTTCCCAATGCCTGGCAGAGCACCTTTCTCTATGCTTTGGCACAGGTCAGGCCTGCAGCAGCCCTGCAGCACAACCCAACCACCCCACTCCCTTGGAAGGGCCTGAGCATTCCATCCACATGTCCATCCTCCTCTTACTGGCCATGAGAGCCTTTAGCAAGACTCCACCAAGTCAAGTGACAGCTCTGTGTCTTCTACACACCTACTTCTTCCATGGGGATGACTTCCAGCGCAAAGTATTCCGCAACACGCTCCAAGTGGAGCGTGCCTGTCCACGCACCTCCCTAGCTGCTCCTCCTCTCCCAGCACAGCCTAGGATAGGGAGCTGCCTCGGGAGGAGAGGGATGGAAACCCACAGGCTTCCTCCTCCCAGCCAGGGAGCCTCCCTGCCGCCCACCTGACTCCAGCCCTGAAAGACAAGCTACATCTCTGACAGCTCTGCGCTGCTCCAGGGAAGGAATAAGCACTCACACCCCGTTCGTCACACTTGGAAGCAAATCAGACAGACAGAACTCCACTCCACTTGTCCTCCCATTTTGTTAATCAAGGGATGGGAGGCCGTGGCATGTCTCCTCGCCAAGGAAAGCAGCAAACAGTTTTTCAGCTGAGCACAAGTGGTGCGCGGGTGGGGGGAGCGGCGGAGAGCGGCTCACTGCAGCGACAAGAGACACAAACCCATCTCATGATTAGTTATTGACTCCAGAGGAGTTGGAGCTCTAGCAGCAAGCCAGCCAGGAGAGCAAAAATCCCTCTTTTGTTCCCCAGCCTCAGACAGACTTGGCCACACAGCTCCCCGCTGTCTCGCTTCACACAATGAGAAAAGAAAGTTAATCCAGCTCCCCCCTCCAGCAGGAGCCATCCAGCCTGTGGGAGTGATGCTGCGGAGCCATCCATGAGCATTCCTGTGCAGCAGTGCCAGCCTTGCCTCATCCTGGCACCCAGTGCCGCTGGTGGATACCAGACAGCTCGAGGACCTCATGGGACACTGCCAGGATCAGCAGGGACAGTGACGGAGCTGCTCCTGCCCTCCAAGCGCCCAGGCCTTGCTCAGCTCCGCGGGCCACGCTCCCTCCCCACACTGCACCCCAAAGCAGGGACCAGCCATGGGGTCCCTGCTGCCCCAATGGTGGGCAGGTGACCTATGCTGCCAGCACAGGGATTTCCAATCCTTCTTTATAGACAAACTCTGACTCAGGAGAGAGCCAGACCACTATGCAGGGACCGAATGCACCTTTTCCCCAGCACTTTCCCAAGCCACAGCCTTCCTGCAAGAACAATGTTTTCCACTGTATCAGAGGTCAAGTGGTAGGAGAATCATGGCCAACAGAGTTCTTTGGTGTCATCCCTTCCCCTCAGGAAGGGCACAGGTTACACACACGTCAGAACCACCAAACCCATACTTCTCCCTACTGCCCTTGTAGGGAACAGAAGTCACCTTTTAGTTTCGACACATGACTCAGGATTCCAGTGCCCTGCTCTCCATCCCCCTTCACCACCAGCTTTCTCTGTTCCCCATAAGAGAAGTGAGAATATTTACTACATTTAAGATCAGAGAAGAAAATTATGATTGATGGGCTCTCTGCAGAAACAGGAATTATGTATCTGTATTTCTAGAGCATGAACAGACACAGGTACTTGTGTCTGGAGCTTTGTAGTTCAAGGGGGTGATTTTAAAGTCAAGTCATCCCTGCATAAACCTGGACAGCCAAATAACAAAGTGGAGAACAGCAAAGTGCTGAAATCTGTTCCGGAAAGCACTTGCTGTTTCTTTACTCTCGGTGACCTGGCAGAGAGGGCTGTTATTTTAACATTACACTTGTTGGAGCCTCGCTGAACAGCAGGCGGGACCGAAAAAAGTCCACATGGCCCCTAGAAGCCACAGAGTTGAGAGGAAAGTGCTCCAGTATCTCCAGGCAGCGCAAGCCTTTGTTCCCACACGCTCCTGCCGGCAACCAGGACTGCCTGCCCTGCTCTGAATGATCTGGCTTCCCTCCTCCCTCCCCCCAAACTAACTCCATCTCCAGCTGTCCCTGTACAAGCTTCCTGTAAGATTAATTATTCTTTGTACACACACGTTTGATGATTTACCCAGCAAGCCAGGCACAATGATTAGGAATTCTCCATTTCCATCAGCGCCCTCCCCTGAGGCTCGGAAGTTTTCTGGGAAGGTCCTTCACCCTGGCACAGGCACAGGAAGAAGTGTGGCTCCTCAGAAGGTGCACATGGGTCACACCAAGGACCAGTCAGTATTTGTGATGCTGCTGCAAGGTCAGCTGAAGATGAGGTGCTCCTGAACAGCCCTCATTGCTACTCAGCAGGGCTGGCACTGACGCCAGCGTAAGTGGGAACATTCATGATCCCAAAAGGTGTGTCCCCCGCCACGCTGTCCTATGACCCAAGATTTCTCGTGTGTTTAGCAAGGCACAGCGAGCTCTGTTTGTTTGCACTGTCACCTTTCAGGAGGTGTAATTTTCAAGAGCCAGAAGTCACCGCGTGAAGAGTCACCTCGAGGCTGGTTCTGGCTGTGATCTCACACGCCACAGCACCAAGAGGTCACCGGACTCGCCTGGCTCAGGAAATGGAAAGCACCGAACTGTGGTGCTGTGGGCCAGACCTGCCAGGGGTGAGGACTTTGTGTCTTCTCCTGGGAGCAGTTTATTAGTCTGGAAAGTCACAGTTGGCCACAGAAGGTGGCGGGGGGGGGGGGGGGGATAAAATGTAAAANNGGGCTGAGGGGTGGGGCGGGGGGTGGGGGGGGGGGGGGGGTGTATACAATGTAAGATGAGTTGATGCCACCCAGCTCTCCCCATAGCCCAGCAGGAAGCCAGGGCATGTCAGGTTGTCTGATCCCTCCAGTGCTGAGCCCACGGAGCTCAACAGGACTCACAAGTCCCTTTAAGATCTCTTTCAGCAGGTAACCTGCTGTTGCATCAAAAGGATGTTTCAGTAGCTACATGAGCCTCTTCCTCTAAGGGTGAGACATTTCCTTCACCCAGAAAGGAGAGGGTGCCTAAGAGATCCCCAGGCAAGTAAGGAGGGTTTAAACACCAGAGACCTCCCCAGCAGGAGGGAGAACACACAGCAAAGAATCACCTTGTGCTTGGACTGTGTTTCACATCCAAACATGACTTAACTGGGTGAGTTCAGACACCAGTAATGAAGTTTCTACCCGAGCCCATGAGGCCTCTGTACAGGAAACTCAGCCTAAAAGAGCTGCTCAGGTGACTTCAGCACAGCAGAACAACCACATGGAGCCCACCTCAGATTTTGGCTTGATGCTCCTGCCAGCTTTCCTAGAGCTCAGCTGCCCCAGCTCTTACCAAAACCCCCACACTAGCACCAAACACCAGATCCCACAGCAAAACCCCTCCTAATTTCAGGACCTGTACTTAACACCAGACCCTGATGCTTCTCAGAATCAAAGCGATCGGGAAGCAGAAAGAAGGGCTAGAGCAAAGAAACACCTTCCTCCTCCTCTACAACACCAGGAAGCAAAGGAGAGCTGGTGTAGAGCAGAACCTGCCAGGTCCTCTCCAAATGGGAGTTGTAGAGGCAGCAGCAAGGTGTAGCCGTGGTCAGCTGGCAGCACAAGGGGCCAGCACACCCAAACCCTCCAAGGCTAAACTCTTGTCCCTCCCAAGAAGCACCTTCAGGAATGGACAGAAGTCAACGGGATGGGCCGAGGAGGGAAGTCAGCCAGACGTCATTAAGAACATCTTTGCTGGAAGAAGTGCATCTGGAGTACTCTCCGAGGAGATAAATGCTGGATCTGCAACTGTTTTGCTCTGACAGGAGTTAAACAGGCTACAAGTTTGCACTTGTCCTAGATACTTTTTTTTCCACAAGAAGCTTCCAAAAAGCTATTGCAGACAACTGGGAGAGGTGCTCGCAAAAGCAAGACGCAGGCAAGCATAGGCACCATCACCCAGGCTGACAGCTCTTGAACAGAGACTTCACATTTTACATTACTCGGTCTTTTTTTTTCCCCCTCCAATAATTTGTTACAAAGGAAGCAGCATGCACACACGAGAAGCAAGCAAGACCTCAGGGAAAACAGCAAATCGGTTCACATTTTCACAGCGCTGAGCACAAAGCTGACTTGCAAATGCGAATGACTTCTCTAAGGCGGGGGAGGAAGCTCCCAGTTTGGATGATCCGAGCCCAGCAGCTCATTTCCCTGCAGTCCAGCCCCATCCCCCTGTCCTGACGGACGGCACCCGCCGCGAGCATGGCCTGAGCCCCGCGTGGAGCAACAACCACCCCGTACCCCAACACCTCCCGCTCCAGACCACTGCTGCCCGGCGGGCACCCTCTCCTCTGGCACACACAGGACCTCCTACACAGCCCGGACATGTCCCAGACCAGTACAGCCACAACTCAAACACCCGAGTTCATTCGAGATGTTACAACGCGGCTGCTGGCTGCGCACGGTGCCCGGAGCCGGTGGGTGGGTACCGCTCCTGCCAGGACACAGCATCGCCCACCTCCTCCCCATCGCCCTGCCCTAACACATTCGGGCTCCGTCCGACCCAGGGCCACCGGGTTCGGGGGCGATGCCGGCAGCCCTGGGAAGCCGCAGCGCTCCGGGAAAGCAGAACGAGGCGGCCGAGCTCCTCCACCACCTCCCGCTGCCTGGGCAGCCGCCAGCTCCGGAGGCTGCTGTGGCACAGCCCCGCGCTCGGTTGTTTTGGGAAGGGGGCGGGGAGGGTGTTTGCTTATTTATGGGATGGGAGCAAAAAGTAAGAGGAGGAAGCGGAGGAGGAAATAATCCAGCAGGTTGCTCCCATCAGCCCCTCCCGGCCGCCGCATGGCAGCAGGGGCAGCAGCGATGGGGCAGCCCCGGAGCCGCCGGTCCCCCGAGCCGGGCAAGGGAACCCGGCTGCTCCCCTCACCATCCCCACGGCTCCCCGCGGGCCAGGGCGGCCCCCGAACCCTCCCCGGGATATCCGCACCGCCGTGCGGCCCCGCGGGCACGGCACGGCAGGGCAGGGCAGGCCGCGGGCTCACCTCGGTACTGCAGCGAGCCCGAGAGCCGCACGGTGACGGTGCCGGCCAGCGGCTCGCCGGGGCTGTAGACGACGCGGCTGTCGCCCAGGCGGATCTCGAAGAGCTGCACCTTCCCCATGGCCGCGCCGGCCCGGCCGCTCCGCTGCGCTCGCCGGCTCCGCTCGTACCTGCGGCCCGCGCTGTGCCTGCCCCGGCGGGCGGGACCC
>VZTE01000108.1:350495-369166 GCA_013397775.1 Eulacestoma nigropectus
GGGCGGGCCTGAGGCGCGGGGCAGCGGCGGCGGCGGCGGCGGCCAGGAAGGGGGCTGCTGGTGGATCCCTGAGTGCCGAGGGAAGGCGCCAATTGTGCGGCCAGGCTGAGGGAAAGGAGCAGGTTGTGGGGCTGGGCTGTGAGGGAAGGGGCAGCTCATGGATCCCTCACTGCTGTGGGGCTGGGCTATGAAGCAAGGGGAAGCTGATGGATCCCTGACTACTATAAGGGAAGAAGCTGTTTGTGGGGCTGGGCTGTGAGGGCAGGGGCTTCTCCAGGGGTTGGGCTGTGCTGGGAGGGAAGGGATTGCTTATGGGGTCAGGCTGGGAGAGAAGGAGCAGCTTGTAGGGCTGAGCTGTGAAGGAAGTGGCAGCTGATGGATCCCTGACTGCTGTGAGAGAAGGAGCAGGTTGTGGGGTCAGACTGTGAGGGAAGGAACAGGTGATGGATCCCTGACTGCTATAAGGGAAGGAGCCGGTTTATGGAGCCAGGCTGGGAGGGAAGGAGCCAGTTGTGGGGTCAGGCTATGAGGGAAGGGAGCCAGTTGTGGGGTCAGGCTATGAGGGAAGGAACCGCTTGTGGGGTCAGGCTGTGAGGGAAATAGCCAGCTGCCCAGCATGGGGCCATCTTGCCTCCTGGTGATCCCTGCTCCCTCTAATCTCATGTCCTCCCTGTAATTCTCCAGGCCCAGCTGTCACCTCTCCCAGCTCCTGTTTTTATAACCCCAATCACTTTAAGTGTCCAGTAGAGGCAAATACAAGGGACCCGACAGCCACCTGGGACCGGGGCTGAGGAGTCAGCGATGGCCCCACGCTCCCTGTGGATCAGTGGGTGAAGGTCAGGGTGTCCCAGGAAGCCAGGGACGATCAGCACACTTCATACGCTTGCCACGGACACACCCCTGAGCTCTGCCTGATTGAATAGAAACCATCTGTAAAACCCACACCAAAGGCAGCACCGGGAAAAGGCACCTCCCGGCCGCTGGCGAGCAGGCTGTGTACACAGGCAGAATGAATAAGTGTAAAAGGAGCTGTTTATCTGCAGAGCACACCCCGCCCGGACCTGGCTGGACAGACAGACGTCCTCCCACAGCCCTGCATACCCAGGCTGGTGTCACTGCGGGGCTGTGGGACCCTCCGTGCTGCCTTATGGTGGCTGTCACCACCTGAAACCCCTCACAGGGCACCAAAGGGGTTCATGTGCTCCAGGCACACAGGGCTCCTGCTGGGAGACCTTTCCAGGCCCTCCCTCCCCTGGTGTTTAAGAGCTACCTCTTGTTTCCAGGCTGCCTGTAGTCACCGGCTACAGACACTCAACAGTCTTGTGCCAAGGCTTTCTGCAGCTCATCCCCTCCCGCAGGGCGTACCCTGGGATCCGTCCGCACACCGCTCTCCTTGTGCTGCCCTTAGCTTTTGTTTTCCCAGGCTAGGCACGCCGGTTTGCTCCAGCCTTTTTATTTTGTACGACGAGCCTGCAGCCTCTTTCATCAGTCTCTGCAGCCCCTCTTTAGCTCTGCCAGCAAAACCAAACAAATTAGGAGAAGGGAGGGGGAGAGTGAAAACACTCTGAGCTACAGCAGATTTTACTGAACCCTCTTCCCCCATGGAAAGTGGCCAAAGGCTCATGGCTTGGTACACAATTGGGGCCACCCCATCGCTGGGGCAGCACTGGCACCCTTGCCCCAGGGGGACACTGCACATGTGACAACTCAGAGTGGAAAAACCCTTCACCAAACCTGAGCCCCTCGTGCTGTGCTGCAGCTTCTCCTGCCACGGAGATTTATGCGCCTTGTTTGCAGAGAAGTTAATTTTAAGCACGGCAAAGTTGCTCGCCCAAGGTCACGACGTGAATAAAAAGGATTCCTGCACCAGGAGCTGAACAAAAGCACCCAGGCACAGCTACAGTACTGCAAGGATTTGTGCTAAGATACACAGGGTCCCTTGTCATGCCATGGCCAGCAGTGATGCCACAGCATTGATCCATCCCCTGGATCACAGCTACACTGAGTACAGCAGTCTGTAAAATGCAACCAGAGGGATATAATTGGAGCACGGAGAAGAGAAGGCTTTGGGGAGACCCCATTACAGCCTTCCAGTACCTTAAGGAAGCTTAAAATATGGAAGGAGAGGGACTTTTTATATGGGCAGATAGTGATAGGACAAGGGGCAATGGTTTTAAACTGACAGAGAGCAGGGTTAGATTGGAGGTTAGAAGGAAAATCTTTGCTTAGAGGGTGGTGAGGCCCTGGCACAAGTTGCCCAGAGAAGCTGTGGCTGCCCCTGGATCCCTGGCAGTGTCCAAGGCCAGGTTGGATGGGGCTTGGAGTATCCCGGGATAGTGGAAGGTGTCCCTGCCCATGGCAGGGGGTAGGACAAGATGATCCTTAAGTTCCCAAAACAGTCTGTGATTCTATAATTCTGTGTATTCAATGCCTGCAGCGCCAGGGCACCCATCATGCCCCACGGTGATGCCGGATTCAGGAGGATTTTACTCATTGCAGTCAAAACGTGTATTTACATTCCTGCCTCCCTGCTCACCTGCCCATGCCCCAGAGTCATTGCTCTTATCTACTTGTGTGAGGAGTCACTGGAGTTAAAACTCAGAGCAGTTTAAAAAAAAGTAAGCTAAGGGTGTTTGATAAATTGCCATTATTTGCTTTCTGATATTTTTTACTATTGTTTTGCTTTTAAAAAAATTTGTTTTGAAGAGTTTTGTTGTTGTGGTGGGAAATCTCACTTCCTCTGCATTGTCTGCTCTCCCTTCCTCCTTTCCCCCTTATTAAAAGGGAAATTTTAAAAGGGAGAAGAAAAACAAATGTCAAGACAAGCTCTAGAATAAAATGTTCCTTTCAGATGTCACCACATTCCCCTAAACTTCAAAGAACATGAAATTTTCTGACAAAGAACGGTAGTTATTAAAAGGAAAAAAATTATCAATAAACTCCCCTCAGCAGCACCTGAGCCGTGCTTTTCCAGCAGCACAGACGAGCTCCAACCACAGATGCTGGACGAGCAGCTGTGAGCGGTGTCACATGTGGGCCAAATGTGCCCGCGGAGGGCTCAGCCGTGGCTGCAAGTGCGAGACACACGAGACTCCATCGTTAAGTCACAGACATTGCTTGTGACTTGAATTTGTTCCCCTCTTGTCTTTCCAGGAGTTTCCAGCTGCGCCTGGTGACACGGAGGAGGCACAGCTCCACCTGACCGTGCCTCAATTTCCCCTGCACTGAGGCTGAGCAGAGCGAGGGAGCCGGGACTGCTCAGGGGGAGGCACCGCGGAAATGCCTGGGCATACCTGTGCCGTGAGTGATGCCGGGTTAATGGTGTGAGCGCGGCTGGGTGAGGCAGCAGCACCTTACCCCCGGGGCAGTTTGTGTCTCGCGAGGTCATTTCCACCTGCCCGACGCTCCGGGGTTTGTGGCTGCAGGGGAGAGGGGCGAGCCTGGCCGGTGCTGCCCGGCACCGTGGGGACACCCAGAGCTTCTCCTGCTACAAGATGAGTCTTTCTCTCCGCCCTCAAATTCTCTTGCTTTTGCTTTTCCAACCTCTCCCCCCTCCTTCTGGGGTTGGCGAGGGCGTGACTTGCGTGAGCCCACCACACTAAGTGCAGGCACCGGAGTGGCTGTGATAGAGGGGGAAATAAAGCAGCAGAGCCTTGTGGAAGTTGGTCTTTCGGTTTCTTAAGTTCCCCTTGAACTAAAATACACAGATGTGAACTGCCATGGAGGGCTCCCTGTGCTACATAAACCACTGACAGCCGTTCTGTATTCCTGGGTGAGTAAAATCCATTACCCTGATATGTTTATGTTACACTTAGGTTTATTACCTTCCTAAATAATTTCCCTGCTTCACTCAGTGCCTCACCGCTTCTCAGCTGATTTGCTGACTGGTCAACTACGTCATCTGATACCAACAGCAACAACAATTACTCATTTGTTTCAGGCTGACACCTCCCAGCAGTTCAGGCAGAGGTGATACCTCAGAGGTGACACCGTTCACCTCCCTGCACACCCCCCCTCTCCTCGCGGGAGGCAAAAGCCAAAGTCGCCTGTCCTCTTTCTGTGGATTCATCTGCGAGGCAGCTCCCAGGCAGCTTCCCCAAGCGTGGAGTTGGAATTGGATGTCCCACCACTGGTGTAAAAGTCTCTGGGATCAACATGTGATAAAATTACAGACTGGTTTGGGTTGGGAGGGACCTTAAAGACCATCTCATTCCTCCCCCTGCCATGGACAGGGACACCTTCCACCAGACCCTGTTGCTCCTGTCCAACCTGGCCTTGGACACTTCTAGGGATCCAGAGGCAGCCACAGCTTCTCTGGGCAATGCTGGCACAGTGTCCTGCGGCTCTGCAGCAGCTCCCCACTGCTCCTGGAACTCCACCTGCCTATTGTACCCCTTGGTCTCAGCAAGCCTCCCATACACAAGGGCCCCCAGCCCCACCACAGCCCAACCCCTGGGAGGATGAGAGGAGAGCAGGAAGCGATCAGAAACAACCCCCAGCGCAGAGCCAGGAGGCAGCACTGCTCAGGGGCTCTGCAAGGAGGCCAGGCAGCTGCTTTGGGCTCCATCCCACGGATGCTCAGCACCCTGTACCCCAAGACAGTGCCCCAGGTCTCACTCAAGGACTAAGAAAGAGACTGAAATGTAAGGGGCTCTAACAGCATAACAAATAACATTGGCTTACCCTCACACCGAGTGCCTGATTACAGAATAACTTGGCTGAGACACCACCAGAGGGACTGCCCTTCACCAAGCGAGAAACCCTGCCATGCCCCCTGGCAGTTTGCTTCCAATGCTCATCCCCTTTGTGCCAACCTGCACACCTGCTCTTCAGACCAACTTTGGCAGCTTCAGCCCTTGCTTCTTGTTCTGCTGTTCTCTGAAGTTAAAGGGTCCTTTGGTGCCACATCCTTTCTCCTTGTGATGGTGTTTACACATCAGAATAAAGATACCTTTCAATGTCTGTGGTAAACTGAGCAATTTCAGCTCTTCAAGCCTCTCCCTGTAAAGCATTTTCTCCAGCCCCTGTGTTATCGTGCTGGCTTGTGTCTGTGCAAGCCCATGGACTGGCATTTGTGTGTTGACTGAAACGTGCATGCAGGAGCAGCCTCCCACATACAGACACGTGCACAGACAGGAGTTGATGCTTTAGAGCCCTGTACACACAGACACTCACAGGCCCTTTAGCTCACATCACTGGGGCCAGATGAGCACCCCTGGGTAACACACATGGTGCTCCCGACCTGGTCTTCTCCCCCATCCATTAACCCTCATCCCTGGGATTCTTAAAGCAGCTCCTTCTAATCTTCCCCTCCAAACCACGGAGGAAGATGAGGGCAGGGAGAGCGAGTCCCCAGCTGAGGCACTGAGGTCCTGTGGCCCAGCTGGCACCCATCCCCTTCACGTGGGTGCTGTGGCTTTGATCAGTTAATGCCCAGCCAGCACCTGGCAAGCCCCACTAGAAAATCCTTAGAGAGAGACAAGGCATTAATTACTATTATTATAATTCTAATTGCACTGCCTGGATTTCTGCTCTCCTTCGCTGGAAGAGTTCCCGTTGCTCAGCGTGGGCCTGGGGAGAAGGATTGGTTGGTGGGATGCTTGTCTTCCCTTCCCCATGGGGTTCAGTAGCTGCAGGGACAGCAGTTGGTTTGCACAACTTAGGGGCTGTGGGAATAGGAGGATTCACTCACTCGACCTCAGTGATCCCAGTGGGACGTTGCCTGAGAAAAAACTGAAACCACAGGCTGGACTCTCATACTCCAGCACCACTCAGGATTTCGCATTTCTCCCTCACTGCAAAATGCCATTTCATAGATTCATGGACTATGCTGAGTTGGAAGAGACCCTCAAGGACTATCAAAGCCCAACTCCTTGCCCTGCACAGGCCCACACCAAGAATCACACCATGTTTATCAGGGCCGGGGAAAGGCAGCAGTTGCTGTTGCACACACAGGAGCAGGCTGAGGTCATGGGGATTCCTCCAGGGAAATGCTGTGCTGTGGGAGCAGGGCAGCCCCATCCCCGGCTGTCTGCCATCCCTGGGCAGGCAGAGGGTCCAGCAGCACGAGATCACTAACCCTGCCTGACACCACCTGAGGTGCAAGACATTTGGATCCTGTATTTGTCCTGGCTCTCATGCCTTCCTCCCCTTCACTGCCCAGTTCTTCTACTTCCCTTTTCTCCTGTAACATCTCAGCAGGGCTGCCCAGGACAGTGACCCAGCATGGACCCAGCCAACAGGTCTTCCCACACTCCTGATGTTTGATCCCATCCCTCCCAGTGGGCAGATCGCTTCTCCACCACAGACTCACCACCAGAGAAGTGACATCTCATTAGCCACTCCCAGGCAAGGTCCACAATCACACCTCCTGCAGCACTTTCACCTAAATCCACCGAATTCCTCCCAGAACTGGCCGAGGAACACTCCCACATTGTTGGCTGTAGGGGAGACAGCCTGTGACAGAGAGCCAGTGTCAACAATGGTGACATGAGACCACCACAGCTGCCAACCAAAGGATTGGATCTCTGTGTGGCTCAGCAGCCCTCTGCTAGGATTAATCCACTCAAGCAGCCCAGATGTCCCAATTCTAGCTGATAAAAAGCTGTGGCATGGCCCCTGACCTACATGCCAGGGACAAAAGTCACCAAGAAATCCCCCAGAAATCCTTCAACTCTCCCCACAACCCAGGAGGACGTGTCCGGGGACAGGAGATTGTGCACCGAGGGTCACAGCAGTGACAAAGCTGGAGAACCCTGGGGTGCAGGCACCCCGCAAACACCCCTCCTCCTCTCCCACACCAGGCTGCCTGTGACAGCTCATAGAGAATCCCACTCTCCCTCTCAGCTCACATCTCCTCACCCCACTGCTGAGAAAAACACTTCATTTTCCTGCTCATCACCAGTCACTCCATGTGTCCAGAGCAAAATACAGCAATCCCCAGCATGAGAAACGTGTCCCAGCAGCTTCTCCTGCAGGAATGCAGAGAGCAGCCCTTTGGCACGTCCTGGAGCAGGGTGTCTGAGCCACACCATGGCTTGGTGCAGAAGCAGATGCACCCTGAGTAGCAAGGCTCGGGGTGATGCTGACCCCCCTTCTCCTGCTCCAGTGGAGTGAAGAACCCAACCAACACCTGGTGGCACAGCCAAGGGTCCTCTTCCGAACAAAACCACCCCTCCATGGCGTAAGGCTACATGCAGAGCCCTTCCCGTCACCCACGGCCCGGGGAAGGGGCAGGATGGCACCCCAGCAGTGCTGACACAAGGACCAGAAAACCAGCCCGAGCCAGGTGTGCAGGAGAAGGAGTTAATCCCTCAGCCCAAGCTGCTGCTGAAGCAAGGCTCTGTCTCTGCCCGAGGGCACCGCCAGCCGCGGCACATTTTCCTTTGTGAAGCAATGCTTTCCAAAGGAGTTTGCTGGCTGGCTGCATCAGAGGGGGATGCTGGGGGAAAAAGCTGGGGGAGCACAGCTGTCTCCCCCCCCCACACACCTTGCTGTTCCTACCCCTGCTCATCGGGGCTACCCGGCGATTGTCCCTCACCAGGTATTTCGCCTTTCCGAGTCATTATTTGGGTTTCCACGAGCTGATACGCCGGACTCAAAGGTCAGCGCCCCGAGGCCACCAGAGCCGTCACGCGGCAGGTGAGTCACACCTGACAAACCCGCCCTGGCCAGAGCAGGAGGCAGCGCTAAAACTTCCTCCACTGCCCGGGCAGGAGCGGTGCCTTCCCCATCCACACCCTGGCACAGCGCTGCTCTCAAGAGGTGAGGCCCTGCCCGTGCCAGAACCACGTGCTGGACACCACCCCCAGCCCGTGCCACTGCCAGCTGAGCTGGTGGCAGGTAAAGCAGCTGAAGGGAGGTCTGCGATGTGTTCTCACCAAGTGACCAGGCAGCAATGACGGTCCCTTGCTTTGTGGCTGTAGAGCCAAAGCCATCCTTCCCGCTCCGCTTTTGCACTGTGTTAGTAGACACTGATGCTGTAAAAAATATTAACTGAGCAATTTTGTATTGGGCTGGTCATGGTCATTAACGCCTGCTGGTGGTCTGACAGCCCACGCAGCTCCCATGCAGCTCCCAGCCTGCAGCTGGTGGGTGCTTGTGGTGGCTCCCCTGGCCCTGTTCCCCCATTAGTAGGACTGAGGGCTCAGGAGGGGTGCTGGGACGAGCAGAGGGAGCTGCTGCTGTTCATTAAGGTCTCCTTTGAGGAGGCTGCTCTAGGAACACCTGGGGCAGCTGCATTCTTTGCAGAACTTCCTCAAGCCAACCATCAAAGTGCTGCTGTGACCTCATGGGGACTTCTGCCCTTCCCAGTGTGACTGAGACAAGCAGGGACTGTGATGGGGACAGGGGGCAGATCTGCTCTGCAGTGTCACAGCCTCTGCTGCCTTCTCTCCCAGGCCTGGTGGCTCTTCTTACACCCAGGTGCAAGCCCCAACTTAACCCACACTGCTCACCCTGAGGCCATTTCTGCCCTACAAACACCCTCAGACAGTGAGGGCACTGCAGTGCTCAGGATTGCTCAGCTTTGCACCATCTAGATTTTTTTTTTTGCAGCAGCAGCAGCTGGGCCCTGCCATGGTAACGGGCTTTCCTGGAAAGTCTGACTGCTGCATCTTCCCAGCAGTGAGGGAGCAGCAGGTCTCAGGCAGCCTGACCCCTTCCCCAGAGCCCCTGGGACCGAGCCCCAGCTCGGATGTGGAGAGGGGGTTTAGCAGCAGCAATACAAGAAAAGCCACAGTGCAGTGCCAGGTCACTGCTGCATCTCAGCAAGACACTGCTGTCACTCAGAGTGTCCCCGAGGACTCCCCAGACAGCCCACCTGGAGCTCAGGTCAGGCTCCTGGGGCTTTCATCCCACATTTTTGGGGACCAAACCAAGCTGAGAGCAGCTGGCCGCAAAGCCAGACCAGCCTGGTGACCACCCACCTGCCAGCCTGGGGGCCAGCCTCGGGCCAGGAGAGCCACACAGGGATAGTGGGGTCCGGGGACAAGGACCCCCCAGCCAAACCTCTCCCTGACTCTCTCCCCACGGTACCTGTCCCCCTCCACTCGCATTCCAACAGCAACAAATTGCTGGTAATGAGCCGTGTCTCTCTGCGAGCTGAGAGCCTTCGAGATCAAAGATGCTCTCACACAAAACCAAAATGTGATCAGTGGCCTTTAAAGGCCAGACTAAGCTTCTGAGGGAAAAAAATTCAATTTTCTGTAGATCTAATTTGAAACCATTTTAATGCTCATTAAGATAGAGGCACCCTAGCAGATTGTGTGGGCTGGAAGACAGGGAAGGAGAAAAAGGAGTTATTATTGACATTTTAGTTTAGGTCTTTATTCTATCCAGAGCTCCCCACTTCTGGGCAGCAGCTTTGAGTAATGCTATTGTTAGCACCAGAACTGTAATTCCAATGTCCTTTTTATAACTGGCTTGGAAGGAAAAAATAAATCCTGAAGGCTTTGACTAAATTCAAAGTAATGGAATTTATAGTGGTAAAAAGAGACTTGAAAAGGGAGAAAGGTGCAAACCCCTGCGCTGTTGCTCCCTGCCATGAGCTGGCCACCATGTTCACCCACCATGGGCAGCACCTTCTCTGCAGCACCTTCCTGGGGTGCTTGGTGAAGGAAGGGACCCCAGGGATGCCTGGATGGGGATATGAGGATGTGTCACTCTCTGTAGCTGTATCCTGGAGCCACTCATCCGTCTGCTGGGTCACAGCCCTGGGGACAACTCTTCCTGAGGGGTAAAGTGTCCCTCAGCAGCACCCAGCTCCGTGCCCCCAGCCCAGGGCTGCGATGGGGGCTGGATACAGCCCCACGGGGTTTTAATTTGCCACTATCTGTGAGTGCCTGTGTGGAAATACAAGATTTGTATCTGCCTCGTGGGTGAGAGTGGTCCTGGGGGCAGGTGGGCACAGTCCGAGCCTAAACCAAAGAAGTTTGATGTTTTGGTTTGCTGTGGTGCTTTTCTCCCTAAAAGCATTGCTGACAGTTCTGGTTGATGCCGGCAAAGGTTCTGTTTTGATCTCCTCCCAAACAACTAACCTGAATTCTGCTTTACAGCAGCATGAAATGATTTGGAGTGTGTTATGCAGATTTATTTTCCTTCACCTCCGAGTATTTAATTGTACTTCTGTGAGGGTGCAAGAAAGCCAAATCAAATCGGGGATCAGATTGTCTGTTAATTATAGTCACTTCCCTTGCGTTGTGCTATGGCAGCTGCTGGATTTCCGGCTATCAAACATCTTTATTAGAGAGTAAAAACTATGTGAGGCAGGAATCCGTGTTTTACACAGCGCCTTCTGCAGCCACCTGAAAGGAGGGTGGAGCCACTCGGGGGTCGGTCTCTTCTCCCAGATAACAAGGATGAGAGCAAACAGCCTCAAGTTGCGCCAGGGGAGGTTTACGTCGGATATTAGGGAAAATTTCCTTACCAAAAGGGTTGTCCAGCCCTGCCCATGGCAGCGGTGGACTCACCATCCCCAGAGGGATTTTAAAGCCATGTGGATGTGGGGACCTGGGGACCTGGGGACACGGGTTAGTGGTGGCCTTGGCAGTGCTGGGGGAACGGTGGGACTCGATGATCCAAGCGGATTTTCCCAGCCCAAATCGGGCCGCTGCTCCCTGCGATCCCTGTCCGCGCCTGCAGAGGGCACCAGGCCCCCGAAATGTCCCACCGGGAGGTGCCACCACCGGGACACCCGGGATGCTCCTTTGGAATGCCCTGGATAACACTGACCCACCCACCCTGGGACGATCCTTTGGGAAAGCCCTGGATAACACTGACCCACCCACCCTGGGACGATCCTTTGGGAAAGCCCTGGATAACACTGACCCACCCACCCCGGGATGCTCCTTTGGAATGCCCTGGATAACACTGACCCACCCACCTTAGAAGACCCTTTGGGAGAGCCCTGGATGACACTGACCCACCCACCCCGGGATGCTCCTTTAGGAAAGCCCTGGATGACACTGACCCATCTGCCCCGGGACGCTCCTTTAGGAAAGCCCTGGATAACACTGACCCACCCACCCTGGGATGCTCCTTTGGAATACCCTGGATAACACTGACCCACCCACCTTAGAAGATCCTTCAGAAGAGCCCTGGATGACACTGACCCACCCCAGCAGCCCCGTTCCAGGCTGGATCCCAGCTGGGATGCCGGCACTGCTCCCACCCATTGCAGTCCAGCACGGAGCACCGGGACGTGCTGGGTGTGTCTCCTCCCAGCGTTGTCCAACCCTTGGATGGAGATGAGGATGGGGATGGGGACACCATAACCCCTGCCATGGCCTCACTCATCCCAGGGGCTGGCTCCATCCCCAGCGCATTGCTGAATCCAACAACCCATAACAGCGGCAAACACGGCAAAATTATCGGAAAAGCTCTAGTGGGAATGTGCAGTTGTCCTTGTTTCCCCTGTGCTGCGGGCCCACTTCTGCTTTAGGAAAAAAACCAAAACCGTGACATACATTTTCTGGCCCATTTTGACCTCAAAAAGTACAAGTGAGAAGATCTGTGTTTTGGCAGAGGACAGCATGAATGTCTCCAAGCTCACAGTGGCTCCTGGTGCATGGGAACAGGACTGATCCCAGCTCAGGGAAAAGCCCCAGCAGTGGCTTTGGGAGAGCTCCTGGATTGCCCCTGGAGCCTCACTACCCTACCCTGGAGAGGATGGTCCTTGGCTGGAGAGGAACCACAGGGTGAGAGCCAGAGACACAAAATATTTGGATGTCCCACAGTGCTGTGTCCAGCCGCAGATGTTTCCATGTTGGGAACGTGAACTCACATGACTCCCAAATTTGACAGTGCCTGTACAGCACAGTGTGGTGAAAGCCGAAGTACTTCAGCCACTGGTACAGCCAGCGAAGCAGACAAGAGTCTCCCTGCTCCAGATTTAGCTCTTTATTGATTTTCCAGCTGCATCCATCAGTCATTGTCCCAATGCTCAAATTACCCATTAGAGACATCATAGAAATGAGAGGAAAACAAGATAGGCTTGTGGTTTTGATGAAAAAGGTTAAACATCCCAAATAGCAACTTCTGGAAGGAAAATCTTTCCTTTTTAGGGTGAGGACTGGGTTCCATTTATTCTTGAACAGCTCAGAGGCACTGAGGGCTCCTGGCTGCTTGTGGTCCGGGGCTTGACCATCTCCCAGCTCCCACGGCCCTCATTCCCTGTGCCACTGCAGCACTGTGACCTGCAGGAGGGACTCAGAGACCTCCATTCCAGCTTGGCATCTGTGTCAGATTCAAGGATAAACATAAAACCACTTTCAAAAACCCCAGGACTGCACTAGAGGTGACGTCCTCTGTCCACGCTGCTGGCTTCCCCTCACCAACAGTGACCCCTCCACTGTGACTGCAGCTGGGTCAAATCGTGTAGGTCTGTCCCAAAAGCCTGACCTGCCTGAGGTAGCCCTGGGATTAGAGGAATGTCCCCTGTGCTTGCATCCATCATCCCCACAGCTGCATTGTGGAGGGACCCCAGGGTCTGGGACTGGAGATGCCCTTAACACCCATCTCTACCTGGAAATGCCCCTCCTTGGGGTTTTACTCCATGAACTTGATAGGATGTGGGGGAATGGCTTCAAACTGAAGGAGAGTAGGTTTAGATTAGATATTAGGAAGAAATTCTTCCCTGTGAGGGTGGGGAGGCCCTGGCACAGGGTGCCCAGAGAAGCTGTGGCTGCCCCTGGATCCCTGGAAGTGTCCAAGGCCAGGTTGGACAGGGCATGGAGCACCCCAGGATAGTGGAAGGTGTCCCTGCCCATGGCAGGGGTGGAACGGGATGGTCTTTTAGGTCCCTTCCAACCCAAACCCTTCTGTGATTCCATAAATAAATCTATGACCTCCACCTTGTGAAGAGAGTCCAACCCAAGGAGCTGCACCGTGACCCTGCGGCTCACCAAGGCAGCAGGGGGGATGTCCCCAGGGTCCCCTCCTGCACCCAGAGGTGTCCCCAGAGGGGGGGGGGCTGTGCTGTGGGGCTGGGCTGGCTGTGCTGACTCAGCAGCACACACCGTGTGTAAACGCCCGCCAGCTGCTGCCCCAGCCGCTGTTTGCTCAGCCCACACTGCTCTGTTTGCCTTTGGGATCACGATGGAAGGAGACAGCCTTTGGGCCAGAAAATGAGGCAAGGCAGCTCCAGGCACCTGCCTCAAGGATCCTCCAGCATCTCCACTCCTCCAGCTCCTGCCCAGGCTGCTCAGTAGCTGCAACTCACCAGCAACACCCAAATTAAAACCTCCACGGGGCTCTAGGAGCTACAGAAAAATGCACTCGCCACGGCCTCACCCAGCTGCCACGCAGCCAGGAAAATTATTTATTATCATTTCCTCGCAACAGAGATACGGAGAAAAAAAAGCACCCACCCTCCCCAGGTGCAAACAGCAGCAGCTGCAGCATCCACGTTGGGATCTATGTACATCACAGTGTAAAGTCCATCGGGGAAAAAAATTCAATCCAAGTTTTAAAAAAAAAAAAAAAAACACCTCACGACCTAAAACCAGGAACCAGAAAAAAAAGAAAGTGGTTGAGAAAACAGGTTGGGCCCCTCCCTCTTGCTATAAAATACGGATTTCTAAGGCGACGTTTCACAAGACCAGAAGCGAGGTTCCTAAAGAGTCTGAGCTTGCAGCCGAAGACACCGCACAGGCACAAATCCCACGTGAGCAGCTACTGTAGGCACGAGAGCCTCCACCCACCCCGCGGCCTCAGTGGTCAGCGTAGTCTTTGGTCTCCACTCCGGTCTCATTGAGCACCGTCGTCCTCATGATGGCCTCAGTGACCGCGTAGGGGTCGCAGTTGGCCGCCGGCCGCCGGTCCTCGAAGTAGCCGTAGCCATCCTGGCCCACCTGGCGCGGGATGCGGATGCTGGCGCCTCGGTTGGCCACGCCGGCGGAGAACTCGAAGATGTTGGAGGTCTCGTGGTGGCCGGTGAGGCGCCGGGAGTTGTCCCTGCCGCCCCGCGGGTCGTACACGCAGATGTGGTAATCGTGCCGCTTGCTCAGCTTCTCGATGGCAGCTTCGATGTGTCTGTGCGAGGGGAGAGGGGGTTCAGGAGGTCCATTTGGGGGGTGTCACCCCCTCCTCCTGTGTGGGGACAAGGACAGCCCAGGGGACACCCTCATATGATCAGGTGCTCTCAAAATAATGAGCTGGGACAGCCCCAACCGTGCCTGGTGCAGCCACACAGGTAGGGAGACACTTCCACATGGCCCAGGACACCCCTGACCTCCCAGATACATCCCAGGGAGCCCCCCAGGACTCATTTGAGTCCTGAGACTCCCCAGGACTCACTTGAGACCCCCCTCTCTCCGCATCTCCTCGGTGCTGTAGTTGGTGTGACACCCAGCACCGTTCCAGTTGCCGGTCATCGGTTTGGGGTCCAGCGTGGCCACAACCCCAAAGTCCTCGCAGACGCGGTGGAGGATGAAGCGAGCCATCCAGAGGTGATCTCCCATCTCAATGCCTTCACACGGGCCCACCTGGAATTCCCACTGGAAGGGGTGAGCAGATAACAGGTAAGGATGGGCAGGTTGGTGCCATCCCTGCCACTCCCAGCCTGGGCTGTGGCTGAATGTTACCCTTGGGAATCAGCAACAAGGGTGGGGAGCATTGAGTCAAGCAATAGGACAGCTCTGGCATGCAAAAAACTGGGAATAAACTGCTCACGACCATGTAGAGCAAACCAGAGGGATTTTAAACCAAAGCAGAGGTAAATAAACACCATGTCTGACTCAGGCTGGTGCAGGACCCCCAGCCCATACTGCAAACAGAGCAGAGGAATAATGAGGAGCCTGTTAGTCCTTCCCAGGGCTGCTCCCTGCCCAGCTGGAGCCAGGGTTGCACCACCCACGGTGACTAAGCACCGGGTGATGTCTTTAGAGCTGCTGGCACGGAAGAGCCCAAGCCCAGGATGCAGAAGGCAGCCAAGAAGGACCCTGAAGCATTTGGGGCAAACAGCAGGGTTGGTAAAAGTCCTGTCTCTGCTCCACTGCTGATAAGCCCCTGCTTATCACCGCCACATCAGCAGCAGGAGAGTCAGTGACCCGCAGTCGGTCAGTCTGGCCACCTGCCTAATGCCATCAGGGACTCCTTCCTGCTCACTCCTAGATAAAGCCAAATCCTCCCAACTGCTCCTCAGGGCCACGTCCCACCCGAGCTTCCCAGTTCCCAGGTAGCAGAACAGGGCTCAGACCTCGTCACTCCACGTGGTGCTCCCACAGCCTGTCCCAGCTGCTGCTGTCCCCTGCATCCCCACTCCCCCAGGGAGCTCCCAGCCCTGCTCCAGCTGCAGAGCCCAGGCTGAGCTGTGCAAGGAGCTCGGGGTGAGTTAGGAGAACATCAAATGCACGTTTCCATTCTGGCAGTGCAACTGCTCCCATCCAGGCAAAACCGATGTGAGGAGCGACTGGATTCGGGATTCCAGAGGAGCTGGGGGTTGCTGGGTTATTCCAGCCTCACAATAACTCGTATCCATCACTGGGAATGGGCTGCCTGAGGCCATCCTCACATACCTGGGAGGGCATCACCTCTGCATTGGTGCCACAGATCTTCACCCCCGCGTAGAGACAAGCCTTGTAGTGGGACTCCACGATGTCACGCCCGTACACCTTATCTGCTCCAACCCCGCAGTAATAGGGGCCTGGAAAGAACAAGGAATCACCACCCAAGGAAAGCTTTGGGGAACAACAGCACTGCAGCATAATCCCACACTCCCAGGTACCTGCTGCCATGGGCAGAGGATTTATGGGAATTAAAATGAAGTTTCGCTCCACAGGACATCAAGCCACCGACCCCAGCTCCAGGACCAGCAGTGTGAGCAGTGCATCTGTGCAACCTCAGCCTTATCTGTGCAGTTAAATAAGACTTGTAACACATCAATTGGGAGGCGGCCTCGAGATAAGGAAAGTTTGGTCTGCCCCAGGGCACCTCCCTGACCCTCTCAGCACATCAAGCATCCGAGATTGTTCTGACAACAGCTGGCATTGTTCGTGGCTAGAAAATCCAATTCGCTGGGGTTTGATATCTTTCTCATTCAAGCAGGTCAAGCAAAGATCTTCTCCCCGCCTGGGGGAAGGGAGATGTTGCAAGCAGCCGATCCACAAAAAAATCAGGTTGGGAAACCTCTGGCTGTCTCCCAGGAAGCAGCTGAGGAGCTGGCTCGCTGCTGCAGGAGGGCACCACGCGCCATGCCAAGCCCTTTCCCCAACAGCCACGGGGAGGAGGTTTTTCCAGCCCAGTTCTCCAGCCCTTGCCAAACAAGTCGTGCAGCCGAGCTGTTTGTGCAAGCAGGGTCCGGCGGGAGCGGCGCGGCTCACGTGAGCCACGGGGCACCAGGTGCTCTCGGCAAACAGCTCCTACCTGGGGTCATCCCTGACGGCAAAGCTGCACCGAGCTTGGGGATGGGGAAACTGCCACCATCCAGCACCCCACAGGCAGCAGGGTGGGAGCTGAGGGGAGAGTTCGGGCAGGGGCAGGGAGGGAGCTCTTACCCTGCGGGCCGGGGAAGCCGTTGTCGGGCCAGCCGTAGGGGTGGCCATTGATGCCCAGCAGCGTGTACTCCTGCTCCATCCCAAACCAGGGGTGGCTGTCCTTCACCAGGTCCATGACTTTCTTGCATGTGTGTCTCAGGTTGGTCTCTGGGAGCAGAGAGGTCGGGGTTAGAGCTGTGCTGTGAGCCAGGACCCACCACGCTCTGCTCCAGCCCACTCCGGGACCGAGGCTCCACCACTGCCAAGCACTTCCCGCAGAAGCCTTAAGGAAATCATGAGTGAATTCCCCTTCCTGCTCACCAAATTCCTTCTCGCAGTTGCTCCATCACCAGAGCATCAGGCCACAGGTCAAGAGGGTTTAATTACCCTATTCCCCAAACCACTGCTGATGGTCCATGAATATCCTCTTCCTCTTACTCACTGGGAGACCAGGAGCCTTACCCCAGCCCCATCCTATGGGCATTCAGCAGACCTGGGAACAGGGACCATATACTTTCCATCACTCTTTCACCCCCATCCTCTTTCTACCGGCCTCATCTTAATTATCCCTTATCTTTCTCCAGCTCCATGGTTTTGGTTTGCATCCAGTCTGGCTGGCCCTGCCTTGGCCTTTCGAGGTGCTCAAGGCAACTGGGGCTTTGCCAGGAAAACACAGATATCAGAGAAGAGTCCAGACATGGGACAATGTGCCAAGCAAGGAGAATGAGAGCTTGGACCAAGACAGCAAGGAAAAAGGCTGAAAAACTGCTGTGACAGGGACAGGCAGGCTCCAGGCTGCACATTCTGCCTTAACTTGCAATAAAAGCCTCAGAGCAGCTGGGGAGAGTAGGGCTGGAGGGAAGCAGTGGCAGTGGGAAGCAAGGGAAAGAAAATTTTTTCCCTTGAACCCACACAGCCCTTAAGGTGCACGGAAACCCACCACGGGGAGGGCTGGAGGGTGCACCCATCTCGCCAGCAGGGCTGAGCTCTCTGCCCCGGGAGCTCCAGGATCAGGGGCTCTCTTACAAACTCCTCCAGCGCAGGAGCTGCGGGCAGGAATCTCAACCAAGACACTTCCCCCCACCCGCGGCTGAAAGGCAGGGCGCTGCTGGAGGAGGAATCAGCCCCGTCTTTCACCATCCCCGCCCGCAGCCCCCGCTCTCCCGGCAGACGTGCATCACCCGCAGAAGCCCTTTCCCTCCCCCTCACACCCAGCCGGGCGCAGCCCTGCTCGAGTGGCAAATATCCGGTTATTCGCGGGCAAATAACCCCTCCGGGAGCCCCTCGGCGCGTCCCTGCAAACAGGCTCCTTTTCCTGTGTCTGGGGCTTTATCAGAGGGACAAGACGGACTGCAGACTCCTGTAGTGCAGACTCGGCGATAAGACCGAGAGCCGGCGCGTTCTGGGGCTGTTTGCAAAAGGTCACTCCGAGCGAGCACACGCCGTCTCAGCATCTTCCCCTTCCTTTTCTGCAGCCTCCCACCAGCGGGGAGAGCAACCACAATCCCGGCACGTAAAAACCCCCGCACTTCCAGCTCCTGCTCCCCCCGGGGCTGGGCGAGCTCGGGCTCAAGAGCCGGGCGACGCCTTTGGCGAGTGCCGCGAGAGAGCTCCACGTCTCGCTGCTCTTCTCCTCGCCCTGTGCCTCTCAAACAGGTTCCTGCAAACAGCCACCGCCACCAGCGCTTGGATTTCGGAGCCTCGGGCCAAGGGCTCGGCGCTGAGCTGCGCCCCAGGGCCAGCGGGCCGGAGCAAGCGGCCCCTGGGGGAGGTGACACCCTAAATAATAAGGGGGTGACCCTCGGGAGCTGGGGGTGCTCACCTGCAGGTTTCCTGTTGTACTTCAGCACTTCGCAGAGCACCAGCTTGTTGGGGTCCAGGCAAAAAGGGTCCCTGAACATGCAGACCGGCACCAGGAACATGTCACTGTTGGAGCCCTCTGCCTGTGCCGTGCTGGAGCCGTCGAAATTCCACTCGGGGACATCTGCGAGGCAGGAGGGGGACGGAGGAAGGAGTGAGGTTGGGAAAAGGTCCCCATATGGATTGTGCCAAGTGCTGGTGGCTCGGATCCAGGATGGAGCGCCCAGAGGGCGCTGGGTTCCATGGGATGATGGACACAAAGGTTTTCCTGCACATCCTCGGAGCCCATGGGTGCTCCCTGAGCCTCAGCGTGTTCACCGCCCCCCCCCCCCCCCCCCC
>VZTE01000108.1:369186-422148 GCA_013397775.1 Eulacestoma nigropectus
AGCCACGGGCAGGATCAGTCCCAGCCACTCCACCTCCCTCTGCCAAACCCGATCCAGATGCCAACACGTCTCCGTGCCTGTTTGCCTGGTGGAAAGGGGCGAGGAACTCATCCTCCCCTTCCCACTCAGCACTAATAGCAGAGATCAGCGGATTAAGCAAACCGCAGAGACGAGGGTTGGGTATTTACCCTGCTGCTCCCTGCAACCCCACCGGACAGCTGCAACAGGTGTCACTGGTGCCATGCAAGCAGGCAGAGCCCGCCCCAACTCCCACCGCCCAAAGCACCCCAGAACTTTTCCCAGGCGATGCTCAGGGCCCTGCACCCCGCCACCCATCAACCGGAGGGACAAGCAGCCGCCTTACCTTCGATGCTCTTGGGCTCCTTATCGAGGGTCCTGCTCTTGCAGCGCACGCCCTCGCCGCTGCCGTCGATCCAGACGTAGGTGACCTGAACCCTCCCATCCTGGGGCAGCCTCATGTACTGCTCCCGCACCAGCTTGTTCAGCCTGGAGCTGTGCGACACCGACATGGCGACGGCCCTGCGAGGGCGCACAGGTGAGTGCCACACCACCCCCGGCCCATCTCCCCACGGGGATTTCACCAACCAACCTCCCGGCCCAAAACAAGCCACTCCAAACCCCAAACCCCCACCCGGGCTGCCCCCCCCAGCCAAGCGGGGCGTCCCTGGCGGGACTCGAACCCGCGGCCCCCGAGCTCACCGGCCCCAGCGCTGCCCGCGGCCGCTCCGCCCGCGCTTTAAAGGCGCCCGCGGTCGGGGGCGGTGCGGAGGCGGCTCCGCCCCGGGGCGGCAGCGCCGGGCCCCGGCCCCCACCCCCAGGACACCCATTGAGGACGTTTAACATTGTTTTCTTTCCTTATTAAAATATTACTTATTAAAAACGACAGCTATGGCATGTCTAAAGCATCGCTTTATTTAAAAAGTAGGGAGTTACTGGCTAAATAACTTACCGTTTATTAAAAAATAACAAGTATCACTCATTATTTACCACCTTCCATCCCCTCTCTGCGTGTGTCATCCCTCTTTGCCTCTTATTTGTGTAGGGTTGCCCTCCTACACGTGTGCAGGTGCTTTTCCCCCAGCCCTGCTAAGTTGCTGTGGGGTGAGGAGCTGGGGAGGCTGTTGAGTTGTGCTCCCCCCAGCACCCCAAAAGCCTGGCTGGGACCATGCCCTGTGGATGTGTGATGGATCTGGGTGCTTGGGTGGTCCTGGGGACACCAGTAGCAACCAAAGTCCAGGGGAGAGGGGCAGCCGGATCCTTGGGGACAGGGGCAGCCACATTCCCAGGAGAGGGGCAGGCAGATGCCTGGCAGCCCCACCACTACCTCTCTCCCCCCATCCTACCCTGGACACCCCAGGAATGACCCCTTCCCACCTGGCTTCAGCCTCCCCGTGGCTGCAGGGCTGGGTTTGCCCCCAAGGCTTTCCTTCGAAGGGAGGAAATGCTGAGGGCTGCAGGGAGAGCTACTGGGAAAATACTGAAATCTCCTGCTTCAGCCCTTCCCATCTATAAACCGCCAAGTTAAAGCACAATTTTTAAGCATCAGACTGTAGTAAAGTCTCTTTAAACCCCCAAACTATCCACACTCAGCACAGGCTCTGCTGTGATTTGCAGTCAGCGAGAAATCCTCAGCCAACAGGTGTGAATTTGAGTCGATTATTTCAATATAGCAGCAATTTCCAGCTATTGAGCCGAACGCAGATCCAATTAGGTGAATTAAACGGCTCGCTGCCTCCCCAGTTTTCCATAGATCCCGCGTGAGAGGCTCCCACGTGTCGGAGCAGACAGACCCCAAACGTGCCAATGCACAGCCAGCACGGCACAGCCCGTGCCGGCGCCTCCGGGGGTTATCTCAAACACTCCCGCATTTTTTCCTGGGAGGAGCGTAAGATTCCAAACAACCCCCCAGCAAACCCGGCGGAGGAGCGCACCTCGATTCTCCAGCCTCAGGTTTCAAGCAGTTTTTCAATGTTACAAAAGGAGAAAAGGCTTTAAGGCATGACTGGGCTCTAAAGCCAGTTGGGTTTTTGCTAATTCCCCTGGTTCTTAAGGTAGACTCACGCTTGTGGCTGCCTGACTCACCCCCAGGAATGTTTTTCTGCAAAACAATAAAACATCTGCACCAGGGCAGCTAAAAAAACCACTTCACGGTTGATTGCCCCCCCCAGGACATCTCCTCCCCGGGCGCTGACCCAAGACATCAGCTCTGTTTTTCTTCTGAAGGTGTTTTGGTCCCGCAGGCAGATAAAGAACCGGGAAGGAATCTGAAAGCACTTGAGATTGCACAAGAACCAGGAAATGAGATTGGCAGCGAGAGAAGCAAAACTTAACTAGCAATTTTGGTGACCGGGCGGTGACATCAGTGGCAGCGGGCTGCGGGCAGGCCAGACGTCACCCACCCCACAACTCGTGGGTGCTGCCCTGAGCAGAGCGCCTGGGAAGGAGGTTGGCACCCAGGGATGTGCCCAAGGTCCCTGGAGCAGCGGTGACAGAGCCACGCAGGTCTCCCCCGTGTCCTTGACGCTGCCTCGGTGACATTCAGGGTCTCCTGCAACTGAAGCTGGGGTGCAGCTCGAAAGCAGCCACCTCCCTCTGCGCGGTATTTTAGGGACACATCCACAAATGTGGTTGCAAAGCTCAGCATTTCCTCATTCTTGTTTGGAAATCATCCCGGGGCAGGAGGAAATGCACCCCTGGGTGTGCAGCCGTTTCCCGGAGGCGTTGCAACAGCGGGCCGGCGCCGTGCCGGGGAGGTGTCAGCGGCTCTGCCTTGGCTCCCTGCTCCCATCTCCATCTCCATCCCGCCTGGGGAGCTGGAGCCCGCGGGACCGGCCTCGGGGCTGGAGAAGCAGGGGCTGATGCTGAGCAGGAAGCACAGAGATGGATCTGCATCCCTTGGGAAGCATCGCAAACCCCACCCGAGGAGAGGGGAGCTGCCTCCCCAGAGCCCGAAGCGCTGCATCCTTCACAGGCAGCAGGAGCAGCACCGGCGTGTTCGTTCTGATACGAGGGTTCAGCCGAGACCCTGCACCTTCCTGCTTCAGCTGGGTATGGGAGAGCCTCATTCTATTCCCAGTGAAAGCTCTGGCTTCCCTCCTGGATGTGCCCACCTGGGCAGAAACACTCCGGAGCTTGAGTGGGCTCAAAGCCAGGGAGAAATGAATCAGAATCCAGGCTGTGTTAATGCTCACCAGAAACCTGGATTGGGAAGCAGAGCTCCTCTGTGAACGGCTGGAATCACTGAGCACCAAACCATCCAAAAGGGGAAGACGGAACAAACACCAACATTCCCTCACCTGGTCAGAGCCCACCTGCCCCAGCAGGGCAAACACGGTGGGTTTGTGATGTTTGGGGACAGCAGGGACAACAGCAGCCTGCGGGTGCACAGGTGTGGAATCACAGAATTCCCAAGGGTGGTAAAGATCATCGAGTCCAGCCGTTACCCCAGCACAGCCAATGCCACCGCTAAACCATGCCCCTAAGTGCCATGGTCCCATCCCTGCCCAAACACCACCCCCAAGGCAGCTCGCCAAATATATGAAATTATTTCATACCAAAAAGGATTTTGGTAAGCAGGAAAAAGTGTTTCTGCCATATGAGGTTGGGCACCTGCTCAGTCAGTTTTTCCTGGGATCAAGCCTTACCTCACCACAGCCTAATTCCAGCCATTTCTATAGCAACAACTCTGTTACACCAAAAACAGCGAGCACGATTCCCACCTGGATCCTCAAGGCTCTGGAACAACACTTCACCCCAAACAAGCCCACGCTCCCTGCAATCAGCGCGCTCCTGCCCACTCCCCTCCACGCCAGGTACAGTAAATATTAACCACCACGAGGCTCCCGACTCAGGGAATCAGTGACTGGCCCAAGGTCGGGCGGGCGGCAGAGCTGAGGGCAGGAAAGGGAGCAGGGGTGTCCTTGGAGAAGTAAAAGGTCACAGATTAAATCTCCGGAGGACTTTGTGAAGCCCGTTCAGAGCTGCAGCTCAGAGGGGTTTCTCCACATGGAGGACAGCAGGGAGAGAAGCTGATTCCGCTTTGCTGCTACAGCCCAGATCACCTCTAGTGCCAGCTCGGGTGTCATCCCAGTGCCCACGGGATGCAGCAGGGCTGCTCCCCTTCCCAGTGCCTTTTTTTGGGGGGTGATGGATCAGTCTGCAGGCAGCAATGCCTGGAGAGCCCTCCTGGGGAGACCTGGCCAAGCCCTAAATACTCCCCGTTTTTATCTCTCTTTGAGGCTTTATCAGCCCCAGCATTTTCCATCCTTGCCAAAATACACCAAGGATATTTTTTGCTTTGGTAGGAGTAATAAATCCTTAGGAAATTTTTTCAGATTGAAAATCTTCAGTAACACAATATGTTTTACCACAAAGGGGTTAAACATGGACTAATTTACCTCCTGGGGTGACTTTTTACACCTTCCCCCTGGTGCTGCAGCAGGGCAGGAGGCTGGGCCTTGGCCATCAGATCCCTCCCCACACTTGCCCAAGAGGGATCATCCGTGGGCACAAAGCAGGGATATTGGGGTGGAGAGTTTGGGTTTTACGCTAAATCGTCCAGGATTCAGGACGCTGCTCGGAACTGAGGGAGTTTCTCCCTGGTTGTTAAACCCCCAAAGCATCTCCCGGAGACCTGGACCACGGAGCCGCACGGGAGAGCATTCCCTCTTCCCAGGTTGGGTGTTTTTTGTCCTGCCAAACAGTGCAATGGGGAGATTAGAGGGAAGGCAAAGAGCAGGATCAGCAGGAGGAGCCCGGCACAAACACCATAAAGGGATTAGAGGGGCTGGGGGCAGAGCAGGTGGGAATTTTCCTGCGTGCGCTGCGCTGGAAGAGACGGCTTTTTCCAGCCGAGGAAACCAGGGGGATGCTGTGGGGGAAGGGGGGTGGCCCAGCAGGGCTGCGGGAACGGGCTGGGAATGTGCTGGGATGTGGCAGGAGGTGGCCAAGGTGGGTCAGATCCACGCTGAGGGGTCCAGCAGAGACCACCCAGTGCCCGGGGGGGCTGTGCTGGCGTTCCCCTGTCCCCAGTACGCACCCACTTTTACACTTTTCCTGCAAAACTGCTGAACTGACAGTTTTCCTTTACAGTTAAAACACATTTAGGCAACAGCCAATCTTAAATTTGCACCCAAACCACTTTGCCTTCATTCAAGGAGTGCTGCCACACCTTTTTCTGTGTGATTTTCTAAATATAATTTTCTAAATAAAATTTCTACACATATAAATACATCTATGCACACACACATCATTTTTTTATGTCATACTCGAATATGCCTGAGGAACCCACAGTCCTAACCCAAGCAGCCCTTCAGTGGCCACCAAAGCACCCAGCACCAACCCTGTAAAGCTGAGATCCTTCCACTCAGACAGGATCCCTTGCAGGGATTAGGAACCCTAAACCCCTCCAGTGATTCCCCTGCAGCCTCACAGGTCTTTGGGAGCTGCCAGTGCAAGCCAGGCTCCCTTGCAGCACAGAGCTGCAGAGAGCTCTTAGAAATTATTTTCTCAGAATCACAGAATCAGTGAGGTTGGAAAAGACCCTGAGCCTCCTTTTTTCCAGGCTAAACAACATTTTGCTGGTTATTTTCAGCTTCAGGGATGTGCAGACATTTGTTAGGGTGAGGCTGCTCCCCACAGGCAGCAGAAAGGGCTCAGAGCAGGGGCACAGGGTGCCCTGAGCATCCCCACTCCTCCAGCCCCCAGACAGAATAAACCCCAGCTATAAACCCCAAACAGCTTCCCCCTGACAGGCTTTCATTTGAACTTCCTTTGTAATCCTGTGACAGTCACTTCAGATTGCAGGAAAAGAAATCGGGGGAAAGGGACGCGACACGTGCCCAACCTCAGGAAACCAAAGTGAGAGGGGACAATCTCCTGCTGAACAGCTACGATTTGCTGATTGCCAGGGCAGGAAAAGCAGCACAGGCAGGAGTAAGAACACAAAATCCATTGGATAGGGGAACAGCTGGGCTGAATTTCACCCAAACCTTCTCTGGGATCGCTCACATCCAGGAAGGAAGAGCTGCCTGTGGGACACAAACCCAGGGCTGCCCCAGCTCATGGGGGAGCAGGTGGTGGGGCCCAGGCAGCCTGGGGCTTCTTGGGAAACAAAAAGGAACAAATTCCCTGTGACCTCTGCAGAGAAGGACCCAGCAGGCTCTGACTCACAGGGGGAACTTCTTTCTCATCTCTTCAGAGAGAGAAACCATGAGCTGGAGCTCCCCACACTGGAGCCAGGAGCCCTGTCCCACAGGCTCTCACCCAGCTCTTCACTCTGGGAAAGGACAAGTGACAGAACGAGAGGAAAGCTGCACCAGGGGAGACTGAGATTGGATATTAAGAAAAAAATTCATTGAAAAGGATTTAAAGCACTGGCACAGGCTGCCCAAGGAGCTGACGGAGTCACCCACCCCTGGATGTATTAAAACAAAAAGTGTGAATGTGGCACTTGAGGACATGGTTTAGTGGTGAACAGTGGTGGAGCTGGGCTGGCAGTTGGACTTGATGGTCTTAAAGGTGTTTTCCAGCCTTAATGATTCCATAATTCTGTGATTGCTGCCCTGTGACATTCCTCCCCAGAATCCCAGGATGAAAATCCAGGGAATTTTAACCAACAGCATTTATTTCAGCAAAACTAAGTATCAAAAATCTTGAAGTTCATCAATCCTCCCATAGCAGCAGAGTGCTCAGAGCAGAGTCTAAGCAAGCAGAGAACCACCAAAAAGATTAACTCCCTTTTAATGTAAATAGAATTATCAGCACCAGCAACTGATGCACCCGGGCAGGCCCCAGCCTCCTCGCCCAGCTGGTTTCCCAGCCCGTATCCTGTTTGACAACCCTGTTTTGCAGCCTTACACAAATGCAGAGCTTTTTCACTTCCCTCCCTGCCCACCCTGAGCCCTGGCTGCTGCCAGCAGGGCCTTCAAAACAGCGTCACTTTGCTTGCCCGGGTCGTGAGGGGATTTTTCCCAAGAAAAGAGAAGGAGGCTCCTTGCTGGTGGTTTTTGTTTTCTCAGTGCTTACCCAAACCCAGTGCTGCTTTCCTCAGCAATGTCATCTCCTTGCAATCACATGCTCTCAAGAGCTGGGACTTTTAAAGGGTAAAAAGATGAATTAAGCACTTTCAAGGTAATTTTAGAGCTCGCAGGATTTGGCCTTTGATGCACAGAACGAGGCTGCCTTGAAGAGGTGCCATGTCTGAGGCCTCCAGTGCAGCTGGGTAGGTATTTTGGGGGCAAAAAGTTTGTTTTCTAGGGAAAACCACCTCACTTCCAGGTTGTTGCAGGCCTCTTCACAAAGAAAAGGTAAATTCTGGCAGGCTCATGCAGGGCAAAGCAGCCAGAGGTGCTTCAGCACTTTGGGCAGTGGGTTTGAACCTCAGAGGCCGTAACTCCATGCAGATCCTACAAAGGTAGAACCAGAAGCTCCCCTTGGTGGGGCTTTAATGTGAATTTAAACCAAACCCAGAGCCCTAGAAATCCCTTGTTCTGGGGGAAAACACTCTCTAAGCACTTCATTTTGGCCTTGTTTAACCCCTTTTGCGAGTAGGTTGGTCCTAAATGAATTCCTTTTACTTCCCAGCAGGGCGTCCCCATCCTGCTGGTTCCCATCCCCTTCCCAGCTGAGATCAGGCTGATCAGGTTTGTTTTCCTGCCACAGCAACAGCCACTGCAGAGTTATCCTCCCACCTGGATGCTCATCCCGAGCTCCCAACACGATCCCCTCCGGACAGAGACCCAAATGCAGCTTCTGTCACTGCCCAAATCTTGGGGATCTCTCCCAGCACTGACTGGGGTGAGCTGCTGATGCAGCCCCACATCCTCACATGCCCCTCATTCGCTGCCCAGCAAGACCAGGGACATTTCTGACCCTGTGGATTTGCCCTTCCTCAGCAGCCAAACCCAAACCATCCAACCGGTGACACGGGGCCGATGAGCCCTGAGGGGCACGGCCATGCACAGCAGCCCCCTCTGCACCCCCAGATCTGAGCCTCTGGCCCAAACAGTGGTGTCCAACACCCCAGCAAATCTGGAGACACCCCAAAACACCCAGAGCCAGTCCCTGGGAACCTCTGTGTGCAGCTGGAGCAGTGGCACAGTCAGCCTCAGCCACCCCGAGCCCTTGCCCCTCTCTGCACCCCATCCCCTTGCCCTGTTTTACCCCCTAGGATGGAGCAAAGCATCCCTCCAGCACCTCTCTCTTCAGCTGCCCAAAATTTGGCAGCGAAATCCCCTTGCAAGGACCAGCTTTGTCTCTGCTCCCCCTCTCACCTGCATCTCCACGGCTGCCGGCTCCTGCGCTGCTTCCCACACAACCACGGCTCTCACACCCTGAATCAACCCCCTCTGCCACCCTCCGGCCTCTCCAGGCTGCAGAGTCACTAATTACCCCTCGGTAATGAACACAAAGAGCTCTGGGACGTCCCTGATGGGCTTGGTCTCATTACAGGTGTCATTTCCCCCGTGCCCAAGATGCTGCTGAAGGCAGGGGCTCTGCTGCCCTCTCGGCTCAAGGTTCAGGTGGCCACAGAACAAGTCAGGAAAAGTCACAGAGAAAAGTCAAATTTATTGTTCTGTGGGACCGGGAGCTTGTCAAAAACTCATCGTTTTTTAGCTGGGCTGGGCTTGGAAAGGCTGGTACCCCCCTTGGGGCAGAGAGGTGCTGGGGCCAAATGAACATTGGCATCTTCTAGGGGTAAACTGAGGTGCAAAGCAGCCACTGATCATTCCATTGCCAGCAGAAATGGATTTGGGACATTTTTTGTTCATTTTGGGGGGACTGACCACAGTGGGGGCCATGAGCCAGCTCAGCATGGGGCTGAGCACGGGGCAGTGGGGCAGATTTCAATGAAAATGAGGGTTTTTAACCAAAACTCATGCCTGGGACATCCAAAGGCACCTTTTCACACAAATCTCTCTTGTAAATATTTATCCTGCTCCAGCCTCCACCAGCGAGCAGCCCTGGAGGTGCTGGCAGGCTCGAGTGGCCTCTTGCCAGGACAGGAGCTTTTAAAACTGCTTTTGTTTGTGCTCAGAGCAGGAAAAGTCACCAAGGTCCTGGTTGGTGGGTCTCAGGGGACGTGGCCTTTCAGCTCCCAGCCTCTGCTCTCTGCAAGTCACCCTCCATGACTGACTGATCTGCAGATTTTCCCACGTCCGTTTTCCAGCTGGTTTGGGTGCAAAATAAACTTGAAAATGCAGCTCATCCCCTCCAACGCTGCAAAGCTGATTTGGTGATTTGGAGCCCTCACACTTGGGGTCTGAGCTGTTGGGGCTGGAGGAGCACAGAGTGAGCAGGTTGAAAACTCAGGGAGTGTTTGGGTGGTGATGGGTGGCACAAAGTTTAGCTGGCAGCCAGTGACGAATTCTGTATCCCAGGGGTCAGTCCTGGGAATCCTGGCTCCAGCTCTGATTAACATCTTCCTTAGTGATCTGGATGATGGGGTAGAATTGTGACAATTCTTGCTGTTGACACCAAACTGGGAGGGATGGGTAAAGTTCCAGAGGGTCGCGGTGCCACCCTGAGGGACCTGGACAGGCTGGGAACGGGGAGGCAGGAATCTTATAGAGTTCAACAAGGAGAAATACAAAGTTCTGCTTCAGAGAGGGACAAGCACCAGTACCTGCTGGGGGCTCACCAGCTGGAAAGGCAGGAAAGGACCTGGGGATCCTGATGGCCACTGACCAGAACTCAGCCACCAACAAGGGTGGTGGCACCCTGGGCTGCCAAGTGCTGCCTGAGGGCTGAGGGAGGTGATGTTCCTCCTTGGAGATGCTCAAAAACCACCTGGACGTGGCAAGCCTCTCTGGGTGGCCCTGCTTGAGCAGGAGTTTGGCCTGGGTGGCCTCCCGAGGTCCCTTCCACCCCCACATCCCCAGGGGGGGGGAAGAATAAATCTCAGCCAGAGCGGGATGAGTTGTGGCAGGGCACGTTCATCCCCGCCGCGGTGAGGCTTTGCCAGCTCAGCAACAGGAAGCACCTTTGCAAGTCACCACCTAAAAATGGGGGTAAATGGCCCCTGTTCCTGCTGGGCAGGGGGCTCTGGCAGCTCGGGCTGCCCACACACCAGACTGGCACTGCTGGGATCCCACAGCAACGCTGGGACACATCCTCAGCCCTGCACCCGCGGCTTTCCCCAGCCCTGCGTCAGCAGCCTCGAGTCCTTCCTCCCACGGGTGACCACTGGGCTCTGACATCACGAGAAGCCTCCCAGTCGCTCATTATCAGTATTGATATGCAAATAGCTGATGTTTCCTGGGGCAGGAAGGGTTGTGGGAAAACCAGGGAATGTGCAGAAGGAAGTGTTTGCACCTGTAACTTTCTGCTGAAACCCTGGCCTGTGGCTGTGGGATCTGCTCCCAACTCCCTCCCAGCAGTGATAATCTGGATTAACCAAGGAGTGGTGGGGTCACGCTCCTTACAAGCACACAAATTCATCCCAGAAAGGCATAAGGAAATCACCTTAAAACATTACAAGCAGAAAACAGTTTTCCTCAAAGTGAATAGGGACCATATTCCCGAAAGTTCCTTTAAATCAAACATGTCTGGAATGGAAGCATTTTACTGGAGTTACTAAGTTCTGAGTGACTGCTCAAATTGAGGGGAGACCATAGGGTTTGGAGGGGTGCTCAGGGTAGGTTTTGGGGTTTAAATGTAGTTGTTTGGCTGAGCTACCACTGCTTGCAGGACTGTGCTTTAATTCCTAGTTATTTGCCATGCCTGGGAACAACTCTGGGTTTCACAGCTGCCTGTCCCGAGGGAGCCACTAATGAACAGTTAGTTAAGAATAAAAAGGTGAATGTTGACCCACAGAAGTGTTTAGTACCAGAATCATTAGAGTTATGCTCCCTGGTGGAATAAAAAGGGATTATCCTGATTCAGTTCCTCCCCATCTCTTGCTCAGCTGGGTGTTGAAATGTGAGGCTTCATCCGTTTGCTGGCACTTTGCAAACATGGGGACAGGGACAGAAACTTTTTCCACAGATATAAACAAACATCCCCTTAATTATGCATCAAATCCCTAACCTGAAAGTATTTCCTCCTCTAAGTAAGAGCCCAAATCCAAGGTGCAGTTTGCTGCTACCCACAAGCTTTAGGCAAGCTCTGGGCCCTGGCAACGGGATTTATCCAACAAGAGTGTTCTGACAGCAGGGAACAACACCTTCCCTCAGAGCCTGCCAGGTGCACAAGAGACACAAATTCAATTAAGCTTCACAGCAACCCCGGTGAGGCAGGCAGGTGGGGATTAATCAAGGAATTAATTAGCACAGAGAAGCCAAGTTAGAAAACAAGTCTGCCAGTCACTTCTGCCCTGCCCTTGACAGCGGGTTCTGGGATAAACAGGTTATTTGTAGGGTGACATTAGAGCAGACCCCAAACCCAAACTGGAGTACTGGGAAGAAAAACCTTGGTGGAAATCGCAGCTATTGCCCAGCTCCTCTTGGGAGATGAGGAATTGCTTCCTCTCATCCTCTCACAGCAGCACTCACTGCAGCATTTTCCAGAAACCCAGAGAAAATCCAGGTCTCTGTGCCCGGCTTTGCTGATGCAAAAAGCAAATCCCAGTTGCTCTGTCGACTGCAGGTTTTCCATTGAAAGAGGCAAGATGGAAAAGGGAAGGACATTTCAGACAGATTTGAGGGATGGAGAAGTGAAACCGGGACCCTGTGTCATGCTCACGGGTTGAGTTTACAGCAAATCCTAAAAATAAACCCTGATTTCCAAGCTGTTTCCTTACCTAGAGGAGCATTTCCTCTCTCTGTCTCCTGGCTCTAATCCTCATTTCATTCAATCAAGAATTTTGAGTGGTGAGAATTACACTTAGGAATTACTACAAAATTTCAAATGGGCTTTAACTTAAGAAGGCAAAGCAGGGAAAAAAAAAAGTTAATTTTTGTTTAACTTGAAGGGGAGTCACACAAACCATTGCTTGCAGAGCAGCAGAAGAAATGCCCCTGGATCACTGGAAGTCTCCAAGGCCAGGCTGGACAGGAATTGGAGCAACCTGGGATAGTGGAAGGTGTCCCTGCCCACAGCAGAGGGTGGAACAGGAGCTTTAAGGTCCCTCCAAACTCAAACCAGTCTGGAATTCTGTGGTTTTATAATCAGAGCTGAGCTGGATGTGAAGAGGAGGAATCAGGACCCACATCCAGCCCTGCAGCTCTGAGCATGACAGATTTTCTCGCCCTTTATGTATAAAAACCCTTCACCTGGGTGAAGGGGTGACACCCATGGAAAGCTTTGCCTTTAGAAATAATTCCTGTTAAAGCAGAATATGAATAAAGCACCACCCAGAGCCACAGGGGACACTTACCCCGTCCTCCCACGAGGGCCAGGCCGTGGTGCAGCCCCTGGCAGAGCAGCAGAAGCTCCTTCAGACTCCCCAGGCAAGAGCTGGTGGGCAGGAGGAGGCTCTGGGCCCCGCTGGCTGTACAGTGGAAGGGAAATTTCAGCAGTGAAACTCCAGCAGCTCAGACAACTGCAGGCAGCAAAAGCAGCAGCTGGTTTACTAAAACAGCTGGGTTTTGCTGAATATCCCCCAAAAACAGGAACCTCTGGGCTTGGAGACGCCGGTGAGCCGAGCACAGTCAGGGATGGAGGTGAAGGGGTCGTTTGGCCCCGCCGAGCGCGGGGAGCAGGGTGCAGGCACGGCAGGAAGCACCGAGGGGTGCAGAGCTCAGCAGGGCTGGGGCGACATCACCTCCCAAACCGCTGGGTGACATCACTTCCCGAACTTCTGGGTGACATCACCTCCCAAACTGCTGAAGCACCAGCGGGTGTGACCACAGCAGCAAGGCCAGGTGAGCTGGGCAGCCAGTCAGGGCTGCCAGGTGCTGCAGACACCAACACATGTGAGCAGCTGTGACCTCAAGGGCAGAATTTGACACCAACAGGGCGTTGCAGCTCCCTGACTTGACCTCAGCACTGAAATCCAGCAGGTTTGGGTGCAGTTTGGCCCAGTACAAGCTGCAGAGTGGTGGGATCATAAGCTCTGGATGGGGAGATGTGTCCCCAAGCCACATCAAATGCCCCAAACAAGCACCATGTGGTAGGTCAGAAAATGGGAATTTCTGAAAATGTCTTCCCAGGCAAAAGGAAGTCCCAGGAGGGCTTCACTGAGATGATTTCCAGTTTGTGGACTCCAGCAGTGTCCTGATCCAAGCCCAACCTGCGAAACTGCCTCTACCTTCATTTGCACCAACCCTTTGCTCTGTAAGGCAGAACACATCCACAGCTGAGGTTAAAAGCCCAGAGAGTGAAATCCAGATGAACTTCATCCCAATGAACTTTTTGGGACCTGATGGGAACAGTCCCTGCAGGAAGGCTAATCCATGGATGGTCCAAACTTGATGCTTTAAAGCCTCCCTGAGCTCTCCTGTGAGCAGCTCTGGGGTAACTGGAGCTTTCACTGACTCGCTGTGAAAGGGCTGCAAACTTAAATTCAAGCTAAAAAGGAAGTTTCTGACAAAAGTGTGGTTTAGGGTGCAGCCCCATGGAGTCTATTTCGAGCAGAGCCACCAGGCCCCACAGCCTCCTGCCCCAGCCGAAGCCACGCGAGGTGACTTCCCCTGTTCCCCTCAGGGGAGGCTGCACATCGTGGCATGGAACATCCATAAAGTGCTGGTTCCCGTCTTTTTTGGGGTATTTTGGGGCGTGTGTCTTCTTTTGGGCCAAAAGCAGAGCTCAGTGCAGTGGCTGTGCTGGTTTGGGGCCAGAGGCACTGCTGGTTACAGCACCTGTGGGGGATTCTTGGGAATTCCTGTCCAGAGGCCTTCCTGGTGTATTACGACATCACAGCATGGCCCTTCCTCGCTGAGGGTCACCCCCTCTCCTGCACGGGGAAAATGCGTGTCCAAGGGTGCTGAGGGCTGCAGGGTCAGACCCAAACCCCTCTGAAGGTACAGACAGGTGCCCACTGGCCACCCTTGGCTGTGTCCTTCTCACCCTGGACCATCGGTCAGCCCAAATGCCAAGGGGAAGGTGAGTCCTTAGAGGGTCTGGAGCCAGCTTTAGGTTTCACCACTCCCTCAGCTCTCTGGAGGTCCTCACCACTGCAGAGTGGTGGATCCCAAGCTCTCCACCATCACCAGCTCCCACCCCAGGGTACATTCCTTGGGTAGAACTTTCTTCAGCAGAGCTGCAGAGTGACCTGAATATTAAAAAACCCGAACCAAACCTACAACATCCAAAACAAAACTCTGGTTGGCAGTCCTGGGTTCCTCTGCAGAAAGGATGAGAACACGAACATTTGTGCCATAAGTTCAGTTTTTATCCATGCTGGATCACCACCAGCTTCCAGCCAACACCTCCACTGGGTCCCAGGCTGGGAAAGCCAAAACCAGCAGAGAGACACAAGGGCTGAATGAGAATCAGACAGTCTGAACTCTGTGTGTGTAAAAGAGTTTATTGGGAGTAAACAAGATTATATTTACAAGGATGAATCCAGCATGTGATCATCAGGGCAAGGCAGTCCCGGCCCTTCACCCTTCCTTAAAGGTGCATCTCTCTGTCCCTGCTCAGTCTGTCTGTCCTGCTGAGGCTGGGAGCCCAGCGTGGTCCCTGGGGCCAGTCCTACCCTGCCCCGCTGCAGGAATTAACTCAAACCCTTTTTCCAGAGCTCCCAAACTCCCACAGGCTCCGGCAGAAGAGCAGGGAGAGCATCCCCCAAACACGCACTCAGCTCCAGGGAAGCAAATTCCCCCAGCACACAGAAACACTTCCTGAATGTTTTCCCTCCTGACACCTTCTCCATCTGTTGCTGTCACTTGTACCTGCATGGATCAGGACAGGGGAACAGAGCTGAGGCACAATTTCACAATTTATGCTTTGAAATGTGCAGAAACTGCTCACAGCTTTTTCTGCCTCCTTTTTGGAAACCATCTCAACACAAGGCATGAACTTCAAGGTAGAAACTTCATCTCCCCTAGGTGAAAGTAGAGATTTACATCCAAGTTACTGCTCCAGCCTGCCTGGGAGAGAGGATTGGGAACTTCCAGCCCTGGGTGACTGAACAAACACAGCGTCAACAGCCAGGAAGGATTTGCAAACAACTGAGCAGCAGACAAACGTGCAAATGTATCTGGTGGCTACTCCTGGATAATGAATGCATAATCTATTCCGACTCCCCTTCCTATCTGCTCCTGGATAATGCATCTCTGAGCCTGAGTCAGGCTCACAAATGGTTGGCAACGAGGAAAACAGGCTGTGTTTGAGCCAGACATTATGTTCAGCAAATAAGGAGCAGTTTTGCCATGGGCAGCTGCTGTTGGAGCCCAGTGTCAGAATCCCTCCCGTGCTCCACCGTTCCCACCCTGCCCACAACAGCTCTGTGGGCTGCAGGGTGCAACAATGGACTTCTGCCTCTAAAATCTGATTTTATGCCTAAACAGCAGACTCTAAAAGAGCACCATTGTGTTTCTTCCTCACCTATCTGCTCATTAGAAAGTGGCTCTTACATTTCTTTACCTCAGCTGCTGGGAAGGCTCCAAAAATGCTAATTACAAGGCCATTGCAGTAAATTGTATTTGGTGACTTAACTCTGAGTCACTGGTTCAGGGCATTTTCCATCCTCTTCCCTGGAGTAACTCATTTTAACAAAGGTGAGGAAAAGCAGAAAAAAAAAATGACAGGCTCTTAGTGCATGAGACTAAAGAGGGAGCCAGCATTCCCAAAGTGCTGTGACTTCTGGGTGGCCCAGGGGAGGCAACTTCTCCTGGTAGTGGTGACAAACTGGACACTGAAGGCTTTCCAGTCACTTTGGGAAATGCTGCTGACTGGCCACGCAGTCCTGGAGTGGGAGGAGAGGAGCCTGAAACCACTGGGAGTCTTCCCAGGCTGCCCATGCAGGAGAAAATCCCATTTTTCCCCCAGGAAATCTGCTCTCCATCCACTCAACCCTTGGGGAAGAAGAAGGAAAAGTCACTTCACGGTGTTGGGTGGCAAAAGCCTCGTCCCACCTCGGGCTGTCCCACTGCTCCACGGTGGCTCCTCACCAGGCAGGGCTGGATTCCCAGGAGGAAGGGGCTCATTCCCTCTCAGCCGTGGAAAGCTGCAGGATGCAGATCCCTGGAGGATGCTCTCCCTGTGTGAGGTGCTGCAGACCCTGAGGGGTGGCTGCCTCTGGCTCAGCAATCTCCCCACGCTCCCAGATCCATGCTCAGGCTTTCCGGATGATCCTTCCCGGTTTCCTCCAGTCCCGGTACCTCTCCCTGCGCACGGAGTGCACCAGGGGCCTGGAGAAGCTGGAGGGGGCTGATCTGGTGGTGTTGCTGGTGAGGAGCAAAGCAAGACATCGTTACTGCCATGGGACAGGGCTGGGGCACTTCTGCACCCAGCGGAGGCTCCTAAAAGGACAGGGAATTTTGGTTTACCACCACCAAGGGATCAAGTGCTGGATCCTCCTGCAGCCCCTGGTGCTCAGGGTGGGCAGAGAATCAGGGCTGAGCCTCCCCTGTGCACCTGATGGGTGATGGGAACCTTCCCTGGAGGTCTTGGAAAGAGCTGCTGAACTACAGGTGCAGCTCAGAACCCCCTAAACAGAACCCCACAAACCCCCTGAACCGTCAGAGCCCCCAGGACCATCCCCTCTGGCCAGGGGGGTCACTGGAACCAACCCCCTTCAAAACCTTGAGTGTCTTTGAGCAGTTTTCCTTAAAACCACTAAACCAAACAACGTGCCCTCCTGGCACTTCTTCGGGATTTTTGCCACCCTGGGTTCTCCCAGGGAGCGATCCTGGGGATGAACCAACATTCCATGCACCAGGCACACCACGATTCACCACACCACATGCAGAGAGGCCCAGGACAGTGTCACAGAGCCCTTCTGGTGCCTAAAGGGGCTCCAGGAGAGCTGGAGAGGGACTTGGGACAAGGGCTGGAGGGACAGGACACAGGGAATGGCTCCCCACTGCCAGAGGGCAGGGATGGATGGGATATTGGGAAGGAATTGTTCCCTGTGAGGGTGGGGAGGCCCTGGCACAGGGTGCCCAGAGCAGCTGTGGCTGCCCCTGGATCCCTGGCGGTGCCCAAGGTTGGATGGGATTTGGAGCAGCCTGTCCCAGTGACCCTGTGGGGTCAGTGAAATGGTCTTTTCGGTCCCTTCCAACCCAGCCCAGTCTGGGATTCTGTGGTGGATCCCCCCTGCCCACAACGCCGGAGGAAAGGCGAGCAAGGAGCGCAAGGGACCCGGGGCTGTGCCAGGAGAGGCTGATGAATGGAGCAGGGGCGGGGGAGCCGCCAGCCACGCCAGGAGCGGAGGAAGACGGAGCTGTGGAAAAGCTGTGAATGTGAGAAAAAGCTGCCTCACAACAGAGCCTGTTACTATTCAGCTGCCACAAAAGGAGGAAGAGCCCTGAAATCTGCCTGGGCTGAGGCTACAGTCGAGAGAGAGCACCCTCCTGTCCTAATTCTTAATTAGCTCGCTGCTTTATAACCTAATTTCCTAATTGGTTTTCATGTTAATTACCTCTAGCAGGCTGGGGAGGTGGCACTCAGGCCCCGTGGCAGGAGATGGAGCTTCACCTCCCCAGCGCTGGCGCAGCTCCAGGCTGTGCTGGGAAGCAGAGTGCCCTGACATCCAGCTCGTCCAGGGAGCTCTGCCTTGCTCTTACCTCAGGGTTCAACTCTTACAGGAAGGCTTTGGGTGGCTGCCTTGGCAATGTCTGCAAATCCTTCCGAAAATCCTACAACCCTTGAGTCCCAGGTCACACCAGTCCCTCGCTGTCGTTCCTCCTGGCTGGAGGTGGCACCAGCCCTGCCGAGGCTGCACCGCCACTGCCACCAGGGCTGGGCTGGGCTGGGCTGGGTGTGCCAGGTCCCTGTTCTTGCTCTGGAGCAGGGGCTGCCTCGGTGCTGTGCCGATCCTGGCCTGGTGCAAGGCATGAGGAAGCTTCTTCCCATTGCTGAGCCACGGCTTGGACTCCATGGACAACCAGGCCACGGATGTGGCAGCTGTTTCTGAGCACTTGCTGAGGCCAGGGCCACACTGAAGGATGAACATCTGCCTCCAGCTGTGCTCTCTGGGCACTGGAAACCTCGTGGGCTCACGAGTCAAGAGCACCTCAGCATTAGTGCAGCAGGGGGGTGTGAGCCCCGGCCGCACCAGAACCAGGGAGTCCACACGGGACAATCTTAATTCCACTAAAAGGATCCAAATTCGTCCTGTAATTCTGCAGCTCTCTGGGTCACAGAGCTTCACCTGTTTATGGTGCAACCTGTGAATTATCGGGGGGTCCGCACAGACCTGGTGGCTCTGCTGTCCCAAGCTGGGGGCAGCTGGAGGAGCAGCAGGAGCAGGGCTGTGACGGCAGAGCAGGCAGGGTGGGCTGCAGATCCAGCTGGGATGGAGAGGGCTGGGATGTCTCCAGGGTGTGGGGCCCAGCACAGATCACCCAGCTTAGTCTCACATCCTGAAATGGGGCTGGATGAGGCAGCAGCTCTCGGGGATTTTTGGTTTTGATGGGGTACCTAACTCTCCTTAAAAAACCCCAGTCCTGCAACATTTTCCTGGCTGCTTGATGCAAGTTTGGTGCTGTTTGGTGGCTTCCAGTAACTCAAATTACTCCAATAGGTTTTCTCTCTGGCATCAGGGTGCCCCAGAGCTCAGTGCAAGTTGTGTCCCAATTCCTCCCTGCACTCTGCCTTGGACACAGCGAGGAAATCTGCCTCTGACCTCGATCAGAACCCTGCCAGCCTCATCCCTTTCAAGCTCTTCCTGCGCTGTCTCCACCCATGGCAGTGTTCCCAGTGCTGATCATTTCACTTGCACAAGGTGCAGCTCAGCTCTGCTGCTCTGGAAGTCCAGCCAGGGAATGTATTCCTGAACTGTGGATGAAGGGGCTGGGAGCTGCTGGCTGCTGGTTTCCAGCGAGCCAGGGGTGCAGCCTCACCCCACCACTTTCTCTCGGGGGTTTTGTCAATGGTGACACCTCTGGGGGGTGTTTGTGCAGCACCAGGCACAGCGGGGCTGGAATTGTGGCTGGGAATGGTGCACATCAGAGGATCAGGATAAGGACTGAGCTGAGAGCTCTGTGTACTCGAGCTGCAGCAGCCAGACCTGGAGCAAACTGGGTCACAGGAACATTTCGGTCCAAAGCTCTGAAGTGTTGGTGTGACACAGCCTGAGATCTGCAGGAGGTGGATTTTGGGGTGCGAGTCCCTAATCAGAGCTGATGGAAGACAAGGAATATCTGATGTCCAGATATTCTTCCTGATAAGACCCCAACCAAGCCAACCATGCCCCCAAACACTGTTGCGTGTGAACAACACGTTAAAAATGTTTGCAGGAATAGATCTGAATTTTAAAGATATGCAGCATTTTTAATTAATTGCCCTTATTTCGCCAGCTCTTTTTTGTTGTTGGGCAGAAAACAAGGGATTGGTGTAATGGGCACAGCCCAGAGAGTGGGAGGAGACGGAGAGATAGTGACATGCACGGTAGTGATTTAACATGAAATACTCTGATTGCAAGCAGTCTCTGGAGGTTTGTGCCTCATTGATGAACATCATGCATGAAGCGTAGCTCCTTGTGCTACCCACATTTTTCTCTTGCAGGTCTGGTGATTGGGAACTTGAGTCAATCACAGCAAATGTGCTGAGTTACAGCACATTTCCACAGAAAAAAAATCCCCCCAAAAAACCCCAGCCAAATGCCAGGCGTGTTTATCTGCAAGTGTGTCAAACGCACGGGATGCTCAGACAATGCAGGCTCAGAGGATTAGCAGCCCTTAATCCTCCCTCGGTGCGGTAATGCCCAGCAGATGAGACAGACACAGACACATCTACACACACAAACAATCCTCCCCATCAAAACATCCCTGAGCCGTGCACCTTTGGGAACAGGACAGGCAGCCACTCACCTGGAGGACCAGACCGGACCCGCCTGCTTCTTCGGCTTGGCCATCTGCTTCTGGTACTCCATCCAGCCACTCACCAGCTCGTGCAGGATCATCACGTAGAGAAGGAAAATGAGAATCCTGGGATCCATTCGTGGCACCTCGGGGTCTGCCTCATTGGGTACAGGTGACATTGGCTCGGGGGCAGCCGCTGCTGCGGGCAGGGCTCCGGGAGCGGGGGAGCCGCGGGGACGCGAAGGTTGCGGCTGCCGGAGAGCGGGCTGGGCTCTGTGCAGAGTGAATTAGCGCTGCAGAAATCCCCCGGGGGGATCAGAGCCCGGTGCCTACGGCGTGAAGCAGCACAAACACAGCTCCGGGCGCTTCCTCCCGCGGGCTGGGTCACATCTTCGGGGGCTCCAGCCCTGTGCCCCCCGCTCGCTTCATGGCTTTGTCTGCACCGCTCCGCAGCCGGGAGCTGCCCACACTCGGATGGCAGCAGCAGCCGCCCCTCTCGGCTGGAGGGGAGAGTTGGCTGCCGTGCCTGAGCAGCGGCACGGGCAGAGAGCACTGTCTGGCTGCGAGGAATAAATTAAACCCCCAGTCAGTGACTGGGGATTCTCCGAGCTGGCTCTCGCCAGTGCCTCAGGATTTGGGGCTGCACCGAGCCAATCTTGTTTAGGAGTGTTACTGAGGATTTTGCAGCTGAGAATTTTTTTCTCCTGCTCCGTTTTCTCACTCTCTTATTTTGTTTTCCTCGCTGTTATTCCTTACCTGAACCTTCAGCTGCTATTTCCCCCGTGTGAGGCTCTGACAGGCTCCTGATGTGCAGGAGAGCTGCAGCCACAGCATCCAGGCTTCCCAAACCACGGCTCCTCTCCCAGCCCCTCAGCCTCTCTCTGTTCAGAGTGGAGGATCTCGCTCAGCTGGGATCTGGTTGTGCCACCAGATCACAGAATCCCAGACTGGTTTGGGTTAAAAGGGACCTTAAAGCTCATCCAGTGCCACCCCTGCCACGGGCAGGGACACCCTCCACTGTCCCGGGCTGCTGCAAGCCCCGTCCAGCCTGGCCTTGGACACTGCCAGGGATCCAGGGGCAGCCACAGCTTCTCTGGGGAACTTGTGCCAGTATCTGAACACTCTGAGACCCCCTCAGCCTCTCCGTTTTTTCCTCCATGGACACAATGCAATGCTTGTTCCTGGAATTTCTAGCAGGATAAAAGCATAAAGTGTTTTGCTACGACACTTGCATGAACCAAACAAAAAAATGCCCTCTCAAGGATTGTTTTTAAGACCATCTTACTCAAAATTTGTGCTATTCCAGTGCAATCTTCCCATAAGTGAAATAATAAGCCCTCAGTAACTAATTATGATCATCCAGAACCAAACCTGTGCTTATAGATCTGTGCCAACAGCAGAAAAGGGGGCCCAGAGGAAGGGCAAACGCAGGGACCCCCGGGATCCTCCATCCCACAGCTCCTGCACAGACAGGCAGAGCTGGGCTAGGGGTTCCACACGCTGGGCAGTGCAACTCTGGCGTGACAAACACATCACAACTCTCCCAGCAGAAGCTCACCACGGGGAAACTGCTCCTCACCTAACCCAGCTCACCTCACCCACCTGAGGTCAGGGGTTTCTCAGAAACTTTGCCCTTTGGTGTGTAAGTGCAGACAGGTGTGCAGCAGCCAGGGCTTTGAAAATTTTCTATTGAGTACCAATTTAATACACATTAAGGGATTCTAATTCCATGATAGGTCTGCACATGAAATAAACCCATCAATGCCCCAGACAAACGTGCGCCTCCAAGCGCTGTGTGACTTTCCCTCAGCCAACTCATGACGAGCCCAGAAGTGCTGAGTAACTCTCTAAATTGGGAGGAGGAGAGCTCATGGAGGGGAGTGAGCAAGTGAATGAAAGCAGTCAGGAGTGGAGGTGTTCTAGCAGCTCTGAAAATGGGAATATTTGAGGTTCTCCATGAAAGGATAGTGGAGCTGTTCCCATAGCAACGGAGAGAGTTGCCAGGCTGCGGGTGATGGGTTCTAATGTATGGTACGAGTCAGACGTGGTGAGGGATTGGAGACCAAGGACAACAATGATAATTTATACAAATGCAATTTTTGATGAGTAAACCCAACGTGACTCCTTTGTTCCAGGGGGGAGCAGCTTTTCCCACAGAGAGAGACATTACCAGGGCAGGAGCAGTGGAATAACTCACAACAACTCACTCAGATCTGTAAGAGATGCTCCAACATCTGAACAAAAGTAGTAATTAATACTAGATAAGGTAGAAAAGCCAACAACTCGTGAGCTGAGAGCACAGCAGCTGATTCCCAAACTGTCACGAGTCACGAGCAGCAAGTTCTTTGACAAATGAGTCAAAAATATTTAGAATTTGGAGTGATTAAAGCCCAGTTTGGGAGGGCAGGGTGGGAGCTGGCGGTACTGCTGAGGGACCCCTGTGGTGGCCATGGGGTACAGGGGGTACAAGGCCCCCCTCACGGCAGTGGGGAGCCCTGGGATGTTGGTGTTTCCCCTCTGCCCCTCAGCCTGAAGGTAGATTTAGATGAGATATTAGGAAGTTCTTCCCTGGGAGGGTGGGGAAGCCCTGGCACAGGGTGCCCAGAGAAGCTGTGGCTGCCCCTGGATCCCTGGCAGTGTCCAAGGCCAGGCTGGACAGGGCTTGGAGCAACCTGGGATAGTGGAAGGTGTCCCTGCCCATGGCAGGGTGTGGGATGGGATGAGCTTTAAGGTCCCTTTTAACCCAAACCAGTCTGGGATTCTGTGATTCCACAGCTTCAGCCCAAGGGCACAGCCCCAGTGTTCTCCTGGAGAAGTCTGGTGGGAGCAGAAGCACCTGTGAGGATCCTTCACGTGTCCAAACGCTGTCAGTAGAGCCCAGCAGCTGTCTGCAAACTCACTGTGGATTCCTAAGGGTTGGGAGCAATGAACAGCTGGGCTGTTGCCCTGTTTGATAATCATCAGTACCCGAGATAAGCCAATAAAATGTCTATACAAGGTTAGTGATAACACAGGCACCAAACAGAGCTCACCTGCAGGCCAGAGCCTTGATCTGCTCCTCCGGCTCTCCACTACTCTGCAAATGGCTTTAATTGAGAGCCAGCACTCCTCAGAGACACCCTGGCCCTGCTGCTGCTGCTTTCAGACAACCCCACAGAGGTGACGAGCAGGTGGGACCTGGGTGGAGGCTGTGGCAAAGGAGAAAAGCTCCCCAGTCTGAAGTGAGAGGAAAGCAGGACCTGGGGTGATGTCAGAGAGCCTGGAACTCAGGCAGGCTCTGAAGAGCAGAAAATGAAAAGCAAACTTTGGGATACAAAGCAGTCTGCCCCACTTTTGGTGGGGCACAAACCCAGGCAGAGGAGAAACTTGAAGCAGACACAGAAGGGACACAGCTGAGCAATGACAACATCTCGTTCCTAAGCAGCAGCAAGGGCAGGTTTGACATTCCTTTGTAAAACCAGGGTGGACATGAGGCCAAGCTCCTTTGTCCAAGGCTCATTCCAGCTGATTGGGCTGGAATTAAAACTCAGAATAATCACCAGAGTAGTCACCAGCCCTTCACTCCTTGCAAGCCTGACTGCTGCAGCATTCCCATTGTTTGGGCTGAGTATTGTTGGAGCAGAGGCTCTGAGGAACAGGGCTATGTCCCTCTGCTCCCCAGGGCCTGTTTTCCTCAGTTTGGGTGTCTATCTAAGCCTCTTTACTGCTAAAGAGATTTTAAGAAACAGAGGTGGGAGGTTCCAGTTAATATTTATGTTCATTGCAGCCCCAAGGACACCTGAAACACCAAAGATCACCTTCCTTCAGGCTCCTGGGAAGCATCCATCATCCCATTCTTCCACTTGGAATGTGGTGTGACTGACTAACAAACGGGAAAACCCACCTTCCTAAGGCTCACCATTGACCCAGAACTCTCACAACCTCCAAGGTGCATCGCAAAAAGGCAGCAACAACTGTTTTGTTACAGTAAATCAGAGTTGACCTAAACCTTGCTGCAATTTTTGGCTTTTTAGAAGGAACTCCTGAGCTTCACTGCAAAGACAGTGATCTGCATTTCCCTTTTGGGGCCCAAAGGCTGCGGGATCCCTCCAGCTACCAGGGTAGACAAGTTCTGGAAACACCAAACCTCCCACATGCAGGTCAAACTGAAAGATCAGGACAGGCAGCTCTTGCAAGAGGCCACGAGGTCATGGCCCAAAATTCCTGGGGCATCCAAAAGGTCCAGTGATCCCCCCAGGCAGACTCAGGCCACAAACACCTGCAAGTGCAAGTCCCTGCTTAGACACAGCACTGGCCAAGGTGGATTGGAGGTCCTGGCGTCTCCAAATCCCCCAAGCAGGGCCCTGCTGGTTGCAAGAATGTTTCCTGCATCTCCACAGCCACAGCCCATGAATGTTGTCCTGCTGGGTGTAGGTGAGATGGAAAACAGATTCCTTTCCTTGCCCTTTGGCTGCTCTTCAAGGAACCACCCACAAAAATCCCCCTGCAATTATGTGATTATTCAGTAGAGATTGAGCAGAGACCACGTTTGGGGTTGGTTTGGGGAACGTGGGCTGGGAACAAACCTGGCTGTGACCCACTGGATCAGAGGTTTTGTTGTTTGCTGCTGCCCAGGCTTCGTTTCACAAGTCACTGATGACACCTTGAACAATGTGTGAGCTCAGGGGAACAAACCACTGCAGCCACAGCCTCTCTTTCCTCTCTCAGCACACCAGGGCTCCCTTCCTGCGCTCAGGAGTCAAACAGATCTGGAAGCAGAGAGGAGAGAGGACAAAAACTGCCAGAGCAGCTCTCAGCCTTCCCAGCAGACAGGAAAATGGAATTTCAGAGTTAAAAAGAACAAGGGGCATTGCAGAATCTGTCAGCTCCTTCCACAGGCTCAAACGAGTTGATGATTAACAAAAGAAAGAACAGATGCCACGAGACACATTTCTTCTGAGGGTATTTACTTGCTTCTACCTACAACCCTGCCTGAAAAAGTGGTAATATGAAAGTGGCATTCTTAATCATTGGGTTGCTTTGTATCAGATTGGCAATGATTCATCACCAGGATTTTGTACACATTTCACCACTTCTTTCTTCTGTTAACCCTCATCAGGCAACTCAGCTTTGGCACAGCAAATTGATGCTGGCCTGAGGGAAAAAATTAATATTAAAACTACAATAACAATTGTCTCCTGAGCCCTGGACTGGTTTTTTATGACAATGGCAGAAGAACCAGCACAGTTTAGTCTGGCTCAAGCTGGATGGCTGGTTACAGGAATCACCACAGAAATATCTGAGGGTGGGGAGGCCCTGGCACAGGGTGCCCAGAGCAGCTGTGGCTGCCCCTGGATCCCTGGCAGTGTCCAAGGCCAGGCTGGAGCAGCCTGGGACAGTGGAAGGTGTCCCTCCCCATGGCAGGGGTAGCACTGGATGAGCTTTAAGGTCCCTCCCAACCCAAACCCTGCTGATTCTTTCTCACTTCCTTGCCATAGAACGACTTTCACAGAAGCTGCTGAAGAAGGTAAGACCCCGATTCTCACTCCTGGGCTGCTGCCTCTATCACAGGCAGATGTGAGGCTGTGGTCTCCCAGTGATGTTTTCCCTGCTGATCTGTCTGAGGCAGAGCACAGACTCACCCCAGGGGTAGCTCTGTCAGCCCAGGTGAGGCACCTTTGCCCCTTGTGCAATTGTTTTGCAAGAAAAGGAAGCAGGTTTCACTGCCTCCAGTTGTTCAGCGCTGTCCTTCTCCTCAAACTCCCCTGGCAGGTCCAGCAGGCCGAAATCCACCCACACAGATGGTTCAGCTGCTTTTGTGAAGTTCTCCTTCCAGCTGGACTGACCTCGTTATCTTTAGTGTGGTCTCCACGTGCTGCTGGATTCTCCTCAATTTGCTGATGGTCCTTTTTGCACCACAGAGGGCAAGAACAGGGAAGGGACTTGGGAAAGAGCAGGGAATGCAGAGGATGTCCATGAATGGGAACAACCATGGGGCAGCAACCCTGTCTGAAGTGTCCTCTAGCACGGAGTGACCCTCGGTGGAGCTGCCCTCAATCCATGTTTTACACCCACCTGAAGCTCTGAGAAGCTGATCTGCCCCTTGTTTTTAATGCTGAGCCTGGCTCTGGTGGAAGGGGAGTGCTGGCAAGGACACCCAGAGCATGCCTGGGGGTCAGAGCCACAAGGAAGGAGCTCACTCCTTGTTAACAAAACAGCCTAGGGGGGAAATAAAGGTGAGAAAGCCAAGTGGAGACAGCAGAGAGGTCACAGCAGGATCTATCAGAGAAGGTTAGAAATGCTTCCTCCTCCTGCAAAGCTGCTCCATCAAGACACCTATCCACGGACACAGCTGTGGAACAGTGACTTCTCAGTCAGTGAGAGACTTCTCACTGCTGTACAAAAGGGAACACAGTGCAGCATCTGTGTGTCACCCATCAAAACTGGAATAAAGGCTGGAGACTCTGGATGGCCCCGTGTGCTCTGTCTCTGCTTCTGGAGAGACTCAGAGCACCCAGGCCCAGGCTGTGGCACAGCCCTGCCCCACACAGCCCTGCTGCTGGGCACCTCCAGATACACCTCCTGAGACAACTGAGACAGCTCCAGCATGAGGAGAGCTCAAATAGCATTCAGAGCAGGTAGAAACCCCTTTATGTGCACCTATAGGCAAAATCGAGGCTGTTCTGCACCCTCAAATGGCTGAGTTATGCTGAAAAAGGAATTAAATAACTAAGAAAAAAAATATCTCTATCCCAGATGAAACCAGGACAGGAATTAACAAGATTTTTCATGTCACTTCATTTTCTGGGCTAGATGCAACTCTTCCAGAGTTGAAGACAGACATTCATCCCAAGGAGCTGGATAAGGGATCCTCTTTTGCAGGGAAAGTCACAAACCAAATCCCTCACCACGCACAACTCACCAGAATTAACCCCAAGGCGACTGCAAAGCCTGAATCTTGCAGCAGCTCAGCCAGAAAAGTCTCTTGGAGAGGGATAACTCAGTTTTCTGCTGTGCAGCATCGGCTCCAGCCTTTGTCAGACACTGCTTTCAATGTCCGTCTTCCCTCCAGCCGCCTGCACCACATCCCATTCATTGCTCCCAATCATTTTCCAGTGGGTCCGGTGCCCACAGCACCAAGAACAGGGTGCTCTGCTGAGGAGCAGATGCTCTGGAGCATTCAGAAGTGTGAGGATGCCTGACAATGCCTTCAGTTGTCCAGTCTCCACCTCTTGTTATCCTGTAAGTCACAGCCTAACTGAGCCTGAGGAACCTCACTGGGCTCTGAGTTCCTCTGATCCCTCAGGAAAGCCCACGGATTGCTCCAGATATTGTGAGTTCTTTGTAAAAGTTCTCTCCCCAGTCAGGCACAGCAGGTTTGGAGAGAACACACGGTTTGTTCGTGTCCCAGGGATCGCCCCCCTGTTGTAAAGACAAACTGTCACCTCCAAGTGTAAGCAGGGAGCGATTCCAGCCCCCCGTGCGCCAGCCCGGGAGGATTTCAGGGCACGCAGGGCTGCACCACCCTCTAGTGCACACCCACAGCAGCGCCTGTGCTCACAGCATCCCCGCCGGAGCACTGTGCTGAAAGATTGGGAAAAAATTCCCTTGTCCAGCCCGGCTGAACCCTTATCCCCCGGAGCTGTGCCGGCACCAGCCCGTGCAACAGCAGCTGCGGGAGCAGAAGGGAGAGAACCCCTCTGAGTGGGAACCTCAGAGCAGAACCAAGGGGTATCCTGGCCCTGGCACAGGGAAAAGCTGCTGTCCTGCACCCCAGCACCCTGCACATGCAGCACCCTGCACCCCACACCCCTGCATCCCTGGAACCCCAGACTCTGCACATGCAGCACCCTGCACCCCACACCCCTGCATCCCTGGAACCCCAGACCCTGCATCCCAAACCCTGCACATCCAGCACCCTGCGCCCCACACCCCTACATCCCTGGAACCCGGATCCCTGGAACCCCAGACGCTGCACCCTACACCCTCAGATCCCTGGCCCTCCAGACCCTGCACATCCAGCACCCTGCACCCCACACCCTGCATCCCTGAAACTCAGATCCTTGGCATTCCAGACCCTGCACCCCAGACCCTGCACACCCCTGGATCCCTGGAATCCCAGACCCTGCACATCCAGCACCCTGCACCCCACATCCCTGGATCCCTGGAATCCCAGACTCCGCACATCCAGCACCCTGCACCCCATATCACTGGATCCCTTGAACCCTGATTCCTGGCATTTCAGACCCTGCACATCCAGCATCCTGCACCTCATATCCCTGGATCCTTGGCAGCCCAGATCCCTGGAACCTCAGACCCTGCACCCCACTGCAGCCAGCTCAGCTCCTGCCAGGCAGAGGGTCACATGCACAGCAGGAGTCTGTGTAACTCCTGGCACAGGAGTGAAACCTTTCTCATCTCAAAACATGGAAGCAGAAGGAGATGTTCACTATTAAAACTGTTTTCTGGAAATTGTCTTCCGTTCTCACGCTCTTGAGCAGCATCAGGCCAGGAGAGCACGGACTGACAGCCACCCCCTCTCAGCTGCCCAGCTCTCCTCTCCTCAGCCAAACTTGCCACCAGCACTGGGAATAGCCAGTTCATATTCTGGGATTCAGTTTCTCCATGGATGTAAAAAACTGGGAAAAATCTGTGTCTGATTTCTGAAAATCTGAATCTGTGACACACTGTGTGTGTGTCAGTTCTGCAGGTACAGGCTGAAACACCAGAGGCCTTTCTACCAAGCAGTAAAAAAAAATAAAAAAATCCTGGATTACAAATTCCTGCTGCAGGACAGCACCATGACAGCCTTGGGATAAGGGGAACCTTAAGTGACCAAGAGAATCCCCAAAACAATCCTAAAATAACCTCCAAGTCCGAGCGGAGCATGGGCCTGAGCAGGTTCATTGCCAAGGTTTGGCAGCAGCGTGGGATGTTATTTTGTCTAAGTTACCAGGACAGTTCAAAGAGTTTGAAACCAAAACTTTGCAAATAAGACCCAGTTGTTACACCCAGGTCCTGTTTCCAACAAATCCAGTATCAGAACTGCTGAGAGGCTCCCAAAGGCAACCCTGACCCCGGGAGCTGCAGTGGAGACAAGGGGCACAAAGTGTGGGCTACAGGACAGTGCACCTGTGTCAAACACAGACCTACCCCACCTTTCCTGTTCCCCACAGGATATCACAAGATCCTGCACCAAAGGAGAAATAAAGAACCAAGGTGATGAGGGGAGGGGAGTCACGGCTCTCACACAGCATTTCTGAGCTCAGGAGGAAGAAAACCACACAGCACTGCGAGAGTTCCACCTCTACTTAACCACGTTTGTTTGGTTTTTTTGGACACAGCTTCAAGAAACAGAAATATCTTCTGATCATGATTTGGCACTCAGAGTGCTCAAGTCCCAGGAAAACGAGGGCTGATGAGGGGTGAAGAAAGGGAGGAGGTTTAGGTTGGATATCAGGACAAGATTCTTTCCCCAGAGGCTGGTCAGGCACTGAACAGGCCCCTGCACACTCCAGCTGAGGCAGCAGCAAAAGCAGAACTGGAACAGAAACAGCGACACAAGCGAGCCATGAAGAACAGGCCTTGCAGGCCGGAGAAGAGAAGCTTTGGGGTGACCCAGCTGCCTTCCAGTGCTTGAAGGGAGCCTGCAAGGAAGACGGAGAGAGACCCTTTACAAGGGCCTGGAGTGAGAGGACAAGGGGGAATGGCTTCCCACTGCCAATTGGGAAGGAATTGTTCCCTGGGAGGGTGGGGAGGCCCTGGCACAGGGTGCCCAGAGCAGCTGTGGCTGCCCCTGGATCCCTGGAAGTGGCCAAGGCCAGGCTGGAGGGGGCTTGGAGCAGCCTGGGATAATGGAAGGTGTCCCTGCCCATGGCAGGGGTGGAATGGGATGATCTGAAAGGTCCCTTCCAACCCAGGTCATTTCTATGATTCAATTTTTTCAAAAGCTGAATCCCACTCCACCTACACGCAACCCCGACCGTCACTGAGGGACATCACAGTCCTGTTCTTTGCAACTGGCTCCAGGACTCAGTTCAAGCTACTCCTTCGGAGAAAAGTGGGGAGGAAAGGGGAGAGACTGGTTCAGTTTCTGGCTCTCTCTGTGAAAGCCCATCTGAGAAGAGGCTGCTGACTGCTGCTTGGGCTGGTGGCAGCAGTGAACACCTCTGACCAGTGCAGCTCGTCTTACCATGTGCCACAACAGCTGGAACCTCAAACTGGAACTGGTTTCAGTGGAGCTCATCTCCTCTGACTCTTTCTCCTCTTGAGCATCTTCTCTAAAGACCTCGAGGGGCAGATCAAGGCCAAAGAAAGCCACGATCAGCCTCAGGAGCCCACACCACCTGCTCAACCACACCGGGCTCCACACTCACTGAGCAGAGTTTAAAAACACAGGATGCCATACTTAAAAATATGCATTTTCTTTCTTTTTTAAAAAAATGTACAGTCAGATTTTAAGTGATCTACAAGACACTCAGCTATCTTTAAGAAAAGTAAACCTTGCAATGCACTGCATACAGTTTTCTAACCAGCAAGAGCCAGTGAGTTGGGTGAACTGCAGCGTTTCCTGAAGGAGCTTCAGTGGCTTTGTTTTTGCTCAAACCACACGGGCAGAGACACCCAGAAGGCAGCACAGACTCAGTTCCTCTCCTCTCAGTCCTGCCCTGCAGCCACAGCTCAGCGTGAGGCTGGGGTGGGCACGGTGGGCAGGGGCAGCTCCATGGAGGGAGCCTCAGTCACTTCAGCTGGGCTGGGCTTGCGGAGCTCCAGTTTCTCACTGAGTTGGTTGTGAAGCTCCTTCACAGCTTCCCCACTCTGCAGAATGAGAATTAGGGAGGGGAAACAGCAGAGTCACACTTCATTCCAGCCAGAACACCAAGTGTGCCTTCACCCTGTGTGTTTAACATAAACCAGCACAGGAAGAGGCAGCTACAAGGTAATTAGGCCACAGCTTGGCACACTTGGAAAGCAGAGCTCGTGTTCCATTAAACAACGTCTGCAAACGCAGCTGCTTTCATTTGCAATCAGTTTTCCCTTCCTCCTGCTTCCCCTTCCTACCTGCTTGGTGGGCTCCAAAGCCTTCTGGAGAGACTCTAGTTTGGCTGGGGCCACTTTGTGATGCAGATGCAGCAGCAGCCTGAGCACATGTCTGTGCACGTTCTCCTTCCTGCAAGAGCCATTGGAAAGCAGAGTAAGCAAGACAACACCACCTTGTGAACAAGGAAGCCACAGCAACAGCACCAGAATAATTCACCCCACCACAGACTTTGCTATAAATTTCCAAAAGCCCTGAGAATTGTAGCTCCTGTAAGGAGCTAACAGTGTAAGCACTGCCTTAGACCTTCAAGAATTCAAGGAATTGTTCAACAGGGGTCATGACCTGCACAACCATGAGGAAAGGGGGAGATTCTGAGCATAGAGTGTGTGGAGGAAGAAGCAGCAGCAGCAGCAGCAGCAGCACATGCTGCTATGCCCCAGCAGCAATTTCAGCCACTTCTGGAGAAGCTTTCTGGAGGCTGAACTGGTCTGCAGGCCACCAGCTAAAGTGACTGACCAGAGGCAACAACAGATTTTTTGTGTGCAGCTGATACTGCAAAGAGCTGAAGTTAACTCTACATACCCAGAGCTACTGCAAAGCCTGAAGGATATTCTCCTTTGCAACTCCAACTTAGGGATAATGAATTACAGACACATACACACAAATACAGAATTTAGATAGTCAAGACATAACCATTTTGCTGATAAAAACTTCATCCCAAAACATAAACCTTTCCTTAAAGGAAAACAGCAGCAGGCTAATATTTCCACTACCTGTGAAGAATTTGGTGAACTATTAAACCATTGTTCAAAGCAGTAAAACCTCTCTCAGGCATTCTGTAAACTCCCTCCCTCCAGTGAGAAAAATCTGCTTTACCTGGAGCAGGCAGTGAGGAAGAAGCCATCAAAGAGACTGGTGCAGAACTCCTCGAGTGCAAACTCATCACTCAGCAGGGTGAGGTTACCAGTGAGCAGATGCAGGAAAATGTCACTGAAGGCCAAGTCACTGAATGTCTCAACTAGAAAACATGGAAAGGAAAGAGACAGAGACTGACAAGGATGTGCCAAAACCTGTCCACACAGCTCCTGTTCCTGCTGAAAACCCTGCAGTGAGGTTTCATCATAGAATGGTTTGGGCTGGAAGGGACTTAGAGCTTATCCAGTTCCACCCCCCTGCCATGGGCAGGGACACCTCCCACTGTCCCAGGCTGCTCCAAGCCCCATCCAACTTGGCCTTGGACACTGCCAGGGATCCAGGGGCAGCCACAGCTTCTCTGGGTACCCTGGGCCAGGGCCTCCCCACCCTCTCAGGGAACAATTCCTCCCCCAATGTCTAATCTAAGCCTACTTTCAGTCATTTTTTTCTCATTTCCTTTGAAAACAGGCAGTCCATGCAGGTGGCTTTGATCTTTCAGACATAAAAGATTAGGAGCAGATTGCTCCAGAGCTCTCCTGCAACTCATCCCAGAGGAGTCAGTGAACATGATAATACTGGTGAAAAAATTAAGGCTGCATTCAGTCCTATTTTGTTACCAGTTTTTTCACCACACACAGCCAATTCCCAGCAACTTCTGGCCACCTGCAACCACTCTGGGCAGCAGCAGAATTAGGGCACCTGCTCTGTCATATTTCAGATTCATTCCAAACAGTTCTCAACTCATCTCATTGTTAATGGAGCCCTTGATGTAAGGAACCAGTGACCTCAGCCACTGTCCCTAAACTCCCAGATCAGCAGAAAATTGCAGCCAAACCCAAACACTCCTGCAAGGACTCACAACTAAGTCACCAGAAGAGCCAAAGGCAGAACATTATGTCCCTGGCTCTGACATCCCTTTCACTCCAGGTTTAGTGGCCTCCTGGGTGGGTGTTCAGTACAAGGCAAACAGCCAAAGAACAGAAGATGAGACAAACACTTACCTAGTGCTGGCAGGAGCCTGAGGAAAGCATTCTTGTTCCTCTGTTTGGTGATGTGAAGGATGTAATACAGCCCAATCTCACAGGCTATTCTGTTCTCCTGCAGGAACCTGTTATGGCACAAGCAAAGTTTATCCATTGATAAAGCTAGAAGAGATTATTTAAAATTTTAGATCTTTTTTTAGAGAGATTTAAAATACTTTTGGGACAGTTATCAAGCAGGTACAGCAGTGGCTAACCTCAAACTCACTGAAGAGCAGCTACTCAGTGAGTGAGCAGATGGATCATCCCTGTGTTCACTGCCATGTTCCACAAAAACTGAACATTCAGCAAACAGCTGGATTTAACTGTGAACACTTATAATGTATTCATGATAAAACTGTTATTCAAAATGGGGTTTAGAAGAAGCCCAAATACTCAAAAATTATACGAAGTCCAGTGCTGTTTTAGTCTCTCAAAAGTCAAATACCAACACTGTCATAGAGGAGAGTACAACTACAGTATCCCAGATTCTGGCACACAGACAAGAACTGTGCTGGAAATTAGTGGAAGATCTGAACACAACAGAGCACAGAGAGGTTTTAATCACCTTTCTGACGTCCCTGGAGTGACAGGTTATCAACAGAGAAAGAGTGTGGGCACCAAAAATGCCAACTTTATGATTTCTAATAGTGCTGTTCAGAACCCAGCATGGGCACCTGTCCAGCTGCACCCAAATATCACCCCAAACTCAGCATTCACTGCCTGGGAAGCTGAACAGAAACACCAAATACTCTCACATTGAATGAGAGAATGGTCATTATAGGAAATACTACTTTATGTAGGTGAATTGTATTTGAGGAAGCACAATGGAAACCTGTTGCATTAAAGGGAAAGTTCAGACTTGAGGAATTAGCACTGAATCTTATCCCAGGAAGCCTTGCCTTCAGCACAGGCAGTTTTTCCCTGTCAGGTCTGGCTGGCTCCCTGATGCTTTGGTGCCAGGTACCTACTTGGTGAAAGCCTCGGGAATGGTGCTGGGGTAGGGGATTGGTCCCTTCTCCTCCGAGGGCAGCTTCTGATCCACAGTGAAGGTGTGGTCATCCACCACAAAGGACATCAGCAGGGGCAGGAACCTGGTGATCAGCTCGGCTTCCTTGGAGGGAGGGAAGGACAAAGGGAAGAGAACAAAGCCATCATCAATCACTTTGTGCCACCTAATGGTGCTGGAGTGCTGTAACAAAAGCGAGGCAGTGTGAGGAGCCTCACCCCACACTGAGGAAAACCAGCTCACAGACATCCAGTTCCAGCCAAAGTTCTTGAATAATTCACTTCCACGTGTTCCATGGTAATTAGGAAAAGTCTGCTTCACCTCACTACAGAAATACTCCTGCTCAAACCCTTTCTTTGGACAATTACACAGCAATTCTTCTGAGAGGCCCTTCCCAGCACTGCTGCAGGCATGGGATGTGTTCAGGATGACACCAAACTGCTGCTATCAACAATTACAGACTCAGCATGGCCCAGACTTATTTGTGGTAACACAACCACAAAAAAATCAGATTTTAAAGACAGATTCAGAGACTCCCTTTGGACAGAAACTGAGCACTTTTCCTTACAGGTACATGAGAGAGCACAAATCACAGTCCCGCCTTCAGAATTACTGGTCACTCTCACTGCTACAATCCCAGTGTTACTGCACACCTTCCCTGTGGTGAATTTAAATGTGCCAGCAGCCAGGAATGGATGTATTTTGGAGACTCCAAATGTCCCTCTAGGGAAACATTCACTGCTTTATAGTTCAGAACAAAAACAGCAAATTCCTCCTGAGGAACAGCCCTGCTGTGCAACACCAGGGTTGGCCCTCCTGCCCCCAGCTGAACTACACCAGGGATTCCTGCAATACTGGGAAAGGATTTCCAAAGCATGGAAAGATTGCAGCCAAATGTGGCACTACACAGAACTGCTGTAACAGAGAGTTGGAAGGGAAAAACATTTTTCTTGTCAATGAAAAGCTTCTAAACTGCTATCAGAGTTTGAGACCAGTCCTGGAAATCCTGCTTTCCTCATGCAAGATGTGTTCTATGAACCCATCAGTTGTGTACAAGACTCGAGGCAAAATGAGAGAGCAATGAGCAACCAGTGCAGTATTTAACAGAGGTACAGGCTGACTTTAGAACAGTAAGGACCAGGCACTCATGGAAATAAAAAAGCAGGTAAAGGAAGCTCACAGTCCCCTGCTCTGTGACCACTGTTTTTTCCCAAGAAAGCTCTGACGAGACATTTTGAGAACAAATGTTAAATCAGGAATGCAATAAAATAATAAACAAGTCTAAGTTTGATTAATTGTGTTAAATTCTAAACATCAAAAGGGCTCACCATTTTTGGTTCCTTGAAGACTTGGCTGTCAATCATGTCCCAGGCGCCCTGTCCCAAAGACAGCATCCTAAGGAGCAGCAGCAGATCTGGGCTTTCCTCGAATTTTCAGGGGAGAAGAAAAACAGCTATTTTGACCTTCCACATGAGATATTTATTTGGAAGTAGTGGTTTATATTCAAACCTGTTCTGGATGAGCACCTTTATCCAAGACTGCTAAAGGCATTCAGTTCTTCAAGTTAATTGAAAACTGATCCTCAAATGGGCATCAAATAACTGACACACCTGAGGGTTTGAGGGGGTTGTAAATTTATAATGCACCTGGAAGTTTGCAGCCATCTGAGCACATCTTTTTAAAATGTGCCCAGCCCAATTAGTGCACTAAAATATAACGTGTGACAGGACAAACCATCTCAGCAGAAGAAAGGAGGAGAAAGGGTGTTTAAGAATGACAATGGGTTTTTTTGTTTATATAGTGTCCTGAAACCCAAACGATTTTCAGCCTTAAACTGTCACAAGGAAGATACTCCATGCAACAGTAACATTTAACAACTCAGGGATAAACCCAGCAAGTTCAGACACCTGTCAGGGTGCCCTTCCTTAACACTTCAGCACCTCCTGCAGACTCCACTTGCAGGAATTGTGTTTTATCTCAGGCACCAGACCAGAACAGTGCAAACACACCCATGGCATTCACCATGGCAGGAGAAAGGTGCTGCTGTCTGACAAACTGATGGAAGGACAAAGCAGGGAGGCACAGATTCTACACATTATTCTGTATTTGCACAGCTGCCAGGGCAGAAGGAGCCATGCAAAGAATTCATGGTCAGTGTGGAGAGTTCCAAAATGCCCTTGTCCAAACAGCTCCTGCAGAGCTCTGCAAATGGGACAGAAATCATGTTTCCCTCATTCCAACTGATTATTTGGGAACTTGAGACTTGGACAGTGCCAGTCCTTCCTTGATGGCTGTCAAGTCAGCCAAGACCACAGCTCAGGTTAGGCACACAAGCTGCAATGCTTACCCTGGGTAAGGTGTCCTGCCCAACCAGGTCCTGCAGGTGCCTTATGGTGCTCAGGGCCAAGGTGTTGATGGCAAAGGGATCACACAGGATCATTGATAAGTCCCTGAGAAGAAGTAAAAATCAACACTTGTCATACATAACCAACAACCCCATTGTACAGGTCCATACCCAGCTGTGTGCACCTGATGAACGTTCTCCTGCCTTGAAAAGAAGTAACATTGATGGTGGTTTTGACTTGAAAGAGCACAAAAAACAATTGATAAATGTGTTCTGCACTGAGATCAAGCACAAGATCTCCCACACCCAGTTGCAGGTCTGCTGGGAGACAGCCCACAGGCAGTGGAGCTCTGGTGGCCCCAGCATTTTGAGCTGGCAGGTTTTGACCATCTCCAGAGTGCTGAGGACCGAAAGGTCTCAGAGGCCTTTGAAAAACCACAACTAAAAGTGAATTCTCAAATAGTTTAAAATACCAGTGGACAAAATCTGAAATTACCAGCTAAATAAAATACTGTGAGGGCACCTTCCAGAACAGTAAGTGTACCACATCTCAACAGGGGTGTCATTTGAAGCTAATGAAGTACTTTAACTGACAAACATCACCAGCCCGTTTCCTCTGGGTTTAAAGCCAGACAAGACATTCATAGTAAGTTATTGTGACTCCCTAACAAAGGCTCTTGAATTTTGTTATGAGGCCACAGGGGAGACTCAAGAGTGGCAAGTGAAGCAGTGCAAGCTCTACCACCATGATGTGCTCGGCTGTGCCCCAGTGCAATGAGGAATGTTTAGGATGTGACTGCACAGAGGGGCTGCTGGAGGTTTGCTGGCTTTAAGGAAAAATTAACACCTACAGCACCTGTCAGATGTTGTGAGTGCCAGGAACCCATTTTCAGTTTCCCAATCAACAGCCCAAGTGCCTTACCCCAACACCTGTTCTTGTCCTTTCTTCACTCCATCCAGGAACCCTTGCAACTCCCGAGCTCTCTTGTTGTCCACGAACTTCTCCCGAATGCAGGCGTCGAGGCACCAGGTGAACTGTCACCAAATGGAGGGAGCTTTATGAACCCCTCAAACCAGCCATAAAACACACGATGGCAGAGAAAACAGGCTCGGGATGACCTCCAAACATTATTGGAATTAAGATGCTTCATTAATGCACTTAGGCTTGGTACCACACCGGTCACCAACACAGAGGTCAGAAATGCCAATATCCCAACAGGAGGTCAGGAATGCCCAGGGAAGTTAACCTGGGGTCACTTTCTGCCCTCCCAGAAAAGGCATTCCCTGGCAATTAAGGAGCAGGCATTTATTAAATCCACCACTGCCCTGCACACTTGTGGATTTACACAAGTAGGAGACTGAGAAATAAGCAGCATCACTTAAGAAATAGAAGTTTTATTTATTTTGGCCATTGCAATAGCACTCTCACTCTCTAAATAAGGGAATATTGACAGTGAGGTGCTTCTGCTTTAGAGCTGTATTACTGAACTTTTTTCTAAGCAGAATACACCTAAAACTTAAAAACTACTTCAGAGAAAAGCCTTGTTCCAGTTCAGAGTGATGCTACCATGAACAAGGGGCCAGTGACAAGATCCTGCTGTGACATTAACATATCTGTCACTTCCCAATATTTGAATAGTTTCATGTTTTCCTTTAATTCAATATCCAAAGTATTTACTGTTACACACAGAGTTCACTGACAGATGGAGCATATCCACAGCTGAGAGGGAAGCCTGGAGTAAGAACTCGGGGCTAGTTGCTGGTTTTTATTATTTCTGCAGCATCTACATAGATGAGATGTCAGATTAGGCATTGCTTTTAACACTGCCAAAGTACCCTAAATTTGAATGATTCATGGGTTATGAAATGAAAGCAAACTGCTGCTTAACCAAGATGAAATTTGCACCTGAAGTTCCAAGGAATATAAGATGACATTTAGGTTCAAGGTCTGAATTCTCTTCACAGAAAGAGAAAATTCTCCATAAATACCCCCAGCTGTCCCACATGATTGGTACCTTGTGACAGGGGTCAACAGTGCAGATCTCACTGATCTCCAGGTCATGCAGTGACATGAGGAGCTCTGCCCTCAGCGTGCAGTAATGGACATTCCTGGTGCGAAGGAACAACGTCCTCAGGAACTGCAGCACCATATCATAGAGCTTCACATTCTTCCCAATCATCTGGGTCAGCTTCTGCACCACCTGAGCTCAGGGTGGAAGAGATGGGGGCTCAGTACCAAGAGATGCTCTCATTTCACACACACACAAAATGTAAATTAATTATGTTCTGTGATTTACCAAGACTGAAGCATCTGCTGGGACATGAGGTCCTGAAAAGGAACTGTTTATTCCAAGAGCATTTGTTCAAGAGACATTCACCAAACCTTCAGTAGCCATAGCATGTTTTTATCCCAACCCACAAGTTTCTGTCTTTTACCCTTCTGATTCTCCCCCCATTCCCTCAAGGGGAGTGACCAGGTGGAAGTGTGGGGCTGAGTGCCCAGACGGGGTTAGAGCACAACCCTGCAGTGCAAACCTGGAGTAAACTACAACAAGTCACTTACACCAAATGATTCTGAAAGCAAAACAGGCCTAAAACAACCCCTCATGTAACAGATGCGCTGCCCTCTCACAAATTAAAGCTTTACACTGCCTTATAGTTCATTTAATTCAAAGAGCAACTTTTCTGGACGCCAATTAACTACAACTTCCCACGTCCTTTTCCATTTTTACAAAAAAAAAAGCAACTTCAGTTGAGCCCAAGAAAAGAAATTTAACATATTAACATATTCAAACTGATGTGCTAGAGATGCTCAGCCTTCAGAACAGATGAAGTGTATTAAAGCCAGACGGAATAACAGAAAAAAACATCTGGCCTTGCTTTTTTTTTTTTTTTAAGTGCATAAACAGCTTAGAACATCCATAAATTATTATCTAGCTATTAAAATAATTCCTGCTGCTTTTATGAAGATGTGTGGAAGAAAATAGCCTGGTGTTTCTTGCATTTGTCCAGCTAAACAACTTCAGCAGCAAAGGTGGGCAGGGGAAAACAGCCCCTGGTATGTGATGGTTGACTGGAAGCTGATAAACTCCCCTCACCAGCACGTTCTGAGGGCTCCCTTGTCCTTACCTCTCCCTGACGTCTCGTTTTGGGAGACGGGCTGAAGAAATTTTGCAAGAAGGAAATATCATTGCTGAAGAGAATGTTCTCCTTCTCCAGGATGTATTGCTTCAGCAGGGGTGACACCTCATCCCCAAAGAGAGCCTGGTTGTCCTGCCAGATCTGTCTCTTCACCTCCACAGCACAGGCCTTGTACAGGTCCTTATCAGCCATCACCAGCTTCAGCTTCTTCTCAGGGACCTGCAATCCACACATTCAGCTGTCAGTGAACTTCACTTTTTAGGAGGCTGCATGGATTGAAGAAAATAGGGAAAGAGTCTCATCTGATTATGAAAATGCAAAATGCTTTTTGAATTAGTCCACTGAGTTGTTAGCAGATACAAGAACGTATTAAATCTTCAGTCAGTCCCTGACACTGAGTAACACACTTGCAGAAGGAGCAGAGGGAGCAGAGCCCACCTGCCAGAGCCACACCAGAGATGTCACACCAGTGACACATCGTGTCACACCAGGACAACCAGGGCAGTGGTCCCACCTTGGGCAAGTGCTTCATGACACACATGACCACAGGCTGGATCGAGGGCATCTTGACCAGGGAAAAGCTCTTCTCTAGGAGATCTTCCAGCTTCTTGTATCTGAAAACATGGAAAAGCACAAAACTAAGCACCGTGGAGCAATAAAGGAACAAAGTGGCTCACCTCAAAGCCAATGGAATTCAGTCCCAGAGGAACACAACTCTCCTTTACAGAAGTCACCCCTCCACTGTATTTTCACACATAACTCCCAGCTTACTCTAAGGAACCAACAAGACTGCTGACAGACCTCTCCTCGACCTTCCCCTCCAAAGCGATGGCAGAGACCCTCTCCAGCAGCTTCTCCCGCAGCTCATCGAACACGGACTGGTGGAACTCGAGCCGGGGGGTGCCGTGCAGGTCCAGGAAGGGCAGGGCATACTGCAGCGAGGGCAGCAGCACCCCGTTCTCCGTCTGCAACACCAACCGCGGCGGGGACTGAGAACGGCACTCGGGATAACAAATAAAGTGAAGAAAAACCCCAGACAGCACCGGGGACCGTCCCGTGCTCCCTGTCCCCCCACAGCCCGGCCCCACACGGCACCTCCGCGGCGCCCAACGCACCTGGAACTGCTCGATGGCCTTCAGCGGCTCCGTGCAGTTCGTGAGGGTCTCCTTGAGGTCCTCGCCATTGGCCACTCCCAGCTCCTGCAGCCCCGCGTACATCTCGGCCTGGCCGGGTCGGCGGGGCCGCTCCCGGCTCAGCTCCCGCTCCTGATCCCGATCCCGCTCCCGCTCCTGATCCCGCTCCTGATCCCGATCTCGATCCCGCTCCTGATCCCGATCCCGATCCCGGCTCCGCTCCTGATCCCGATCCCGATCCCGATCCCGATCCCGATCCCGCCTCAGCTCCCGCCCCGGCTCCGCGCGGTCCGCCCCTACTCGCCCCCGCAGCCCGCGGGCCCCGCGCCGCAGCACGAAGGTTCCGCCGCACGAAGGTTCCGCGGCGCAGCCGTGGGTGTCCCCGGGCTCCCCGCGGGCTCCGAGCGCGGCCACCGCGGCCCGGGGAGCTCGGTGCGGCTCGGCTGAGGGCCGGGCAGGGCGGACAGGGCTCAAAGAGCCTTTGGGCAGCGTCTCACGTACATGGAATCACGGAATGACGGAATGGTTGGGGTTGAAAGGGACCAGAGGCGGTCATCTGGTCCCACCTCTCTCTCCAAGCACGGTCATCCCAGAGCACAGGGCACAGGATTGCCCTGGTGGTCCTGGAATATCTCCAGTGAGGGAGACACCACACCCTCTCTGGGCTGCCTGTTCAGTGCTTGGTCACCCATACAGGAAAGAAATTCTTCCCCACGTTGAGGTGGAACTTCCTGGGTATCAGTTTCTGCCTCTTGTCCCACTGCTGGGCACCACCAAGCAGAGTCTGGTCCATGCTCTGACACTCACCCTTTAGATACTCATCACACTGATGAGGTCCTGTCTCAGCTGTCTCTGCTCAAGCTTGAACAGGCCCAGCTCTCTCAGCCTTTCCTTGTGTCAGGAAAATTAATCCACAAACACCAGAGGTTTATGTCCAAAAAGGAGACAGAGGAGTCCCGTTACTTTATTCGAATAAAGGGAGAGGCCATGGGGCATTCCCCTGGGGTCTTTCAAATTTTTGGAGGGCGCAGCCTCCTTTTTATCCCAATTTCCCGGCCGCATTTCCCTCTCTCTTTCCCCACTGGCTGAGGTACTCGAGAGGTACAGACTTCCCGGAACGCCTGATACCTAAGGTTCCCTTCTAATGTATAACCCCCCTTTATTTTTAGTTACTATTGAATTTCATGCTTTTCCCATTGTTTCTTTCATCTCTCAATATCCAATTTCGTTTATCAGCAGACCTACAGTTTGTTTGTAGAGACTCTTTCCATTCATCAATCAGTGGAATCCTTCCCATTGTTTCCCTTTATCTCAGTGCTAATTCCATCTACCAGCAGGCCCAGAGCTTGTTTGTAAAGACAAGTCTCTCATTCCTTTCACTTGTAAGAGAGATATTCCAGAACCTTGACCAGCTTAATAGCTCTCCACAGGACCTGCTCCAGGAGCTCCCACATGGTGGGACTGTTGGGGGTGTCCTGTGCAGGGCCGGGGGTTGGACTGGATGATCCTTGTGGGTCACTTCCAACTCAGGAGATTCTGTGATTCCATGTTTCCATGCTCTAGCCAACAGCATTGCGATAGCAGCAAAAGCTGGGGTTCCTGGGAGTGTCTGAGGCTTCCCTCCTGGCTGATCACGGGCAGACAGCAATGAAAAGAGGAAACGCCACTAAAAACAGAGAAGTGGCCTTTCCCCATTCCTGGTTTGATCTTCAGATCCATGACCAGTCTGTGGACGTGAGCAATCAGCCAATTGTCTCAGTGCGAGCAGCCACAGAGTCTTCCTCAGAATTTCCATTTTTGGGGATGAGACTTTCTGGCACTGTCAGGGGAAAGCAGCGTGTGTTTCATAAAGTCTGAGCCTGGGTTATTTGCCACAGGGAGGCTGTCAGGAAGGGGGGTTCAGGCCCCCCAGAAGGCTGACACAGAGAGCAGCCCCTGCTGTCTCCTACCCACAGCAAGGACCAAACCAGCCAGAGTCTCCTGCAGGTGGAAACCCAAATGTCCAGACGTTTTTGTGTCCCAGGTGCCACCTGAAAGTGGCTGAGGAGACAGGTACAGTTGGAAGAACCAGACAGGGTGTCTGTCCTCTGCCCTAACCCAATGGACCTGAGGGGAAGCACCCCAGGTCCACCCCGGAGCCCTCAGAGATAAAGCAAACCCAGTGACAAAGAGTTTCCCCGCTTCTGCTTTGGAAGCTCGCACTGCCAGACGTGAAATACCAAAGGGATGAGTTTTGCCTGCTTTCTGCTTATTACACAGCTGAGTTAACCCCACATTTCTGTTTACCTCAGCCCCATCGCCTGGGGCAGTTTCGAGGTTGCAGCGGTGCCCTTGCAAAGCTCGCCCTGGGACGGGCAGGGAGCCCTCCTGTTATTTACGGACAGCAGCGATGGCAGCCAGAGCTGCCTGACGCATCGCATCGCAGCCGGGCCCACGCGTCCTTGCGGTCCCTGTGGCTTGGGGCTGGGCTGGAGTCAGAGCCTGGCCCTGGCCACGCCTTTCTGCTCTTTTTAAAGGTTGTTAAAGCAGCCGGTGTCAGTTTGCTGCTCCACTGCTTCCTCTTTTGTGAAAGGACAAAGCTCTTCATGTCTTGGCGTGAGCTGCTTCCCCCCTGGCTGGTGATTGTGGCAGGACTGACGGGCATCGTGCTGCTCTGTGTCTCCACCAAAGATGTGCCCGTGGCCCCTCTCAGGACCAAGGTAAGGGCTCTCGGGGGGTGAGACAGGCAGTTAAACTGGGCTGGTTTGTTGCTTTTGACATTCATTTTATTACTGAGCTACTTACAAACCGAGGAGGGGACTGGAACAAGGCTGTCAGGACAGGTTGGCATCTTTCAACACGCTGTGGCTTTTTGAACCAGAAACAAGCCAACCCCTTTGGTTGGTCAGGGAATACAGACTGGATATGGTCCATGGATCAGTGGAGATGCTCAGGGCAGGCTGAGCCCATGTCAGGAGCTGCCTCAGAGCAACTAGGAACCAGCAGGAAAGAGCTAGGGGAAGTGCAGGGAAAGAGCTAGGTTCCTCTCGAAAGTCAGTAGGAATGTGCTCCTGAACTGCTGCTCCTGTCTTAAAAAAAAAAAAAAGGCTTTCATGCCTTCTCCTCTTTGGTCCTACCTCGATTTCAATCCAAGAGCCAGTGTGCTCCTCACAGCTGGGTCAGGTCTGGGGGGGTTAATGCCCACCTGCTCTGTCTCTTGATGCTCCCGCTGCTGAGGTGAGCTCAGTGGCACACCACGGTTTAATCCAACACAAGTAAGTTATCTTGCACGTTTAGAGATAGCACCTCTCCTCCATGTTCCTCTCAGAAACAAAAATGGATTAAAAACCGCCTTATTGCTCCGCGTTCTGTCCTTTCCTGGTGTTGAGCTGGGCACAAATGTGGTGATCCCTCCCCTTCTCCCTTGCGCTCCCAGCAGCAGCCTCTCATTTTCTGAAGGAGGAAAAAAATGCACATTTCTCTACCAATGCCATTCCTTTCTTCCTCTTCTGCGGCAGCCAACACGTCCCTGCTAGAAATCCGAGCTGTCACTGGTGTGGGAGGCTGCCAGCAGGCTCGGGCAGGGAGCTCCATCCTCCTTCTGCATTTCTGCTCCAGCCCAGCCCCACCAGCCCCTGGCCTGGGTGCCAGGACTGGTGCAACTGGGAGCTCCAGGAGGGCAGCAGGCAGCCAGCCTCGCTCAGAGGCTGCAGCCAGCTCTGTCTGGTGCTGAAACCCTTCTGGTGGCATTAACATCGACCTCTCAGGAGGTTTCTCCTCCCACTCAGTCACAGCTCTGACTCTGTGTGTGTGTGATACAGCTTCGACCAGGCACTACCATGGAGCTCATGAGTTTCCTTCCTGTCTGTGCAGGAGATGTCCCAAACTGGGGTCATGCAATAGGGGGGAAAGGAGCCCTAGGCTAGCTCTGGAGCTATTTTTGGTGTGGGGACATCCAGAACTGTGCTGCAGGGTAGTCCAGTGGTCTCCACTTGCTCACCCTCATGTACTGGGAGCAGCAAGGCTTGGTCAGCAGCAAACAGACAGACACTGAGGGCAAAGAGACAGAGAGCCCTTGGCCTGGGCAATAGCAGAGCTGTCAGGGATAAGGGCTGAGCTGGTCATGTTCACTGCTGCTGCTCTTCCTGCCAAGACACCATTTCTGTCTCTGAGGGGCTGCTGTGTAATACAGGGTCTGTGCTGGTTGCTGCAGCTCCCATAGCTCTGCACATATCAGGGCAAACCCAGCCCATGTCACACCATCGCTGCAGTGGGACATCAAAGAGACACAGGAGTCCTGGGTTCCTTGGGAGAAGCGAGCTGCAGCCCTGCAATTCCCGCACAAAAGCCTGAGCAAACCAATCAGCAGCGGCTTGAGTCCCAGAATCAGTGGAGAACTCGCATAGTGCCATCTCCCACTGCTTTAGGACCTGTTTTTCCTGAGCTCCAGGTGGCTCAGCTCTCAGGGGAAGCCCTCTGCCTGGTTTCAGGAGCAGCTCCAGCGCATGCCACTGTAGGGCTGATGTATTTCTGGGCGTTTCTCCACTCCTGCTGTTCCTCATGTATATTCAGAAATGCAGATGGTTCCCTGCAAATCCTCATCATCTTCTGGCTTCACCTGCTCTTTGAATGTGAGAAGCAAACTCAAATACTGCAGTGCAGGCCCAGGGGTCACCCAGAATTGCTATGTATGCTGGGTAACCCTACAATATCTATCAGCTTGCATTCAGTGGTGTTTTTCAGTAGAATGTTGTGGGGTTTTTCCAGTATGGCATTGTTCTGGATGCTGGCCCATCCCGCACCATCCTGTTCGTCTACCAGTGGACAACCACCAAGGCAAACAAGACCGGGGTGATCAAAGGATGCAGTTCCTGTCCTGTGCAAGGTAAGGTGCCCAATTCCTGCTCAGCGGTCTGTGGGACTGGTATGGGATGGATGGAAAAACAGAGACCTGTGCATGGACCAGTGCCACCAATTCCTTGGCTCCTGCACCACCCAGCTGTGCACTGAAATAGTGAAGCACAAGTTGCTTATTTTCAGCACGGCTCTTCTCGACTGGGCAGATTTAGGCACACACAGCTGGACATCAGGCACTTGGCAGCAGCAGGTGTCAGGATTTTGGGGCTGCTGCGGGCAGGGAAGCACACAGAGAGGATGGGGCTTGTCCCGTTGTCCACATGGATCAGTGGCAGAGCCAACGTTGCTGGAGCTTCTTACCCAGGAGCAGCAATGGAGACAAATCTGACTGCAGGGTGACTCCTGGTACCTTCTGCCTCCTCCTGACTGTGCCCTGGGCAGTAAGTGAGGTAGCTCCAGGACAAGAGAGCTGCAAAGGTTCCAGCCCCCCCATGTAGGGTTTGACAGCACAAGCATGAGTTCAGCTTGCCTTTAGGTGTCACATTTCAGAGAATTCTGGGGTTTTCCTCACAAATTTGAATCAGTTTGGCCCTGCCCATGCCAGCTGAGAGGGTTCCATGCATTAATGCATGGGGTTTTCCTTCTCTATCTCCTAATCTTGCTTTGATGTTAAAGCCTGATTATAGCGGGATGCTGGGAAGGACTGAGCCCTCAGCAGCAGTGTGCTGTGGGAGGGCAGCTGCACAGCAAGCAGGGAACAGGGTTTGTGCCCTTGCAGGCTGTAAACAACACAAATCACACACAGAAGATGCAAGAAGGGCTCCCTGAAACCTTGTACGTGTCCCTCGTTCAGTGGCTGGCTCTGTGAGGCAGTTTGTTGTCAGCAGCAGCACAAGAGGCCCAGGCAGGTCTCGTGCCCAGGTGTGAGCAGCCCTGTCTGCATGGCAGCACAGCCACAGCCCTGCAGGGGCTGCAGGAAAGCTGCTGCTCAGCCCTGCACAGGACCCCAGACAGCAAAGCATGTGCTGAGGGAATCAGGAGGATGGGGAAGGGAGGCTCGTCCTGGGTCATAGTTCAAAACCAACATTTAAGACCCCATTGACTTGCTGGAAAAATGAGACAAGGGTGGCACAAGGCTGGCACAATGGGGTGTAGCTTCCCTCTGCAGAGCATTGGCTTCTTCTAGAGCAGGGGTGTGTCTTGCTTGCCGGCAGGGGCTCAGTGGCTGGAGGAGGGGGGTGACACATCAGCCTCTGTGTGTCCTTTTGATTATTTTTATAGCCACTAAAGCCACATTTCTTCCTCTGTGGGCTGAGACAGCCTCAGCTGCTGCAGCAGTCATGTGGCTGGTACAGATGTCTCAGCTGCAGAGCTAGGGTAGTCTTAGTGCAATTTGGGATTTCTATGCACATGTGTTTTGGTCCCAGTTCCATGCTTTAGCAGGATGGATACCTGGAAGAACTCCTTCATTCCACCTGTGACAGCTTCACCTGTGACAGGTTCTGTCTCAGCTGTGTCCTAGGATAGCAATCTCTGGGGTAACAGCTCTCAGTTCTGCCCTAACTTCCCTAAAAATTCCATTCTGTTCCATGGTCCTCAGGTCCAGGAGTCTCCAGCTATTCAGATTCTCCTGAGAAAGCTGGGAAGAGCTTGGAACCGTGTTTGAACTGGGCCCAGAATGAGATCCCAGCAGAGCAGCACAGCCAAACTCCCCTGTACTTGGGAGCCACCGCAAGCATGAGGCAGCTGAAGTGAGTGAATGTTGCAAACCACACCCAGAGATCAGCACACATCACGGGATCATTCTGTACAGGCATCTCACCCTGTCTGCTCTGCAGTGTGAGCCATCCCTAATCTGCTAGTCAGGTAAACCTTCCTCAGGCCCTGAAGAGAGGAGCATGGCATGGCTGTGTCTCCATCCTGTCCCCCCAGGCAGCCATGAAGATGAGAGTCCTGCAACTGCTGCCAGGCTGGGTAGTGTCTCCTTCACAATTACAATTTCACAATTAGTGCTTGGGAAAACACCCATCAGTCTGGAAGCTCAAGTGTTTTCAGTTTGTGTGACAGCCCACATGGGCTTGCAGGGGTGTTTCTTGTCAGCAAATTGGAAGTGGTGGTGGGAAGGTTCACCTTATCACACACGCTTTTGTGGACCCTGTTCTCAGTCACCTCATTATTGGGACCTTTATCTCCTTTTAGGCAGTGGGGAAAAGTAAGGTCTGGAGGGGACCAGGCCAATGGGATGAGGCCAGAGGATTTCCTCAGTGACAGAGGGTACTAAGGTCCTAAATTCTTAAGAGGTGGCACAGTTGTTCAAGTCATTGCTCTGCTGTTCTTGCCTCCAGTGCCATGCGAGGGGAGAGGGAAGCAGCAGCAGGAGTAGGATTGTCATTGTGTCTCTGGGCTACTGCCCCACGTGGGGAGCACAGCAGAAGCCCTGCAGTGTGCCCCCACTGCAGGCTGCTCCTGGCAGGGTTCTGTAACATCAAATGTGCCTTCTTTTTCTTTTGTGTTTAGCCTCACCCATCCCATCCTTTCTGACGGTCTCCTTGCAGCTCTGACTGGGACCCTGAAGTCATCCCCCTTCAACTTTCAAGGGGCGCAAATCCTGTCCAGCCCAGAGGAAGAGGCATTCAACTGGGTTGCTGTTAACTACGTCCTGGAGAACTTCTTCAAGGTAAAGGATGATTCTCCCTGGGGCACACAGAGCTGGGCTGAGCAGCTCCTGTTAACAGCCAGCCACAGAGACACGTGGAGGGATGGGTAAACCCCTGTACTTTAAACAATGCTTCAGCACAACTTCCACTGCCTTTCAGAGGAGGAAGCTTAGATCCAACACCAGCTGGTTGAGGTGAGGTGTTGCTGCTGTCTGTGGAGTGCTGTGGGATTGCCACTGGAGCCCAGCTGTCCCGTGGGGTATCTTGTGGATGGTAGAGAAGCAGATTCTGTTGCTGCCAAAGCAAAAGCCCATCTCATTTCCTCTCAGTGAGACACCAGGGGGGCCTGGTCTGTATTTAGAAGGCACTTGCTAAACAATAAAAAAACAAGTTTCAGTTTTCTTGTTTCACCCATCACTTCTCAAGCCAAAGGGTCTCAAAAAGATCTCAGAGGGCAAGAGAAAGGTGGGTTAGACTAAGTTATTCCTCATTAGGGATGGGAAAAGCAGCTCTGATAGCCAGCAGCAAGCACACAGCGGTTAGGGAATTTTCAGACCTGCTGACAGCAATACGGCCTCCCCCAGCCAGGCACAGAGTGTTCACCCCATGGAAACTCTCCTGCCTGTGCTGCCAGCTTCAGCATTGCCAAAGTCAGTTCTGCAAGACCACAGGAGATGATGCCACAGGGTTCTTCTGACAGAAGGATCACTTTAGCATCAAGGCAGCACTTGAAACCCTTATCTGTCCTCTTGGAAACGTCCCTGCCATTCCCCACCACCCTCTCCACTCTCCCCTGCTCCTGCCTGCTGAGACCACTGCCTGGTGCAGCCATCCAGGCTGGGGAGCCCTGTTTGCCCCCAGGGGCTATGGGAAGGCTCTGTGCAGGTAGCAGTGCCTGCACAATGGCTCCTCTGTTCCCTCCAAAGCCACTGGTTCAGCATCCTTGTGTCCTGTGGGCAAAAAAGTGTGGGGCACCATTAAGCTGCTTTCTCTCTTTGTGCACTAATGCTGGCACCTGGCTGTGACTGAGATGGAGAAGTCTCAAGGATTGACCTCTCTTGTTGGTTTTGGGTCAGTACGACTGGCGAGGACAGTTGGTCCCCTCCGGGAAGGGGACGGCAGGAGTCCTGTCCGTGGGAGGAACCTCAGCACAGCTCACTTCCAAGCTGGAAGAAGAGAAGCAGGCCCCAAAGGAGGGAGTGAGGCTGCAGCTCTATGGGCAGACACACAGGGTGCACAGCCGCCAGTGCCCCTGCCACGGCACGGAGCAGCTCCGCAGCAGGCTGCTCTCCGTGCTCATCCAGGTGAGTGTCTGCCGAGGGGCACCTGCAAAGCTCCTGGCACAACGTCACTAAATGACAGCTGCACAAGGTGTGATAACGGGCAAAATGTTAATCACTGTAAAGTCAATGCCCCTGTTTGCATATGTTAGAAAAACCCAGTGCCTTTGTAAAATGTTCCCTCCCTCCAAGCAGACACACAGGCACCCATTCAAGGGCTTCCTACTTACAGGTTCTATTTCGCTCCTGCTTAATACACACAAGAACAAAATTGCTCTCCAGAGGTGTCAACATCACCTTCAGCGTGAGGAGAGGCAAGGCTTGCTCCTCCATCCTAGAATGGGAGCACCCAGGAACCAACTGGGACCTTCCATTTGGGCTATTTCCTTTGCTGGCTTTAGCCCTGAAGCATCTGTAAAAGAGCAATATTTCATTTTGAAAACATGCAGGTGTTTTGGTTCTTCCAAACTTTATTACACTTGGGAAATGGAGGGGAGGAAAAGAGTGGTATAGGATGGTACAAACTCAAGAATCACCTTAGTCTTCATCAAAATGGTGTTTTTCAGAAATTAACTACTCCCTGCCCATCCACTTTCCTCCCTATAAACCCTACTTGCCCTTATTTGAGACCTGAATGTCCCACATTGGACACCAAGTTCACCACAATTATACAGGGAAATTTCTAGAAATAACAAACACTGATTCTTGTGGGGTTGAACTGTTTGGAAGACAGATCAGAACAGCAACTAGAAAGAGTACAGGATGCATGAAATTGTATTTGTGGTCTCAGGGAGGGTGGGTAGGGCTGGGACTCATCACCTCCCACAGCAGGCCCAGTCACTGCACCGGCCCTGAGCTCAGCAGGAGCTGGGACCTGGCTGGGCCTCGTGGTTGACTCGATGCCATAAGATTTGGTAAAGCTTTCACAGCCTCCCTGCTCAATCTCAGCATTGTGGTGCTTGGGGAAAGCTGTTCCTATCCATGTTACATTCTGTCTTCCTGTGTGAAGCCCTGGGATGCCAATGTCCTCTGTCCTTGTTTTATTCTGTCTCCAGGATCAGAGAAGTGCTAAAACCGTGTCTAATCCCTGCTGGCCCCTCAGCTACTCCCGGGAAGTGCAGTGGCAATCAGTGCATGCTGGGCCTTGTGCTGCCAGTGATGACACACGGGACATCCCTGGCCCCAAGGAGGTCTTCAACATCACGGGCTCCAGCAATCCGACAGCCTGTGTCAGACTCATGCAAAGCCTGCTCAACTCTTCCTCTTCCTGCAGCTTCTTCAAGCATTCCCTCAGCAGTGCTCTCAAGCCTCTCCAGACCAGGTTTCTTGTGAGTTCTCATTTACACTGGGGTAAGCAACTGGTATGGGGAACCCATGAAATGGGACCAGTTTGACCCTTAATAAATACAGTGGGAGCAGCCAGACCATGACACTCCTGCCCTCTCCCCCTCATTGCCACACAGCTGTTCAAACATGGACCGCTGGCTTCCCACAGTGACTGTGGTGGAGCTTTCTTCATCCATGTCTCCTCAGTGTCTGCTGCTGAGGCCAACTCTGGGGCTCCATGGAGCCAGCAGGGATGGGACATTCAGGACTTGTGTGCTGAGCAGGTCTTCCCACCAGGTCTGTGGTAAAGCTGGAGATCCTCTGCCTCTCCCTTAGCAAACATCTGGTCGTGCCGTACCACAAGCACTCTTCTATCTGAGAACCTGGATTTAGTGTCCAAAGTCTTTGGATTGTTAAGCCAGGAGCAGCTCAAGATCCTAGGGCAAGCTGAGGGCATTTCCAGGGAGGACAGTTACGGACATTTCCCCAGCTCCCTGCTCCTGAGTCTCCCAGGGACACGGTGCCAAGGAGCATAGGGATCATCTGCCAGTCCTCAGCACTAGTGAGGTCACACCATGAAGATTGTGCTCAGTTTTGGGCCCTGCAAGAAGGACATTGAGGGGCTGGGGTGTGTCCGAGGAAGGGTCTGGAGCACCAGGAGAGGCTGAGGGAGCTGGGGAAGGGGCTCAGCCTGGAGAAAAGGAGGCTCAGGGGGAACCCTGTGGCTCTGCACAACTCCCTGACAGGAGGGGGCAGCCGGAGGGGCTCTGCTACCAGGGAACAGGGGACAGGACAAGAGGGAACAGCCTCAAGCTGTGCCAGGGGAGGTTTAGACTGGATATTAGGGAAAATTCCTTTGCCAAAAGGGTTGTCAAGCCCTGGCACAGCTGCCCAAGGCAGTGGTGGAATCACCATCTCTGGAGGGATTTAAAAGCTGTGTAGATGTGGCACTTGGGGACATTGTTTAGTGGTGGGCTTGGCAGTGCTGGGTTAATGGTTGAAATTGAATTTAGACATCTTCTGCAACCACTATGATGTTTTGATTCTATGACCAGTCTATTGTCCAGGCAGGGCCAGGAACGCTGCTGGATGCATGCTGGGAACAGAGCTGTTTCCATCTCCAGACAGCAACAGCTCTGCTCGTGTCCCTTGAGCCCTTCCAAGGCACTGGACCCAACCCTGCACACCAAGGGCACCCTGGCAATGCGCAGCCACTGCCCCTCACTTCCCCAGGGGTAATTTCTGGTGTGCAGTGCAAGGACACAGAGCACAGTCCCACCTGATGATTATTTCTGCTGCTCTTGTAGGTGGTTTCTGAGGCCATGGACTTCATGAGAGGAACTGTAGCCTCTCCTGACTTGGGCCAGGCTGTCAGGAGGCTGTGTGGGATGTCCGTCAAAGAGGTAACTGTGCAATAACTGGTATGGGGAACCCATGAAATGGGACCAGTTTGACCCTTAATAAATAGGGTGCAGGGAGAGTGGGAAGCAAGGAACAGTTTGTTGTAAAAGCCCTCAGGGCTCAGACTGACAGAGCTGTAACTTATTGGCTCCCTCAGGAAAAAATTTGGATTTGTCTGGCTTTTGGGGTTTTGTGGGGGGTTTTTTTAGGTTGTTTTATTTTCTTTTACTTTGAGGAAACAGGCTCCACTTACTTTCCTTCCTCTCAAATCCCAGCTGCTGCTGGTAACACCTGGACCTAATTAAATGAAAAGCCACAAATACCTTTTACTGTATTTTAAGGAGTAAACAGGAAGGCTGTCTACTCACTCCTGTACATCACCTTGGTCTTGCTGTTATCCTTCTGTCCTTCAGTGCAAAGGACACATCCACCCAGACTCCAGGGTTGTTCCCATTTCACCTGGGTCCACAGAGCCCAAGCCAGGGGGAATTTGTTATTCTTTCCCTGAGTTGGTGGTTATGAGGTCACCCTCATTTGCACTTACACTGATGGAGCATCCACAGTAACATTCAAATGGGACAGTTTCTCCAGGGTTTGTTAATGAGGCAGCAAAGCCCATAAGCAGATCCGTAAAGCATTCTCTTCTGGAAGGAGGAGAAAGATCCCAATGTTCCAGCTGGGAGAAAGGCTGCAGCATTAGCCCAACCTAATTAGAGAGCAGGGAATCAATCCTACCAAGCAATTCACCAGCAAGGCAACCTGGCTGTCAGTCCTGCTGCTCCTGGATCTGGCTTAATAAGATGGGATCAAAGGCAGTAAAAGATGACACTGATTTCTACCCCACAGCCCAGGGAGTGCAGGAAATGTGGTTTCAGTCTGCACAGGACACAAACCCCTCCTCCAGTCCCATAGTCAGTTCCAGAACAGGAAAGGAGAGGTTATAGCAGGCCTGAAATTCAGGTACTGAGTATTTACTTCTTTTATTTTTTCCCCCATCTTTTTTTTTTTTT